>OY829506.1:1764802-2043802 GCA_963691665.1 Clepsis dumicolana
GGCTCTCCACTCAGACCGGTCTTGTGCTTTCCGCATCCACCGCGGTCCCGCGATCTTTACCAGATCGTCGCTCCATCTTGTTGGAGACCTACTGACGGCTCGTCTCCCGGTCCGTGGACGCCATTCGAGAACCTTCTGACCCCAACAGCCATCAGTCCTACGAGCAATGTGCCCTATCCACTGTCACTTAAGTTACTCAATTCTTCGGGCCATTTCGGTAACCTTAGTTCTACTTACTGCAACTGTGTAGTGTAGTGTTAGCATTTTGTAAATAATCAAGTAACGGCTGTTATTTTAAATACTGTGTCGGTTACGTCATTATTCATCGATTGTCGTAGCACGGGCTGTTGCGCTATTGGTCGAATAACTAGATTGGTCTAGCTAGATGACTGGAGATGGAAGGGGAGACGTAAAAGTGGGAAACAGCACGTGCACGGGACCTTTTGATGCTGGCGATCATAGATATAACCTCAGAGTACAGGATATAACATGCACTGAGAGTGTTATTAAAAGCTAAACTAATTCATTGTAATTAAATAAAAATATACAATTATTATTCCCAACCTTGCAGTTTATTTGAACTATCCGTTATAGTAGTGGGTAGCTTTAATCGAGATGGAATTAAGATATCGGGGGTTTTTTCAACTTTTCTAACTTGGGTGGGTTCGCTTATTGGTAATTGAATCAGTGAAGGACTCAGAGTGACAAGCAACAAAATGACACCAAGGCCCAAGGTATACTAAAAATAAACAAAGGGATACCTAACCCAAATTTCATACCACTTAAACTCTCTCATTAGCACAAGCTTTAACAAAAGTGCACATTAAGTGACCGCTCCCTACCCGCCTGCGATCGGAAGGGTTGAGCGCTGCTCGTGGTCCGTTCGACCCGCAAAGAACTCAAGACGGGAGGAGTCCTTAGCCTAATTTATTTTAACGTTTGTGCCAATTTTGCAGAGTAATTGATTATTTAAAATAAAAGTTCAATAGGCTAAATTGTCATATCATAATCCCACTCTCACGTTATTAGCCATCGGCCAGGAAATCATTGAACGTCGGGATGCACCTATCTTAATGCACCTATCGGATGCACCTATCTTAATGCACCTATCGGATACACCTATCTTCTCAACGGATCCAGAAGAGAATCACCGCTCCCTGGGAAAACAAGGTGGTAGCCTGAAACGGATCCCTCCTTCTGCATGAGAGACGAGGTAAGGTATAAAAATCAAAATCAAAATTTTCCTTTTACTGAACAAAATTTTGATTTTGATTTTTACACTTAAGCGGTTAAAATATGAGAAGAGGCTTCAGAGCACCAAACGTGACTACGTATGTCAGCCTTAAACCATAGTTGTCAAGAAGAATGCGCCGCAGGAAACTTGGCTCAAAGTTTTTTTTCTAAAGTCAAGTTACAATTAGCTCTTAAGATACACAAACAACGACTACACATACTTATATAACTCTAACCTAAACAAAACTATTAAACAAATGCAAAACACGCACACATCTAAACATCCCATCAGCCAGACCAAGGAGGGTAAAGAACATGACACGTAAACATCTCCAGTCTTACTACTTTGTGCTTCCAGTCGCTAATAGGCTGTTCTCGTGATGCTCCCAATAAAGGATAGTACCTAATTAATACCGTTGCTAAATGGTTTAATGCGCCTCTGTCGGTCTGAATTGGAATTAATTGGCGTAGTTTCTTTACGTCGTTAACTCGTAGAAAAGATGGTAAGTTTCATCGAACGGTAAAACTTTAAGTAAGTATAGTGGGAAATTATGGCTAAGCTGTCCCTACTGTTAAGTTTATAATTGTAATTTTGTGAATAAATTAAAATAAAATAAAATAAAGCTCATTGACTTACTAATACCATGGTCTAGTACAAAATTCACTAAAATTGTGTCCCAGTACAACACGGCACTTTTCGACGACAGCCATACGTCATAGCGCTGTTGTTCGACCAAACCACAGACCAAACTAAGACTGACTGACGCTCGATTAGAGTGGTCTTATTTGAGTGGTCTTTTGGGTCGGACGTTTTCAAGCGCTAACCCGAAGTCCATGGTGTTGGTAAGTCAATGATAAGACTGTTTATTGAGATAAAGTTGAACGGGAGGGTTGCAGCAACAATGACTAATAATAATAATCACTAAAAATTTTATCTTGAAAATGTAATGTAGTCTGTTGAAAATTAGAGGAAATGGGAATCCTGTGTATGATATATTTCCATGAAGCTCTCGAGTTAAAATTTTATAAGATAATCAACAACTCACTGTCAGCCTGAGTGCACCTAGTGATTGTGTTTGTGTGCTACACGCACAGACACAGCTATGCACCGTTAACACACAGAGCAGCGATGCACATTTGTCATCTTGCTTCTGATTCAAAGACCTTAAAAGCACTAGATAGGTCTCCAATAGATGTATCTTAAGAACCAAGAAACTTTAGGGGTTCTGGACCACCCCTCCTCTTTATCTTAAAAAATTCCTTGTGAGTTATTTACAGATTATTATAACGCGCGGGGGATACTCCCCCTCTATGACTTCGGCTACGCCCGTTTGGTGATCAAAATATTACGTGATATTTCTCTATATTAGATTGAATTGGCTGACAGGAAAGAGCATTGGAAGATACCTCTCTGACAGGAGTTCAATTATTAAGAATGATGATGATGATTGCTTCACATCGCTCGCGTAGTACTGCCGTGCCGACGCTATTTAAAAACAGCACTCTTGCGCACGTAGGCTAGCTGTTGATAAATAAATAATGTTTAACTGAAGTACCTCGTACCAAAGATTACCTTAAAAGAATGGTACAAGATGATAGAGTTTTGCCTGTTTTATTTTTGAACATTTTATCGTAGTAATACACATTTTCTATTGATAAAAAAAAACCTCAGAAAAAAACATAAAATAGTCCCCAAAAAGCCATGGGTTTTATGGCCTAGCAGAAATATGAAGTCGGTGCTTCATTCCAAGAACATTCCGCTAGCACCGCACCGACTTCATAAAACTCATGGCTTTTTGGGGATTAATTTGTGTTTTTTTTCTAAGGTTTTTTTTTTAAGGCGGTTTTACTATTTGTTAAAAGATTTTTTATTTCACAATTTTTAGTTACGTTAATATTTAAAATTATTATTCTCCAACTCCTAACCGTTCAGGAGTAGTACCTTCCATCATCACCTCATCAACACGAGATGATGACTACCAGACACAAGTACTTGAATAACTTTCGAAAATATATGAAACACATGATACGTCCCTATAAAATTTGAGGGTTGCCCTCGATTTCCCTGGGATTCCATCATCAGATCCTGACTTGGTGACAATGGGACCAACTAGAAAGTATACCCTTTCAAATAAAAAAAGAATTTTTAAAATCGGTTCAGCCGTCTTCGAGTAATCGGGGAATATACATAAAAAAAAATGGTCCGACGAATTGAGAATCTCCTCCTTTTTTTGAAGTCGGTTAAAAATATTCTATTGAATATTCAACTCTATGTCCGCTCCAGTATTTTATGTTCAGGGTCAGAGAACTAGCGAGCTGTTGACAGATATGAAGTGCGGTTATTATAGAACTAGCTGACTATAGGGCTGAGGTGCATTTTATGGTATGTCAGTCTTCGTTAATGTTGCAAGTTGACAACTATTTTATATGCTATGAAATTAAAACAAAATCGCCATGAAAATACCGAGCGTCGTCGTAGACAAAAATATACGAGTATTTTTTTATATTCTGGCGCCAGGCGGTTGGTTTATATAAATGGACGGAAAAGCAAAAGGTGTTTTTAATTTTGTGTTTTAGAGTTTCTTATATGTATACCTACATACACAAAACGGTGAACCTTAAGCTTGCGGGCTTCACCATCAAACGAAACGCATCGCAGCCATCGCGATTCACAAAGGCACGTTTCATCAAAAATGACTAAAATCAAACATCCGAAGTTAAAAAATCCAATCGAAAAACAATTCAACGAAGTAACCCGGTACCACTACTTCTTATTCCTCATCGTCTTCGCGAGTAAGCTGCCTGGTCTTTGGCACATCCTGAATCTAATATTCCTGTCTCCACCAATGAGTTACCACTGCAATTCGAATGAGGCGAAATCTAACGCATCAAACACGTGTCCTTGCGAAGATCCCTCTTGGGACCGGACTGTGTTTTCCGAAACTGTGCAAACTAAATTCGGGGTATACTGTGAGACGTCCTGGCTTATTAGTTTCTCTGAGAGCATGTCATATGTCGGATTGTTGGTGGGCTCGTTATTATTTGGATTTCTGTCTGACAGGTACTTTGAAGTAATTCCGTATTATTTGTCATTGGAGTTATAATGATACTCTTAATTATATGTCTTCCTTGTAATGTAATACTCAAACAGTCATGTATCTACATCTTTTTTAGGGTTCCGTACCTCAAAAGGAAAAAACCGGAACCCTTATAGGATCACTTTGTTGTCCGTCTGTCTGTCTGTCTGTCTGCTTGTCAAGACCCTTTTTCTCCGGAACGCGTGGAGGTAGGATGCTGAAATTTATATCAAATACTCAAACCTGCGGTCCCTTTAAGCTGTGAAAAAATCATGCATCTAAGTTAACGCAGTCAAAAGATACAGTCATTAAAAAAGTCGTTTCTACATAATTGCCGTTTTTTCAAAACCTAAAGGGTACTTCCAGTTGTCCTAGAAACTTGAAATTTGGTATGAAGGTAGCTCTTATGATAAAACCACTCAAAAAAGTCTTAAAATCTTAAATTTTTATGTCTACCTCCAGATTTCGAGGATATAAGTTGACCCCTCACTGCGTACATTTTGCTTAGGAGCAGGGCTCTGTTTACACTGGACTTCTTAAAACACTGGGGAAAAGCGTAAAATCTCTCTAAAAACTCGTGCGCGAGTCGGACTCGCACTTGGCCGGTTTTTTTTAATTGTGTGGATGAACAGTAAACACGGTACTTAAAAATAACTTTAAATTAACATACTTAGGCACAGTTCAGTATCAAACTTAAATGCGCCTAGAGTGAAGTTAATCAGAAGGAAGCAATTAGAGACTAATGGGAGACTATTCAACCAAATTTGCTATCTGTAGGTAAGGTTGACCAGCCTCCCACCGAAAGATAACAAGCAGATATTGAATTACCTACAGACAGTAAATTTATTGAGATGACAAAATTGAAGGATAGATCGTCGTCGCAATAAACTTTGCAAAAAAGAGATATACATACATACGTACATACATACTTTATATTAGTAAGTAATTCAATCTCTGCTTGCTATCTTTCGATAGGAGGATGGTAGATCATCTACAGATAGCAAATTTTAGCATTTACAAACAAGATACAAGACCAACAAAGATACAAGAGATTAAACATTGAAAACGGTTGCAAATAACACAAAATTAATTTTAGATACGGCCGCCTCTCCATTTTCTCAACGTGCTGCCTTATCCTCGCCGTAGCAGGTTGCCTCGTCAGCGTCATGCCAACAATGACTCCCTTCATCATCATGAGGTTCTTCGAGGGCATGGGAGCCGGTGGCGCGATCGTCACTGCCTACGTCCTCTGCATAGAATACTGCGGGGTCAGACACAGGGAAACTGTCACTGCACTCTTCCACATACCTATTAACTTGGGTCACATTAGTTTGGCTGGAATGTCGTATCTCCTGAGAAACTGTGACGAGTTCCAGCTGGCAATCTCTATACCGATGTTTTTCTTCGTGGCTGCGAGATGGCTGGTCATGGAGTCACCTAAGTGGTTGCTGGATAACGATCATTGCGAAGAAACCATAGGTGTTATGGAGAAGTTTTGTAATTTGTAAGTATAGTGGTAATTGAAAACGTGAGCTGCCAAAAAAACTAACTTTTAGCACTTTCGGAAAGACCATGATTGCCAAGAAGAATGCGCCGCAAGAAACTTGGCACAAGGTTATTTTTTCTAAAAATAAGGTAGAGGTATAGTCATGATAGTTACAAGTGGAGTTTCTTTTCTCTGTAGTTGACTGGTCCTAGAAGCATCAGTATCTATGGACAAGTTTAACTTAATATTTTCATTTGTTTCAGCAATAGAGGCTCCTGTGAAACCATACGAGCTGAAATTGAAACATACTTCGCAGAAATAAAGAACAAAAAAGAGCACAGAATCAAATTCTATCAAATCTTCAAGTACAAGAAACTGTGCTTAAACCTCGGATGCATGTCAATCATCTACTTTGTATGCGGCATGGGTTATTACGGAGTTTCACAGTTTATAGGGAAGATGAGTGGGAATATTCATTTAAACGTAGCTATTTCTGGAACTTTACTACTGCCAGGGACGATCGCTAGCGTTTTCTTACTCCAGTGGTTGGCAAGACGACCGTTGCTTATAGCAACTAATTTCCTATCAGGACTATTCATGGTCATAGTAATCTGTTTACCTGAAACTTTTCCCTGGGTCAGAGTAATAGTCGCTTGTGTTTGCAATTGCTTCTTCTTCATGTCTTTTATTATTGTCTTTTTGTACGGTGTCGAATTATTTCCTACGTCAGTGCGGAACTCAGTGCTTGGATTCCTATCGTTCTTGTCGAGGTTTGGACAGATCGTTGCGCCACAAGTCAATGCCTTGTCGCCCAAAGTAGCTGGTGGTATATTTGCGGCGTTTGCAATCTTAGGTGCTGTTGTAACTTTTCCTTTGCCTGAGACCAAAAATACGGAACTGCCGTCCACTTTGGAGGACGCTAACACATTCAGTCATAGAACTGTTCATTTGGAAGAGGATTCCGGGCCGAAGTTTATTCCGACGCGAGCACAAACATCATCAGAATGAATCATGTAGAATTAAATTGTATGCTTTTGTATGTTATTTATATTGGTAAGACTGTTTTTCACCGATATGGGATCAAATGGAAATAAAGTTATTTATTCACTGTGTTATTTATTTTTCGACATATTCATCTTCATCAGCCTATTAACTTCCCACTGCTGGGCACAGGCCTCCACCCACAATGAGGGGCTATATATATAGTTCCGATGCAGTTTCAGTGTGCGGATTAGGAATTTCACACACACTTTTGAATTGTTGCGCAGGTTTTTTCGCAATGTTTTCCTTTACCGAAAAGCCCATTAGTTTTTACTCGAGAGGTGCGAGCTTAGGCTCGAACCCACGACCCTCTGCTTGAGAGGTCAGGTCAAACCACAAGAACGCCACGGCTTTTTCGACATTTAGCTGTTGAGGTACTACTAAGTGGAAATTATTGCCCAAATACTCTTAGCGTAAGAAAAAGCCTGCATTCTGACGAAAATCATCATCTCCAGCATATTTACGTCCCACTGCTGGGCACAAGCCTTCTCACATAATGAAGCGAAACACCCAAAAACTACGAAAAGTCGTAATGCCGATCGCTATTGTCCAAGTGACGTCTATCTGTCAATTTCCACCAATCATAGGCCAGTAGCTAGTCTCTCATTGGTGGAGAATGACAGATATACTTACCTACCTTACTCGACAGTAACGATCCTAGCGGATTTTTGCCTCGCGATAGCCCTCGTTCCGAAAGTATCATTAGTCCGAATTTTCATTATTCCGAAGCCTATTTTCTGCTGAACGAAAACTTTGGTGTACATGATTTTGAAGACATAGGTAGGTTAGGACAGGTTTGTTTTATTTTAATTAAAAAACAATTTACAACTACGGCGGAGCTTAGCGTTCGGAATATTGAATATTCGGAGTGTCATTTTACTTCGGAATTAAGTTTTCCGTATTTGTAAAACAAGATGGAGCGACTACCTGGTAAAGATAGCGGGATCGCGGTGGATGCGGAAAGCATAAGACCGGTCTGAGTGGAGAGCCTTGAGGGAGGCCTGTGTCCAGCAGTGGAAGTCTGTCGGCTGACATGATGATGATGATGTATTTATGTATTGTACCTTACCTACCCCATAGTTAGACGTAAATATACCTCTACATTAACCCGGTCGTCTGATTGGTGGGCGTCATCACATTTCAATCGCACCGCAGTTTTCCGACCGTGGAATGCATGAAACTGGCAGTTGCAGTTTTAAAATTTTCACATAATAATTTACAATTTCGCGCGGGTGTAGTGTAATAAACGGCGGGCGAATATGCCGAGTGGCCGATGCAAATGGATTCGGATGCACTTCTAAGGACAGCGAAACGTGGGGAATGGAAGTGTCTGTGGAAACTAGTCAACGAGGAATCCTTATTATTTCGACATGTCTTGTCTGTCCGTCATAGCTCGAAGAGTCTTGGTACTAGAAATCTGTAATTTGGCATGTTTAAACTGTAATGGGTTCGTTTTAATGAACCGTCAAGACCGTTCAATGAAAATTCGGTGTCAGTTGCTGTCTTGAAGAGCTTTTGTTTTAGCGAAGAAATCTAGTTCGAACTGTCATTGTTAACTGGCCATTGTATAGTTGGTGAAATAAGGGCCAGGGGTTGAATAAGTCTAAGTGAGCACCCCTGTGAAATTTGTTTTTGAAAAAAAGACATTCTCCCATATACGAGTAGATTGTCAACCAGCAGAGGCAATGAATGTAAGGGAGAATGTTTTTATTTTATTTTCAAAGTAAAAACCATACCAGTGTGTTCATTTCCGAGGCCGTTCATACGAGGCCGTTCGCAGACACCACTATAGGCACAATGATCGTCGAGCCAACATTCCACATGGCGGTTACCTCATGAGTCAAGTCAAGGTACTTGCTGAGTTTGTTAGTCTCGGCCTTCACGAGGTTCTCGTCATGGGGGATGGTGACGTCGATGAGCACTGTCGGCGTTAGTATCGGTCAGTTAGCACGATATCAGGCTTATTGCTGCTGCTTACTAGCTACACATGCTGATTACTAGCACGAAAGCATGCCACTAATGAGCAATTGCTACTTAGTAGTATGTGTGTCGAAACATTGCTAATAATGAGCATTCTTGCTCAAAAATAGACTCTCGTGCGATTTTCGGAAATGCTACCTGCAGCGCGTGTGGAAGAGGGTGGGCCTTTAGCGCGTGTGACCAGGTTTACTTAAAGAGCAAGCTAGTATCGATCTTGTTTGTATGTATCGAGCATGCTCATGCTGGCTTACGCTCGTATTAAGCTTACTTAAAGCACGCTTTATAGCATGCTATTCTAGAGCATGTGTAACAGTACCTTTCTTGTCCGTGATAACAGATCGATCCCAATAGAGCGTAGCGCGACCATCGAAATTATTATTATTATTGATGGCCTAGATAGATCTAGCAAAAGTACATCTTCGTTTGGAGCGCTCTGTTGTAAATTTATTGCCACTCATAATAGCAGTATTAAAAGGTAGGGACCGTTAATTCCATATAATTTACAATTGGCTCGGCAACACAATGGTCATAGCTGAAAACAGTTCTGAATGTATTGCTTGTATTGTTGCGAAATCAATTTGTTTCATCTTTAATGATTATCGTGTTTTAAATTTTACGAATTGTTCATTAAGACAATAACCAAATAAATTACTGTCAGTGTTTATACAATGTCGCGTTTGCAGTGAAATAAAACGGATCACTCCGTACGTAAGCCGAGTTTACTAATTCGTAGTTCACACGACCCAGCGTCAGCGAGACGCACGCTACGCGTCGCCGCTCTGAGGGTCGAGCACGACTTTACGAATGCTGCGTAACATTACGGTTATCGTATCGAGATCGAGAGACCTCATACAAAATTTTAGTTCCAAATACGCTCACAGGCGGGCGCTGTTCCAAACGTTATACAAACTCGACAACGTTTACTATTCGATTTTACGTGACGCAGGTTTCGAAAAGTCGTGCTCGACCCTCTGCTCGCGAGACTACTAAGCGCAGCTGACAGCGGCACACTAATACCCTCCTTTTCTAGTTTTTGTTTGTGTCAAAATACTGCGTCAACGGTGAGTGTGAACGAGCCTTTACAGAGTGATGTGTTCAGTGTAGTGTGCTACCCTGGATGTATAATAAAAATGTCGACGAAAACGAGCGTAGATGTGTGCCGCTGTCAGCTGCGCCTAGTAGTCGCGCGAGCAGAGCGAGAGAGCAGCGCGTAGTGTGAGTCTCGCTGCCGCTGGGTTGTGCGCTCCCAGAGGAAGGAACGAATTAGTTCGAAACATGTCGGGCTAAACTCGACTTATATAAGTGAGTGATCCGTTTTTAACCCCCGACGAAAAAGAGGGGTGTTATAAGTTTGACCTGTGCATCTGTGTATCTGTCTGTGGCATCATAGCTCCCAAACCTATCTACCGATTTTAATGCGTTTTTTTTTTATCGAAAGCCTAGTTTAATCGAGATGGTTCATAGCTAAGTTTTATTAAAATCGGTTCACCCATTTTTGAAATATTGAGCTTTGAAATGATAATATCGGGGGCTTTTCAACTTTTTTAAGTTGGTTAGGTTATGTTTAACTCTCCTTATCACTAATAAACTTAAGAGTTTTATACAAAAAGCGTTTTCATTCAATTTATAAGTCAACCACAACACCGCTAACTAGCAACCGGTTTAAACACACAAAACCGAGTCTTTACTGCCGAAGTTGAACTTTGATTGCGATCTTTAAGTTTCACTTCACAGTTTTAAAGTAACGTAAGTACACTGAAAGTTGAACTCTTGCTCGGTTGGATGGGAACTAACATAAATATTGTTATTGCGAACGTTGGGCTTGCCACGGGTTTTGATGGTACTAGAAGTTGTACGTTCTTGAAGTACATAAGTATTAGAGGAACAAATAAAGTAAAGCACTCTTCAGTATCAGACATAATGAAAACAGGATATTGACCGTGATTACCTTATAGGTTTGATGAGCTCCCGATATTTAAAATTGTCACTATTCAGTACTTGCAAGGATAATAAGACTAAGAGGACTGCTAATGTTTATACAATGTTGCGTTCCTTTACTTACAGTGTGCGTCTCGTGTGAGGAAGGACGAGCAGAGCGAAACGAGCAGTGGGTCACCTGATGGTAAGTGATCACCACTGCCCATGGACACCCGCAACCCCGGGGGGATTTCCAGATGCGTTGCCAACCCAGAGAGCTAAGATGAAATGCCTCTTGTGCCCGTAATAACATGCAAGCACTGCTGCTTAGCGGCAGGATTAGCGAGTAAGATGGTGGTAGCGATCCGGATGGACCTCGCACAAGGTCCTACCGGGTGGTAGGACCTTGTGCGAGGTCCATCGTACTCTAATTCATTGGCTATAAAAAAAGTACTATAATACAGGTACATAATACAGGCTTTGCCTTGGTTGCGACTGGGTCAAACTGGTGTCAATTTTACTGTCCCATATTTGTAAATCAATATTATTCTATTCTGCCTGTACAGTAAGTAAGATGTGACTTCCAGAAGTTCATGTAAGTAAGGTATCGACCTCGACTGCCGCGAGCGTGAAATAGTGGCGCAGTGGCCGCGGCCGTCCCTAACGGGCGTACTTTTTTCATTACGCAACCTTCAGTGCGGGGCCGAGTAATCCGCGATTGACTAGAAGAGTTTTCTTTTAATAGGTAGGCATGTGTAGGGAAGGCAATGATATTCTATGAGTATACACAAAATCTTGGACACCAAAAGTGTGGTTAAATTCAATTTAAGCACACTTTGATTGTCAGTCACTTAGCCGGTGAGCCGCAAAGATGCCAGTGTGCTTAAAAAAGTGCCACAATACTTTTACGGTTCTTCGATTTCTTCGGTCACATTGACAGGAAGGACATCCACAACCTGGAGAGACTCGTGGTCTCCAGCAAGGTTGATGGCAGACGCCCAAGAGGCAGTAGCCCTTCCAGATGGTTACAACAAATACGCAGTGCGTTGGGTACAAGTTTCCATGATGTCCTCCATTCACCTGTAGACGAAGAGAGAGGGTGATCCAAAGGGGGAATCACGAACCTCAAAATAATGAGGGTGCACGACGCGAGAAAGAGGACCATCACGTGAAATCATCTATGATAACCTAACCAACTTAGAAAAGTTGTAAATCCCCCGACATTGTCATTCCAAAGTTCAATATTTCAAAAACGGGTGAACCGATTTTAATGAAACTTGGCCAAGAACCATTTCGATTACATTAGCTTTCGATTAAAAAAAAACCGCATCTAAATCGATATATCCGTTTGGGAGCTATGATGCCACAGACAGATACACAAATACACAGACACACAGATACGCAGACACACAGATACACATTTCAAACTTATAACACCCCTCTTTTTTGCGGGGGATAAAAATATCAACTGTCTAACTATCACGGTTCATGAGATACAGACTGGTGACAGACTTTACCTTTTGGGTACGGAACCCTAAAAAAACTCCATTCAGGTCATAAATATCCGCTAGTATTAATCGCGTCCGCTGCCCTCCTGGCCCGTCGCTAAGTGCTAAACTGTCACGCCTGTTTTATTGTTCCGCACGGCCAGGGCTTAACACTTGTTATTGTTGCTGCTCAGCACTTTTTGCCACGATTTGTGGATTTTGTTTCGAGTCGTTACCGTAATTTGGGGTTGTATTTAATGGAACTTTTCTAATCTAAACTTGGTATGGTATATTGCTGCACAGTACGCTGCATGGTATATTTTTAGCCCGCGGACCGGAAGACGAGCTGAGGGTCGAGCACGAAGTTTTCGAATCCTGCGTAACGTAAAATCGAACAGTAAAGTTTGGACCAGCGCCCGCCTAAGAGCGTATTTGGAATTTAGTATGAGGTTTCTCAATTTCGATACGATAAGTAACGTTACGCAGGATTTAAAAACTTCCTGCTCGGTCTACTATATAGGTAGGCCTCCAACAAGATGGAGCGATGGCCTGGTAAAGATGCTGGACCGCGGTGGATGCGGAAAGCGCAAGACCGGTCTGAGTGGGGAGCCTTGGGGGAGGCCTAGGTCCAGCAGTGGACGTCTTTCGGCTGACACGATAGTATTTTTAACTCCCGACACAAAAGAGGGTTATTATAAAGTGTATTTGTGTGTGTATCCGTCTGCAGGTCCTAAACGGGTACTCCAATTTGGACGCGGTTTTTTTTCAAATCGAAAGCTGCATTGCTCAAAAACGTCTAGAGATCAAACGAGTTGGGAGTCCGCACATAATTGATAGCTAGACATTTTTGAGCAGAGTATAAATAGTTTAATCGATGAAATGAATTGACATGTGTTCTTGTGTCAGTAAGTACATATTTTAATGAAATAAAAACGGATCACTCACGTACATAAGTCGAGTTTAGCCCGACATATTTCAGACTAATTCGTAGTCCTTCCTCTGGGAGCGCGCGACCCCGCTTCGGCGAGACGCGCATTGCGCTCCGCGGCTCTGCTCACGCGACTACTAGGAGCAGCTGACAGCGGCACACAGCAGCCGCTGGGTCGTGCGCCAGAGGAAGGACTACGAATTAGTCCGAAACATGTCGGGCTAAACTCGACTTATATACGTGAGAGATCCTTTTTTATTTCATTATGATTGAGTCTCACGGTAGTTTCATGTTAAAAGTACTTATTTAGAAATGTTATACCTATTAATCAAAGGGCTGGCAGTTATCTCTCTCAAAGAATCAGCATCGCTATTCAGCGAGGCAACGCTGCCAGCCTTTTGGGCACCATGCCACGGGGGCCTTATTTAGATTTAATTTAGTTTCAAGTTGTAGTTTATTTAGTTTAAGCTTAGATTTAATGTCATTGTAAATTGCTTTTATTATGTTAATTAAGCATTTAAAAGTCTAATAAAAACTATCTATCAAAACAGAAACCGCTACCACATTTTTATAGCCAAGAAAACATTTCGCACAGGCTTTTTTTTTCTCTGACAATGCCTTTCCTTGTATTATAATGGAATGACGTGGACGTCAGCTGCAGGCCTGAGCCGTTCCCGAGCATTCCCGGTTGTTGAACCCTTTATGTAAACCGCCGATTTATTTATAATGGTTTTCATTCAGCATGCCACCATTTACGCTATTTATTTTAGTGTAAATGGTGGTTGTTCTGGTACTTTGAGAATGGCCTCGTAGAGAGTGCCGAAACGCGTCGGCGTTTAGTGTAGTGGTGGGAGATAGTTGGGTCTGTGTGGCGTGTGTTGATTCGTGTAGCAGTGGAGGCGGAGGTGTTGCATGGATACATATATTTGCCGCACAGATATAACTATTTTTTAACCGCCGACAAAAAAGAGGGGTGTTATAAGTTTCACCTGTGTATCTCTGTGTATCTGTGTGTCTGGGTATCTGTGTATCTGTCTGTGGCATCATATCTCCCAAACGGACAAACCGATTTCAATGCGATTTTTTTAAATCGAAAGCTAGTTTAATTTTAATCGAGATGGTTCTTAGCTAAGTTTCATTAAAATCGGTTCAACCGGGCTTTTCATCTTTTCTAATTTTACTTGTGGTCGCGTGTGACCAAAGTAATTGTTTTTAGTTCATAATTGATTTAATGACCAACACAATGAGACAATGTGTTACCTCGTCAAATAGCCTGCTGAATGCATGATAATGTACTAGGTAGGTACCTAATATACTCGTACAGGTATCAAGGTATAGGATATTATTATCATCCAAGGACAATATCTACACTGAACACTGAACAGCTGTAAGGTCACAATGACGTTTAATAATCCAACACAATCGCTGTACAAACAGTCTCGATCGCAATCACGCGTCGCACGATCAACCTCCATGAGGGACGATTTCCGACCGCACCATAGAGCTCAGGGTGGAGCGTGGTGGGGAGCGGCGCGGCGAGCGGAGCGATGTGTTGGGAAGATCACGCGTCGCACTATCAGCCTCCATGAATGAGGGACGATTTCCGACCGCACCATAGAGCTCAGGGTGGAGGGCGGGGAGCGGAGCGATGTATTGGGAAGATCACGCGTTGCATTATCAGCCTCCATGAGGGACGATTTCCGACAACACCATAGAGCTCAGGGTGGAGGGTGGGGAGCGGCGCGGCGAGCAGCGCGGGGAGCGGAGCGATATGTTGGGAAGATCACGCGTCGCACTATATCAGCCTCCGTGAGGGACTATTTCCGACCGCACCATAGAGCTCAGGGTCGAACGTTGTGGGGAGTGGCGCGGCGAGCGGAGCGAGGAGCGGAGCGATGTGTTGGGAAGATCACGCGACGCACAGTCAACCTCCATGAGGGACGATTTCCGACCGCACCATAGAGCTCAGGGTGGAGCGTGGTGGGGAGTGGCGTGGCGAGCGGAGCGATGTGTTGGGAAGATCACGTGACGCACGGTCAACCTACATGAGCGACGATTTCCGACCGCACCATAGAGCTCAGGGTGAAGCGTGGTGGGGAGCCGCGCGGCGAGCGGAGCGAGGAGCGGAGCGATGTATTGGGAAGATCACACGACGAACGATCGAAAAAAATCTTGAATTTCGAACGTGAAGATCATCGTCAGTCAAGTGGTTACCATCCCCGGTTTTAGAATTTTTTTAACTGCCCCCCCTCCCCCCTCCCGGGCCAAAAGCTGGTTACGTCATTGGCCCTAGAAGTTCTGGTTACCCGCTCCGCGCACCACAAAGCGGCCCCACTAACATTTCATTGTCATATCTGCGGAAACTTAATACCCGCCAGAGATTGAGAGACCATTGTATGGCGGCTCATCATACCGATATTACGGTTTAGTTGTGGACTGAGATTAAATGCAGTCGCGTGTGCCCAGCGTAATTGGAGCTGTCGCACAATGATTTAGACTTAGGGTAGGCTACTGATTCGTTTGTACGTTCATAATAATAATTTCGAACTACGATTTTGTTGCTGTCGGGCTTGAAACCTTGGGTCCACGGGGTCCCAGCGCTTACAAGCTAATTTCAGAGTAAAAGCGCTTAGTCGATGCAACTTATGACCAAAGGGATGGCAGTTTTCGCTCTCAAAGAATCAGCATCGCTATTCAGCGAGGCAACGCTGCCAGCCTTTCGGGCACCATGCCACGGGGGCCTTATTTAGATTTAGTTTAGTTTGAAGTTTTAGTTTATTTAGTTTTAGCTTAGATTTAATGTCATTGTAAATTGCTTTTATTATGTAAATAAAGTGTTTTTCCCCTCACTACCTCGGAAAGCCGTTTTTTATGCTTTAATACAAGCGGGTAAAATCGTGTTTTATCCACTAGTGGGGAATGTAATTTGACCTTGGAGTGGAGCGTGTTTAAGCAGCTTTTGACAGATAACAAAACGTAAAACGCTCATAATAATGGTTCGTTCGATATTAATTATCATTAAATAAATGATAAATGGTTTAAGAATTTAATAAAACATACCAAATTTAGCTTTATTTAATAAAATTCTATAAGAAACATTTTTGCTTTTTTTATAATGATGTTGAATATAATTCCGAACGCACAAGTTGAGTCGATGCAATTGCTAAACGCATCGTGAGAAATGTCATCATTGTCAACAAAAATTTTCTCACCGACTCCGACTCACGTAAAAATACACAACTTCCAGAGTTATAATGTCGTAAAAAAATTATGATTCCAGTGATGAAGATTTATTTTTATGAGCTGTTTTTTTTGGATGTCGTGCTTTTGAGTTTTGTGTTACACTTCTCGTGTGTTGAAACACTCGCTATGCTCAGGATTTGAACTTTCTCTTTGAATGAAAGCTTTTCTCACTTCAACTTTGGATGATGAAGGATGGGGGGGGGGTAAGGTTAGGTTAAAAACGTATAAGAAAATTAACCGCCTTCAAAAAAAAAACCTTAGAAAAAAAAACGTAAAATAATCCTCTGAAATAATGATAAATAAATAAAATAAAATGCGTTTATTTCGGACAACAGAAACTAAAGCCTAAAGTTTTATGGCCTAGCACTAAGCAGCAGAAATATGAAGTCGGTGCGGTGCGAGCGGAATATTTTTTGAATGAAGCACCGACTTTTTGTTAAAAGATTTATATTTCACAATTTTACGTTAATTTAACATTTTCAGAATTATCCTCCAACTCCTACATACTTGAATAACCTTAGCCTTAACCGACTTCAAAAAAAGGAGGAGGTTCTACGTTCCACTGTAAGTATTTATTTTTTATTTTTTATGTATGACCGATTTTCATTTTTTTTTTTATTCGAAAGGGTATACTCCTGAGGTGGTCCCATTGTCACCAAGTCATGATCTGATGATGGGATCCCAGAGAAATCGAGGGCAACCCTCAAATTTTACAGGCACGTACTATGTGTTTCATATATTTTCTAAGGTTATTCAAGTATTTGCGTCTGGTAGTTATCATCTCATGATGATGAGCTGATGATGGAAGGTACAACTCCTTAGCGGTTAGGAGTTGGAGGATAATTCTGAAAATTTTAAATAATTATTCGAAAGGGATACTCCTGAGGGTCACCAAGTCATGATCTGATGATGGGATCTTAGGGAAATCGAGGGCAACCCTCAAATTTTATAGGCTCGTATCATCTGTTTCATGTATTTTCTAAGGCTATTCAAGTATTTGCGTCCGGTAGTCATCATCTTATGTTGATGAGCTGATGATGGAAGGTACAACTCCTTAACGGTTAGGAGTTGGAGGATAATTCTAAAAATGTGAAATCAACGTAAAATTGTGAAATAAAAATCTTTTAACAAAAAAGTAAAACCGCCTTCAAAATAAAACTTTAAAAAAAAAACGTAAAATAATCCTCTAAAATAATGATAAATAAATAAAATAAAATAAAATGCGTTTATTTCGGACAACAGAAACTAAAGCCTAAAGTTTTATGGCCTAGCACTAAGCAGCAGTAATATGAAGTCGGTGCTTAATTCAAAGAATATTCCGCTCGCACCGCACCGACTTCATATTTCTGCTGCTTAGTGCTAGGCCATAAAACTTTAGTCTTTAGTTTCTGTTGTCCGAAATAAACGCATTTTATTTTATTTATCATTATTTCAGAGGATTGTTTTACGTTTTTTTTCTAAGGTTTTTTTTTGAAGTCTGTTAAAAAGTTGCTAAGTAAGACATGCACTTTCGGTGTACCGTTCATAATGTAATTTTATTATTGATACTGACGATTTCATTATCTGTATAAAAACCCGCATGACAACAGTAGTTCCGTAGCTAATTTTCCACTCGAGTGGCTCCGTCTGTCAGCCAAACAATTCTGGTCCGCCCTGACCTGTCATTATGATTGGGAAAGGCTTACCGTCTCTCACTGATTTAGGATAAGTGTTGTTTAATATTGAATGATCATCATCATCATCCTATTTATGTCCCACTGATGGGCACAGGCCTCCTCTAAGAATAAGAGGGTTTGAACCTACGACCCCCTGCTTGAGAGGCCATAGGTCAAACCACTAGGCTATTACAGCTAAATGATATAAAGTTTGAATGAAACGAATTGATCTAAGTATAAGCAAAAAATATTGAAATTACAGAAAATTCTGTTTAGTTCAACGTAATACTTATGTACTGTTTGGACTTCTAGTATAGAATAATGTAATGTACCTAAATATTTATTCATTGCACATAATAATCACTCAATCGACATACATATGTATGTTGTTAAAATAGTAAGCAAAATGACTAAACAGAATGTTGAATGATGTTTTCAATAGAAATTATAATAATATATCCTAAAATATCCTATCCATGTCGTGTTGTAATACCTTGAATAGCCTAATACTAGTCCTGTGTAAGAAGTTTATTATACCGGATAGGAATCTAAAATGCCATATCCTCCTGGCATCCTAAAGTAAACACAGCGTGTTCTGTTTATCTTAAAGCATCCTGTTATTCAAGTAAAATGGAAATAGAAAATATTATTTTCTGCAGGAGATGGGGTGTTACTACTACAGCCTGCATTCCATCCATGTCTAATGAAAAATATTTTTTCTTATTGCCTAGCGAGCGCATTTACGATAAGAGTTGAGACCATTATTGGTAGAAAGTTGTGGTTGAAAGAATATTGTAAACATAGGTCGAAGCCGCGTTACATGCCTTAAAACGTCAATAAGATTTAATTTTATCCAATTATAAATTGAAGAATATTGCGAAACTTAAGTGGCAGTGGGCACATTACAAGACTGATGGCTGATCCGCGGACTGGGGTCCAGGGGGCAGGCCTTCAACAAGATGGAGCGACGACCTGGTAAAGATCGCAGGACCGCGGTGGATGCGGAAAGCACAAGACCGGTCTGAGTGGAGAGCCTTGGGGGAGGCCGCCGGCCAGCAGTGGATGTCTTTCGGCTGACATGATGACTAAGAATTACTACATAATTTGTACATTATATGCTCACAGTCGGACGCGACTGATGCAAAGAACCGTAGGTAGCGCTGACTGACGCTTCTTAGGACTGTCGGGGGTTTATGTCCAGTTAGTAGTGTACTGCTACAGGCTGACGATGGTGATTTAGATTTATTTGAAAAACAAGGAATAAAACATCATAAAAAATAACTAAAAATATAAAAGCCATATCGGTGTCGTGTTTATTTTTTATACGACTAGGAAGGCGAACGCAGTGGGTAACCTGATTGTAAGTGATCACCACTGCCAATAGACACCCGCAACCCCGGAGGGTTTGCAGATGCGTTGCCAACTTAGAGAGCTAACATGAAATGCCTCTTGTGCCCGTAATTACACCGGCTGTCTTACTCATGCACACCGAAACACAACAGTGCAAACACTGCCTGATTAGTGAATAAGATGATGGTAGTGATCAGAACGGACCTCGCACAAGGTCTACCGCCCGCAATGTTCAAGTCCAAAGTCGAATTATAAACAGAAACCAAACTATTTTAACCATGATAACTATTGGAATCTGCATTGTCCCAAACAAAATTGTGCACCAAAACTTACTTTTTCCGTCACGGCTTTCCAACTCCAGAAAAAAGCGAAACCTAAGTTTATTCTGGAATTACCTAATAAAGTTATCCCAGGCAGGGGTGTAAGCAAAACTCCGACTTTCGGCTCCAATGGGATAAATAAGTTAGAGATACCGTCGGCCCTCAGTAAATGGGTATAATAACTACTTGGGAGTTGCATCCGGAGCGAACTGGAATACTTGAAAGCTTCTGAACTATATTGTTAATAAGGCACTTCCTTGTAATTTTCTGCCGGATGCAGGACAAAATGCTTTGTGCTATACAGGCGCGGCTTTGCCTGTTATGGATTAAAGTATTGCTGCGTAGGCGGGAGGGCCACAATAGGGAGATCTCTCTCCAGGCAGATGTTATGGGGACCGAAGTCCTGAGGAAGAGAGTTGGAGGAGTTCGTAAGCGTGATTTAGGACAGACCTTAAAAGTTATTGTATTAAATGACTAGATGGCGCCGAGGGTCGCTACAAGTTCACTTTGGCAAGGCATGTACCAAATTCAAATTGATAATTTTCTAACTTTCATTTTTGCATGTTCTAACGGCGCTTTCGGATAGACCGTCATTGGCAGGATGTATGCGCCGCAAGAAACAAAAGAAGAGGTTTTTTTAACTACAAAAAATACAGATAAAAAAAGTAAGAAAAATTACTTACAAATTTGACGTAACTACTAAACTACTATTCCTAACCTAAGTGTCTTGAGTCTGTAGAATCTACGGATCAAAGCAAAACGTCGTTTACTTCGTACGACATGTACAGTCAAACCATGTGATTCTTGACCCACCGTAGAATGTTCTCACAGTAGGACTGTCATCATGATTTTTCTTGTCAAGCCATGCGATGTCAACATGACATTTCCTACGACATTTAACATTTTTTAGATACAGCTAATTTAATTATTGCATTGCAGTATCAACCATGAAAAATAAAAGTGTGTAAAAACGAGATAAGTGTAATTAAAAAAAATAGGCAAATCTGTATGCATAAAATTGCAAACTGAAATTGACTTGAAATTTTGCACCTAAATACCTTATTTATTTATTTATTCATTGATAAAGTAAATAAATAAATATCATGGGACAATTTGACCTAGTCCCAAACTAGGCAAAGCCTGTACTATGGGTACCAGACAACGGATAGACATACTTATATAGATAAATACATACTTATATACATATTAAACACCCAAGACCCGAGAACAAACATTCATAATCATCATACAAACATCTGCCCCGACCGGGATTTGAACCCGGGACCTCAAGCTTCATAGTCAGGGTCTCTAACCACTAGGCTATTCGGCCGTCACAAGACAAGTCATCGCCTTTTACAGTGTAGGCATCTACTAAGGAAGGATTTTGGAAATTCCACCAATGAAGGGCTGAAAATTGGGACGAAGTTCATACCAGTGCTAAGCCACGAGCGAAAACTAGTAAAAATTATTTTACACAATTGACAAAAAAAGAAGTTTAATGTAATTTATTGTGAATTCCGTTCTTGTTATGGGTACTTACTGGATCATTATCAGCACCAGCCTTTTTTACGTCCCACTGCTGGGCACAAGCCTCCTCTCAGAATGAGAAGGCTTGGGCTATAGTTCCCACGCGGGCCCAGTGCGGATTGGGAACTTCACACACATCATTGAATTGCTTCGCAGGTGTGGGCAGGTTTCCTCACGGTGTTTTCCTTCACCGAAAAGCTCATGATAAATTACAAATGTAATTCCGCACATTAATTCCGAAAAAGTCAGAGGTGCGAGCCGGGATTTGAAACCACGACACTCTACTTGAGAGGCCATAGGTCAAACCACTAGGCTATCACGGTTTTTACTTACGTGATACTTAGATACATTTCTATGTTCACAATTAAAGCTACTAATGAGTTATTAGTACTAGTCATTAATGTAAATTAAGGTAAACATAATTAGTTAATTTGTTGACGATTTGTTTTCTAAATATTCGTACCCTGTGATGTCATAAATATATCAGCAAGTGAAGTGGAAGGTATTCTCATCCAAAATTAAGGAGACGAATATTAAATTTTATTAGTTCAAGGCAAGGTTCAGTTGTATTGTGCATTCGTAGATTTTTGTGAATATAAGGCGAGTTTTACTTTAAGATTGTGCATGGTGGAACTGCTTGATGTGATGACTAGAGGATTTTTTGTCTAACGTACGTGACTTTGTTTCATCATTCGCCATCTCTTTATCTCACGATCTTGTATCTTTTTACAAAAAATTGATTGATTGAATTGATTTGGAGAATCATTCTTTAGTCATCACCATTTCAACCAAACTACAGCGTATATTTTTCTTTTGTTTTAGAAACTGACAAATATACTGCTAAGCTACTGGAATATGGGAGAGTTAGTGCAGCTCACGATATTTATAACTATACGGATATCACTTTTGGAAATAAAAATAGAAATTATCTGCAAGAAAATGAAGAACGCAAGTAATGAAAAATAAGTAACAACCGGTAGCTAGGTATACCTAGGTATATCTATAGGTATACCTAGGTATATCTATAGATGAATTAGCGAGAGCTTAGAATTGCATTTGTAGTGGTTGTAAAAGTTCGCACGAAAAGGAGAATCAAATTGAAATATTTGAAATTTGACATTATTTTGGAATTTTCTTCTTCAATATAAATATTACAAATCTCTTTTTATACTGATAGTACGGGAAATTTCAAATATAGAATGCCCGTAAACACACAATACCACTACATATGCAATTCTACGGTCTCAGTAATGTCTACACATAGTTTAATTTGAGAAAAAAAAATGGCATTCTTCGTTGAGCAAGCGTTTCTGTAAATGTGAACATAATGTGAAATTGTAAATGTAAGTGCAAATGTCCGTAAGGATTAAAATTAAATGGTATCTTTTAGTTACAAAAAAATAGTCTACATTTTACTGACAGATATAATCTAGGTCTCTCGAAGAGTCTACTGGACCAGTAAGTTATCAACCGCGAACCATTTAAAACAGTTAAGTTACATCTGCACAGCACTTTCCATCAGATGAGGTCAACCGCTGTGGTCAGTTATTTTTTAAAAAGAATCACACTACAGTACCTGTTTTTTTAATGTCGTGACAAATAAATAATTTCCTATCAAAATCCAAGTTTAAATAACCCTCCTATTGTGCAGTTGGTTAAAAATCATGAGGCTACTAGGCCCAAGGATCTAGAATACCCCAATAACGTTGGCAACGTTGTTCTTATGCTGACTTAGTCACATTTGGTGCACTCAAGTCTCATTAAAACATCAGATTAAAAAAAGTTGTACTTATTCCTCGTTAAAACATTGATAAAAAAAAAATCTTCTTATCCTGAACCGGAGGCCTTTGAGAATCCTAACACAGGGTAAAGGTAATCTCAGTACATTTAACATTCGCTTTGGTAACTGACACTACCGAAAACTGTATTCAACTCTTACCCTTATCATCCAAACAGCAAACGCTATTCTCGTGTAAGCACGCATTCTGGAATCAGATTAATGTTTTAGCTGTGCGTAATCTCGACTTTAGGGTTTGAAGAATATGGTGTGGTTTTGTGTGTTACTTGAATTCAATGATATACCGCTTTTTAATAGTTGATCAAAGTTGCGCAGAAGGTTTGTTGAGTAATGCATTGATATCTCTGAGTACGTAAATAGCGATACTTGAGTCTGTTGATGGATAAAGTAAGTAAGTAAACATTTTATTATACAAAAAATACAGAAATAAATACAAGTTACAAACAGTGCCGTGCAGTTTTGGTAAGCTGCCAGTTAGGAAGGCAGTACGATGATTTTACAGGTTATTTATCAATCATGCTTTTTAAAAACCTATATACGGCGCCGATGTAGATATGGCTCCTGTGAAATCAGGGTACTGTGAGCTGGTGCCTATTTAGGCACCGCCGTTGGGTAAGTGTAGCCCTAGTGGCTCAAGCTGCGAGAGGCGTAAGAAGAGGGAAGACACTAAACTTGTGTTTGAAATAATTTTTATTCTTTTCTTCAATAAAAACTGATACACGACTTTTCGTATGGAAGCCGGTGACGGAGTGTCGCTCATGTTTTTTTGTCATTTTAGACACTTTGCATTCGTATTTTAAACTCAACGAACACAATCATCAAACAATGAGCGGCCTCTTCACAGTACATACTATAAAGCGGCACTTCACAAAGATTGAGGTAGGTATGGCGTCATATGACTAGATTATAATGATTTGGATATAAATTTGATTTGTTTTATTTATCTATTAAAAATTACACCATCATTTGTACAATGTTAAGTTAGAAGAAATCATATTGAAAATTGTAATTTATCATGTGCTTTTCGGTGAAGGAAAACATGAGGAAACCTGCACACACCTGCGAAGCAATTCAACGATGCGTGTGAAGCTCCCAATCCGCACTGGGCCCGCGTGGAGAGAGGAGGCCTGTGCGCAGCAGTGGGACGTAAAAAAAAGCCTGGGATGGTGATGATATTAAAAATTATCAAGAATTTAAAAATACAAAAATTATTTGCTTACTAAACACAGCAAGAGCTACCGAGACCCTTAGTAGTGGTGTCTAGTGCTATTAATGTTAATCTAATGTGCCTACGGCTTGTTAAAAATACCTCTAACATCATTAAAACTTACTACTCGATTTGTCGATAAACTTTAATCCACTCACCTGCCATCTTATTACTTTGAAAGTGCCTAAGCACGTAAGCACCCACTAGTTTTGGCTGTAAGTTAATGAAACACCAAACCCGATCAAATTAAGCTGCTTACACACGAGACGTTATCGGCCGGCGCTCGCGCGCAGTGCATAAATCACTTGCTTGGTACGGCTCGCCTTATACGTACTGGTCGTATTCAGGGTTGCAACTTTGCTTTGGAGCAGCACGGGTCAGGTTTTGGTTGGTTAGATACAGGTTGTTAAAAAAAATATTCCGACGAATTGAGAACCTCCTCCTTTTTTTGAAGTCGGTTAAACAGGCGAAGAAGTTAGGTCAAATGGTTTTGAAATATAAGTACAAATTAATATCGTCACTACCCGTCGTGTTTGACAGAATTAAATTCTAGTTACAACTGTTAGCTGGGTACTCCCAATAATATCTATCATGGGACAATTTTGACTCCTATTGACCAAGTCCCAAACTAGGCAAAGCCTGTACTATGGGTACTAGACAACGGATAAACATACTTATGTAGGTACATAATTACATACTAAGCATCCCGACTCGAGAACAAACATTCGTATTCATCATACAAAATATCCGCCCCGAACGGGGATCAAACCCGGGACCTCAAGCTTCATAATCAGGGTCTCTAACCACTAGGCTATACGGTCGTCAAGTGTGACGCTATTATACTCAATCCTACTACCATAAAAACTAAAGTAACTCTACCTTTCCGTCTGTTTGTTAGGTACTTACCTTTTCACGCCGACACGGCTGGATGCCCTCTCATTCTGAGAGGAGGCCTGTGCCCAGCAGTGGGACGTAAATAGGCTGATGATGATGATGACGGCTGGATGGATTTGAACTGAATTTGAAATAGAGGTAGCTGTAGCTTATACCCCATATTAAAATACAGGCTGCAATAAATAAAAATAAACATAACATAACATGTTTACATGTTTATGTAACATGATTTTTTTGCCGTTTTTATAGACAACTAGCTGTTGCCCGCGACTTCATCCGCGTAGATTTTGGTTAACCCTATCCCGCGGAACTTTAGGATTTTCCCTAATAAAAAGTAGCCTATGTTATTCCTCAATATTCAAACCATCTTTTTACCAAATTTCATCAAGATTGGTGAAGCGGTTTTCCCGTGAAGAGCTAACAAAGAGACAGACAGAGAGACAGAGATAGAGAGACAGAAAGACAGAGAGACACAGTTACTTTCGCATTTATAATATTAGTTAGGATTAGGATGGTACGGAACCCTTCGAGCGCGAGTCCGACTCGCACTTGGCCGGTTTCTTTTAATAAAACACCTACACTTTAGCCACAAGAATCGCTCCTACGGAACCTTTTTTATATGTCACGAAATAGTAACAGCAAGATACTAAACGTTGCATATCCTTAAGCTATCCTAACATTACACATTACACATAGCATGCGACTGGCGATGACAATCCTATCGCGGCCAGATACCAGAGGCAGCGTCTAACTGCATGCAGTCATTACCGGAGTGCATAGAGCTTCGTGTAATTTACTTGTCTCTTGACTCGTGATCCGTCACTTGGTGAGACGAATGATTTGAAGACAGGATAGCCTAGTGGTGGACCCTATGAAGCTTGAGGTCCCGGGTTCGATCCCGGTCAGGGCAGATGTTTAGATGAATAAGAATGTTTGTTCTCGGGTCTTGGATATTTAATATGTATTTAAGTGTGTTCTATAAAAGTATGTTTATCCGTTGTCTAGTACCCATAGTAGGTACAGGCTTTGCTTAGTTTGGGACTAGGTCAATTGGTGTAAAATTGTCCCATGATATTTATTTATTTACTTTTAAAGCCGCGGTAGCCTAGTGGTTTCACATATCGTCGGTTGAATGTCTAAGGGGCGTAACTGCTTATTTTCAACTTTTCACTAGAGCGATTGTTGTGATTTTGATTGGTATTAGTATTTTCATGTGCTGTTTTGTTAAGTTCAGGCGAAAGAGTATTTTAGTCGATTGAAAACTGTCACATTCGATTATGAATTCTAATACTAGTGCTATATTGTTACGATTGTTGACTAATTATTGTTATTGTTTTAATTAATTAGAGACATTAATTTAATTTAGTAGCTAACTGTATTGTAGGTTAAAAAAAAGAGATAAAGTAAGTAATTAGTTGTTAATTTGACTATAAGTGTCATGGCGGTAACTGTACAGTATGGTGGGGAAAAGTCTATAATGGAAGGGAAGATTGTGACTCTCGAGTTAGTTGAGATTTGACCGTGCTATAGAGTATTTGGTAAGAATAAACTAGTGACTGAGCAGCTTCGAGTTTTATTTCAAGTCAGAAGTGGTACGTACGCCTACGAGCCATGGCAGATAAAAGCAGTAAGTGATTTTAAATACTTTTAACTTTTAAAGTGTAAAACAGAGGGTAGTTAGCCGATTACTCGCGAATGTATTAATTTGTGAAATATTTGCAAAAGGGAGTGTCCGGTTTGCATTTGTCTTCTAAGTATATTGCCTAAAACGATAATTGTTGCAAATACGAGTATGAGGGCACCTACTGACAAGCGTTTCTTCGATCGGGATGACTCTTTGGTAGAAATAACATTGCATTCAGGTGCCTATCCAATATTCGTTGCTGCTATAAAATTAGGTTGAGCTTCTACTCTCGACAGTACTATCGGTAGTATTAATGGGCCGACCTTATGCAAGCATGGACATAATAGTTGTAGCAGATTAAATTGAAATACAAGTGCTTAATACGCACTCTGAATCTCAAATTGTGTGCAACCATGTAGGTGTGTTGCGTATATTACTAGCAGCCATGTAGGTGCGCTGCGTATCTTGTGTGCAACCATGTAGGTGTGTTGCGTACAGTACTAGCAGCCATGTAGGTGCGCTGCTTATCACGTATGCAACCATGTAGGTGTGTTGCGTACAGTACTAGCAGTCATGTAGGTGCGCTGCTTATCACGTGTGCAACCATGTAGGTGTGTTGCGTACAGTACTAGCAGTCATGTAGGTGCGCTGCTTATCACGTGTGCAACCATGTAGGTGTGTTGCGTACAGTACTAGCAGTCATGTAGGTGCGCTGCTTATCACGTGTGCAACCATGTAGGTGTGTTGCGTACAGTACTAGCAGCCATGTAGGTGCGCTGCTTATCACGTATGCAACCATGTAGGTGTGTTGCGTACAGTACTAGCAGTCATGTAGGTGCGCTGCTTATCACGTGTGCAACCATGTAGGTGTGTTGCGTACAGTACTAGCAGTCATGTAGGTGCGCTGCTTATCACGTGTGCAACCATGTAGGTGTGTTGCGTACAGTACTAGCAGCCATGTAGGTGCGCTGCTTATCACGTGTGCAACCATGTAGGTGTGTTGCGTACAGTACTAGCAGCCATGTAGGTGCGCTGCTTATCACGTGTGCAACCATGTAGGTGTGTTGCGTACAGTACTAGCAGCCATGTAGGTGCGCTGCTTATCACATAGCTAACCATGTAAGTATGTTGTGTACTATTAGTACCTACTAGCAGCCATGTAGGTGTGCTGATTATGGTAAATATTGCTAGCATTTAGGAAGCATTTAGACTTTTAATACTTTTAAACGAGTTATATATCGTATGACTATAAGTAAATCGACATCAGATTGTTATTGATAGAGCAATACGGTAATACGGTATTCGCCCCATTAAATCAAGTCAATTGTAATGAAAGAACATTCAATGCACTAAAATTCCAGGTGACGAGGAAATGAGCTATACGCCCAAGCGGCCCAAGCGTTCGCGGCGGCGGAGGCGTAAGGAGTCTTCGTCATCAAGCTCATCCGAAGAGAGGAGCAGCAAGAGAAGCAAGGCGGGAATGACTGCCACGGATTTCATGAACATTTTGACACTGCTGCAAAATGCCCCAAGTAAGAGTATGTCTTCTAATAATAATGTTGTTCCGGAATTTGATCCCGACAATAGATCCCAAGACGTTGAGCGATGTTTGACGAAAGTCAACGAGTGTGCAACGATTTATTCTTGGGATGCAAAACAAGTTATCCACTATGCGCTTCAAAAATTACGAGGTTTAGCAAAAAGTTGGTACGAATCCCTTCCATCGCTCAACTACTCGTGGAACGAATGGCAACGTAAACTGAAAAAAGCTTTTCCGAACGATGTAAATTATGGTAAACTACTGGATGACATGCAAAGCCGAAAATCTCGCGCCGACGAACCACTTAGAGATTATTTTTACGATAAATTATCATGGTTATGCAGGTGCGAGATCTACGGCCGCAAGGCGGTTGATTGTATTATTTACGGAATTACGGATAGCTCGATAAGAAATGGAGCCCAGGCTCTTAAATGTGAGGAACCAGAGGATCTGTTAAATTACTTAGCGTCTCAACAACCGACTCCAGCTAGGGAATTTTCTCGAGTTCACGTAGGTGCGAACACGTCAAAGAAACGCGACTTTCGTAGTAGCACTTTTAGCAAGAATCCCGTAGGCAACAAGAGCACTGACATCGTTTGTTTTAACTGCAACGAGCGTGGCCATTTCTTCCAGAATTGTAGTAAACCGATTTTGAAATGCACGAAATGCCGTAGAGTAGGACATAACTCAGATAATTGTGTTAAAAAACCGCTGCAGATGCGTGAAACCGAGGGCCAAAACAACCAGGCTTCTGACAAAAAGGTGCTTAAAGTAGTGACTCGGGACGATGTACATTTTACAGAGAACGTAAAGGATAGACATATCAGCGAATCCAAAGCTTCAGACAAATGTTATAATCATGGTATACCCCTGCCTGCTAGTGCAACCTATGACACAAACGACAAATTTAACAAAAACGTTTGTGTCAATGGGGCAATGTTGAACGCTTACATCGATTTTGGAAGCGACTGTAGTCTAATAAGAGCTTCTCACGCAGAATTACTCTGCTTACCGAAAGAATTAGGACAACCTTTACCTACAATAAAAGGTTTCGGCAATGCCACAGTGACACCGAGATTTAGATCCACTATTCACATCAGAATCGATGAAATAGACACTGAGCTGGACGTTTTGGTGGTCGATGACACGTATCTGCACGCGCCTTTGTTGATAGGACAGAACTTTACCGAAATGACAACTGTTACCGTAATGAAAGATAATGAGAATCTGTTCTTTTATCATACCCCTGTCGATGCTTTCAATAAGCAAGACCGAACTCTTAATCTGTACGTCGCTAAGGACGTTAAGATAGTTAAGGGGGGATTGGTAGAAGTCTATACTAAAGAGCCTTACACTGGGGACATATATTCTGATGGAGGTACCAGGTTGAGTCCTAATCAAGAGTATCACCTTCATCAAGGGTGCTACGGCGTTAACGATAGTAAGGCGACGATATTTATTACCTCCTTCAGTAACGCACCCCTCTCGCTTAAGTCCGATACGTTGATAGCTAGAGTGAGTCCTGTGACAGAGGTTAGGACATTAATTGCCCAAACGGAACGAAATGACAGTGTTCTGTCACCACTTGAGAAATCGGAGATTAAAGTAGGAGAATGGACTGATACAAACATCCGTGAGAAACTTTACCATTTGCTACAAAAATATCGTAGCTGTTTTGCCACTGAGCTAGGTCGTGCTAGAGATGCGGTAATGGATATAGAGCTGCATGATAAAACCCCGGTAGTATATCGACCTTATAGGTTATCGCATTTTGAACGTCAAAAGGTAAGGGATATGGTAGACGAGTTGGTTGCAAACGATATTGTGCAGGAATCAAACTCTAATTACGCTAGCCCTATATTGCTAGTGAAAAAGAAAAATGGGGAATCCCGGCTCTGTGTAGATTACAGGGCTCTTAACAGTAAAACCATTAAGGACAAGTACCCATTGCCTCTAATCGACGATCAGCTGTCGAACTTAAGCGGAAATAAATATTTCATCACGCTGGACCTAGCCTCCGGCTATTATCAAATACCGATGGGAGAAGGAAGTCGACATTTGACAGCGTTCGTCACCCCCGATGGGCACTACGAGTTTAACCGTATGCCTTTCGGGCTAGCCAATGCACCCGCGATATTTCAAAAGATGATGAACCAGGTATTAGGGTCGCGAAGATTCAAAAGTGCATTGGCTTATATGGACGACCTTCTTATCCCATCGGCCACGATAGATGAAGGCTTTGAAAGATTGGAAGATGTATTAAAAATAGTTCAGGAAGCCGGGTTAACACTGAAACTACCTAAATGCAGTTTTTTCGATACAAGTATTGAATATTTAGGGTACGAAATTTCCTGCGAAGGGATAAAACCTAGTGAGAGGAAAATAACGGCAGTTCAAAATTTTCCCGTACCTCGTAATGTACACGAGGTACGCCAGTTCTTGGGGTTGGCCAGTTATTTTAGACGTTTTGTTAAGGGTTTTGGGGAAATCGCAAGGCCTTTGACAACCTTACTTAAAAAGGATGTGCAGTGGCGATGGGGCGACGACGAGTCGCAATCATTCGAAATCTTAAAAAGGCGCCTTGTTGAACGGCCACTGTTGGCACTATACAGTCCCGAATTAGACACTGAAGTACACACCGATGCTAGTTCGTTGGGTTTAGGCGGTATCCTCATGCAGTGGCAAGGTAGTCCTAGGGTGTTAAAACCTGTCGCGTATTTTAGTAGACAGACCTCGCCAGAGGAGCGCCATTTCCATTCTTACGAATTGGAAACCCTGGCCGTGGTCTGTTCACTAAAAAGTTCCGATCATACCTGCTAGGGCTTAAATTCACGGTATACACGGACTGTAACGCCCTGCGAACCACCTTAACAAAGAGAGATTTGATCCCACGAATAGCGCGTTGGTGGTTGATGATAAGCGAATATGATTTTAACATCGAATATCGTCCAGGTTGTCGTATGAGTCACGTTGATGCATTAAGTCGCAACCCTCAGAAACATTTAGATTCGAATCCATCTGCGAGTGTCTTGAATATCAACACCGATAGCTGGATTCTGACATTACAAATGGCCGATCCCGAATCGGAGCGAATTTTCAAAATTTTGAAGCCAGGTCTCGATCATGAAGTCTTAGAAATTAAAAAGAACTTCGTAATTAAGAACCACGCACTGCACCGAAAGGTAGGTGACGAATTTCGTCTAGTAGTGCCCAAGGACGCGAGGTGGCAAATTTGTAGGGCCAACCACGATGACGTGGGACACTTTGGGATAGCAAAGACGCTAGAGCGCATCCAAAGCCGTTACTGGTTTCCCAAGTTAAGACGTTTTGTTAAGAAATATGTAGCAGCGTGCATAGACTGTGCGTACAACAAAGACAATGCGGCTAAAACTCGCTCTGGTTTCTTGCATCCCATAGATAAAGTGGAGCAACCGTTCCATACAGTGCATTTGGATCATCTAGGTCCATTTGTACGAAGTAAGTCTGGTAACAACTATATATTGACTATCGTGGATGGCTTTACAAAATATGTTTTCGCTAGGCCGGTTAAAGACACAAAAACGAAAAATGTTGTTAAAGTGTTAGATAGCCTGTTCGACGATTTCGCGATACCAAGTAGGATTATTTCAGATCGAGGAACAGCTTTTACTTCGGCTCAATTCAAAGATTTTTGCGTGGCTAAGGGTATTAGGCACGTACTCAACGCAGTTGCTTGTCCCAGAGCGAATGGTCAAGCAGAAAAATTTAATCAAACCATTCTCACTGCCCTGTCTACGCAGAACTCTGGTAATGATGATCGTGACTGGGACAAGCAATTGGGTAAAATACAATGGGGCATAAACAATACCATCAATGCGACGACAAAAAAAAGTGCCGCCGAATTACTCTTTGGCTTCAAGTTAAATGGCCCTATTGACAATAAACTGATAGCTGAAGACGTCGATGCTCATAAGAAACTAGAGGGTGTAGGCGAACGTTCTGGTATCTCCCCTACAAGATCCTCTGATGATGGAAGGTTGACTAACCAGCCATCGCCAATGGTTACCGACGTATCCAATAGGGGTGAAGTTGGCAATCAAGCTAATTTACCATTAATAGACGCAGCCAAGGAATTAGATGATCTTAGGAAAGAGGCGTCAGCTAATATTAAAAACAGCCAAGAACGACAAAAACGTTTGTACGATGCTAAAAGATCTCCAGCCATTGTATACACAGAAGGTGACTTAGTAAAAATCACTAAGACTAGTTTTAAGAATGACGGTAAAAGCAAGAAGCTCTTACCGAAGTTCATCGGCCCATACAAGGTAGTAAAATGCTTGGGGAATGATCGTTACAGGATCACTAATGTGCCGGGGATCAACTCAAAAAAATACGAAAGCGTTGTCGCGTCTGATAGGATGAGGCACTGGATACATGTAAAGGCATTGGAAGTTAACAGATCGTCTGGTTCCGAGTCTGCCACATCTGATTCGGGCAGCAATTCAGATTAAGAATAAATAAACAAAATTAATCGATATTAGGATCTTGTATAAGACGGATTTTTGTTGTGTTGAGTGAGAGTGCCAGTGGTGCGACCCATTTATATATATTGTTTAGTGCTCTAAAATGTGTCTTTGGGATTATTCCAGTAGGTAGTCACCTACTTCAATGTGCTTTTGTAGTACAGAGTTGTTCTCTTAAATGTTTTGTATCTCATAAGATTTCGTAGTTAAACAATAATGTGGTTAAAATTATGTTAAGAACTCTTACAGCAGTTTTGTTTTTAAGACAACATGGTAAATCGTGTTCTTATTATTATAATAATCACCATTTAATGAATGAAAAAAAAAATCTAGGAAGTATGATTCTCTTTTTTTTTCTTTAATGAACTTGCAGTTGCAGTATACTCTAAACGCCTATACTCACCAAACGAATGTTGTGATTTTTGCGTCCATCGGAGATAGCACGCAGTCGGATGGCCGAATGTTGTGATTTTGATTGGTATTAGTATTTTCATGTGCTGTTTTGTTAAGTTCAGGCGAAAGAGTATTTTAGTCGATTGAAAACTGTCACATTCGATTATGAATTCTAATACTAGTGCTATATTGTTACGATTGTTGACTAATTATTGTTATTGTTTTAATTAATTAGAGACATTAATTTAATTTAGTAGCTAACTGTATTGTAGGTTAAAAAAAAGAGATAAAGTAAGTAATTAGTTGTTAATTTGACTATAAGTGTCATGGCGGTAACTGTACAGTATGGTGGGGAAAAGTCTATAATGGAAGGGAAGATTGTGACTCTCGAGTTAGTTGAGATTTGACCGTGCTATAGAGTATTTGGTAAGAATAAACTAGTGACTGAGCAGCTTCGAGTTTTATTTCACGATTGTTAGAAAAATCAAAGTAAGAACATTTACGTGCTTTCGTGACATAATAAAACATGCAAGTTGAAATACGATGGCATACTTAACTTAAATTTGATGTTTTATAGGTTACGCCCTTTCGTGATTCTACCGACAATATGGCCTCTTAAGCAGAGGGTCGTGGGTTTGAGCCCCAGCTTAGCAGTGCAGTGACGGTAAACATCATAGGAAACCTGCACACTCCTGCGAAGCAACTAAATGGTGTTTGTGAAGTTCCCAATCCACACTGGGCCCGCGTGGGAACTATACCTATAGCCCAAACCCTCTCATTGCAAGAGGAGACGTGTGCCCAGCGGTGGGATGTAAATAGGCTGATGATGAAGATGAATCTTACTTGAACGTAAGTATAATCAAACTTACCCAAAAGCCACACTACTTGGCAAGTTTTTTTTTATAGGAGTAGGAGGGCAACCGAGCAAGCGACCTGATGCTAAATTATCATCGATGCAGCAGATAGATTCTGCAATGCGAGAAGAATAGCAGATACGTTGCCAACCTAGCGGGCTGAGTTGAAATGCCTCTTGTGCTCGTAACTTCCTCGGCTGTCTTACTTTCCACACCTTAACACAAAATTGCGAGTATTACCGCTTAGCGGCAGGGTTAGCGAGTAAGATGGTGGTAGCGATTCCGGAAGGACGTTGCACAAGGTTCTACCATGTTCTATAAAATTTGGGTTGGATAAGGTTTCGTTGTTAAACATTGGGATTTGACACCTTAGTTGCAATGATCGACACCCTGCTTTACGTATTGCTTAACTAATAAAAGGTGCTAAGTATTGGGTTAATGTCGGACATTGGGGTACTTACCTTACTCCATGGGTAAAATATAACGTTAAAAGTTTTCTAAGAAAAGTGCAATGCATACTTTCGTCAATTCCATTTTATCGTAGCTCGTAGGGTGTGCAGTTATCGACATGTAAGTTGGCGGTGGAAGTTGTTCGGCTATCTCCACTGACATTTTGCAAGGTAAAAGGAATCCTTGAAACACTATTATTTTCGTGATACAGGTAAAAGAAGAGTTTAGGTATAATGGTTAATTGATTTAGGAATCCGTTTTTAGGTACAGTATAAAATGGTTGTATCATATCGTTGAATGTTGCGTTTGTTCTCTCAAAATGAGAACGACTGTATTTTAATTACTCTTTTCCCTAATAAAAAATAAATAAACAATGACTTAAGTTATTTAATGCCCCTCAGCGAGGCAGTTACTAATTTTTAATGTTGCGTTTTTTCTCTCAAAATGAGAACGACTGTAGTTTAATTACTCTTTTCCCTAATAAAAAATAAATAAACAATGACTTAAGTTAAGGCTAATGCCCCTTAGCGAGGCAGTTACTAATTTTTTAATGGATAGGTATTTTTAATTCATTTTAAAGTGAAATGTTATTTTCCATGATTGTCAAAACAGTCATAATTAATTCACTGCAAGATTGTTATCAAACAAATTAATTATAAATTAATTTAAAAAAATATATTATTTATAGTGGGAAGAAAACATTTCCCCGTTTCGGTACGTACCTATATCAGTAATAGGGTCTTTATTATGAAATTGTCATTTTGTCGAGCTGGTCACAATTTAATAATCATCTAACAAAAAATGGCATGAGAAAATAAAATATGCGAAAACTTCGTCGTTTGAAAACTTTTAACATTCCGCTTCGCCTTTTCTCACATCGGTTTAGAATTTAAATGCCACAGTTTTAACTGGAATTTTCTGTGCGAAAAACAGAGTCACAGTTATAAAAGCCCAGTGGTACAGTTATAATTTCTCTTTTTTTCAATTCACTAGCATTGCACTAATTTGAATTTAAATCACTAAAAATTTAGTGATATCAATGTCATGGATGATAATTTAGGCACCAAGTGAGATTCGAAAATCGAACCCCTGGCCACCATTTTAAGTCTTTCTTATTCCTAACGTGACATTGTGCGTATTTAAAATATTTTCCGGCAAAAAGGGTTTTATTTGACATTAAATTGTCAATGAGTTTTCTGTAAAATATACAGGCTGTATCAAAGTTAGCAACTAGGTACCAAGGGTGAAGTTACAGTGTAGCCGCAACTGATTCGCCGCGCCCAAAGCCCGTTCCGTGGGACTTCATAAAACTTATGCAACATAATATTTAGTGTTTGCCCCAGTTTAGGTATTCGTGTTGTAATACACTAAGCCTACATAGTAATGTAGGCTTAGTGTACAACGATCCTGGTAATTAGTAAATTACCAGGATAGAACCAGCAGGCTTGTTCTCGGTATCACAACCGCGTTCAATTTGACAGTTCCAAGTCGAGCTCGCTTTGAAAATGAAACAAATTATAATAATTAGGAGGCAAACGAGCAGGCGGGCCACCTGATGTAAAGCAATCACTGCCGCCCATGGACACCTGCAACACGAGGGGAATCACAGACATGTTGTTTAAGGAATAGGTCGGCTCGTTATTTAAAGATTCCTAAGTTGTATCGCTCCGGGAATGCCGCAGAAAGCTCATTCCATATCTTCGTCGCGGGTGAGCAAATTAATCGTTTTTAGTTCATGATCATGAATAATATGAACAAAGTAACGTCAGCTTCAATCGATCATTACATTGCCAAAAGTGATTACTATAACGTACGCCGTTTTACCGCAATATTCGCTGATACAGCCCCGTCAAGCCAAGCATATTCAACTCAGCACATCACTCTTTCCAAACTGTTTTTTACCAAATATAACAAGGGTGATAAACATATTTTTTGCAGACGCGAACATTAGTCACTGCCGCAGATACGTGGAGTGGTGCTCAGGAATGAATCAATCAATTCTCTCACGCGAAATGGCGTATGAGTGGGGAAGTTGGCGCGTGAATAAAAGAGCTCTAGTGCAATATCGAAGGTAAACTTGCAAGGCGTGCTTTTATTTGACTTCACTTTTCAACTCACTCTTCATTCGATAGTATGTATACGTTTAATAGTACATTATTGCCTAGGCCCGGAAGTAGGCAATTGGTGATCCGGCCGTGATTTTTAGTGGTTAGTGTAAATTTCTCGTCGCAGCAACGTTTGATGTGTCAAATGCTGAGCGTCAAATGTAATTAACGGTCAAAAAAATGTCTCGATCGCGTTCGCGCTTACATCCGAATTACTTTTGGGCACAATAGCAGCGCCACTAGTGGCACGTATAGATAACAAACAATTCTCATATTTGCCACTTTAACGCAAACGCGTTCAAGACGGTTTTTTGGCCGTCGATTACACTAGAGGCTCTGTAAGAATAGTACGTTGAAAACAAGGACCATAAAACCAAGACGACTGCCAGTGTCTATACGATGTCGCGTTCCTTTGAAATAATAAGCCTGCTGTAGCTAGTTTTACTACGGAGGGGTCTCTATACCATTCATTTGGTATGACATTTAGACCTCTGGCTAACACAATAGCGCCATCTAAATTTGTTTTTTCTTTGATTTCATAAATAGCGCTATTGTGTCAGCCAGAGTGTCATACAAAATTAATGGTACAGAGACCTCTCTATAGTGAAACTAGCTATGGCAGGCTCATTATTTTACAGGAACGCGACATTGTATAGCCATTGGCAGTCCTCTTGGTTTTATCGTCCTTGGTTGAAAATAATGAAAATAATTGAATGATTTTATTTTTTTATTTTTATGAAACATTCATAGTATGAAATTCAACATTCATACAATGACAATGTAAAGAAAAATCTGTTAAACAACTGGACTTGAACCAGAAACCTCGGTAATCCGTACCACGCTCCACTAATTCAGCATACTTAATTATCATTCATTATATGTAGAACAGTACGTTGCCAACACGACCGTGTCACTAGAGGCGCTGTCGATTTGCCTATAGCAATTGAGACGTTAACGCGAATGCGATCGGGACGTTTTCTTATGTCAAAAATTACAATAAAGGCTCTATTTTGTATGTATTACCACGTGGAACGTCTAAATTCGGCGTGATCGATGGACACGTCTTTACATCCATCATCGGCTATTTATATTAACGTAATGCTGTGAGAATACAAATCTTAGCGGTTTTTAAAAGCTTATACGTGTTTTTAGCACTTTCAAAGAGTATGAAATAAACTCCCAAGAGTCGAAATCACTGTGAAACAAAACGGATCACCTAAGTCGAGTTTAGTCTGACACGTTTTGGATACATTCGTAGTCTTTCCTCTGGGAGCGCACGACCCAGCGGCAGCGAGACGCACTACGCGCCGCGGCTCTGTACGCCGCTGGCTGGGTCGTGCGCTCCCGGAGGAAGGACTACGAATTAGTCCGATAAGTGTCGGGCTAAACTCGACATAATACGTGAGTTTATGTTGTTAGTTGATATAGTTTCATGTTAAAAGTTAAAAACAAGTTTAAAGTTGGTGTCCCCAGCAGTAATTAATAAAAAAAATAATTCGGACAGTATCCATAAAATTGTTAGTGTAGTAAACAAAAGAGGTTAGTAAATTAGTTTAACGAACATTAAAATAATCCACACTAAAATCACAATGACAATATGATTATTCAAAAAAATTCAAATTTCAAAATTTTGTCGAGCAAAATATATGCAATTGAATGCACTCTTACACGCCATGGGTGAAGTCACTAGATGGTTTTTAGCTAAGTTTCGTCAAAATCGGTTAACTTGTTTTTGAAATATTGAACTTTGAAATGAAATTGTCGGGGGTTTTCCAACTTTTCTAAGTTGGTTAGGTTATTGAAATGAAATCGATTTTTAAATTTGCACACAGTATTTGCACAAATTTCAATTCTGCTTCGAAGCAGAAAACACCACAGCACGCTCCGAGGGCCTATCTATTTGCACAATTTCATTCTCAAACAATAGCTAACTTATTTCAAATATTTACAATCGATGCCGAACCTGCAAACAAAGAATTTTCTTTTATTTCAACCTCACATCCATGCTGCGGAGAGTTGTGGGACGCAGGTCATTTTTATGAATGGCTAAATAATTTATTGAATCAGGCGTTACTTTGCGGAGGTCCATATTTATGAACTAAAAAACAATTACTTTGCTCACCCGCGACCACTAATGACAAATAGTTATATCTGTGCGGCAAATGTATGTTTCCATGCAACACCTCCACCTCCACTGCTACACGAATCAACACATGCCACACAGACCCAACTATCACCACCACCACTATACTAAACGCTGACGCGTTTCGGCACTCTCCACGAGGCCATTTACGAAGCACAACAACAACCGCTCAACATGCCACCACTTCCACTACTGACATATGTAAACCATGTACTCAACTTAGTTAATGACAAAACCAACGTACCCACTAATATTTTATAAATTCCAAACTACCCTTTTATGTAAGTCCTAAACTACCCTTTTTTAAGAAATGAATCCCAAACTACCCTTTTTATTTTTATTTTTAATCTATCGTAGATTATAAATGGCCTCGTGGAGAGTGCCGAAACGCGTCAGCGTTTAGTATAGTGGTGGTGGTGATAGTTGGGTCTGTGTGGCATGTGTTGATTCGTGTAGCAGTGGAGGTGGAGGTGTTGCATGGAAACATACATTTGCCGCACAGATATAACTATTTGTCATTAGTGGTCGCGGGTGAGCAAAGTAATTGTTTTTTAGTTCATGAATGGCTAAATTTGTAATTTTTGACCCCGGAAGCGATTATCAAGTTGAACCGATGGCATGATTATTACGCAATATTTTGAAAAGGCTTAGTTCGAATTGATGCGAATACGGTGCGGGGCACAAGAGGCATTTCATCTTATCTCTCTAGGTTGGCAGCTCATCTGCGAACCCTCCGGGGTTGTAGGTGTCTATGGGCAGTGGTGATCACTTACCAACAAGTGACCCACTTGCTCGTTTGCCTTCCTCGTTGTATAAAAAAAAGAATACGCGGAAACCTACTAGCGATGCGATTTACTCAGACACAAAATAGTTATATTAAATGTTGTGTATTAAGATTTTAAATACCTACACGTAAACGTCTCGAAATTAATGTTTGTGTCCATATTCATGAATTTCAATATTTGTAAAAATATATTTACAAACAGTACAAAAACCTAACCTACAGCGCAACCGGCAGCGGAGCAGGGTCCAAGCTCCCGGTGAGTAGGGCCGCAGAGTGAGCAACTTCCTGACGATGCGCGCTGTGTCTTAGGTGTACCGACTTCTGCAACTGACCTTTGACCCTACGGTCTATATAGCGAGAGCCTCTTTAGGTGTTGGTCGAGACTCTACGCTATGAGGCCGTTCGCAGACACCACTATAGGCACAGTGATCGTCGTGTCAACAGCCCACATGGCGGTTACCTCGTGAGCCAAGTCAAGGTTTGCTGAGTTTGTCCTTCTCGGCCTTCACGAGGTTCTCCTTATGGGGGGTGGTGACGTCGACGAACACTGCCCAGTTCAGACTTTCTGTAAGATTCCAATTTTTCACATCAGCAGTGACATAATATCCTCCGTTCACATTGAATACAAACTTGAGACGTAGGTGCCTCGATTGTTTTCACTTTACATACTGTATTCATGAATATAATGTTTGCTCGCGCTGATCAAAATTTCACTGTGACAAACAGTGTGCTCTTACGCAGAAACCGAACTTCATACATACAACGTAGAGTTCTAGGTAATCATTTAGTTACGAATTGGATATTTTTTAAGTAGCAACAGTTGGTGTCAATGAAAACATAACCTTCGCTCTCTACCGTTGCTGGTTGAGGTTTGTGTATTTTCCAATTAAATGCACCACCTGCCCTTGTTTTGTTCTTTCTCTTCATTCTATTATGGCCGATTGGTAGATATCACTCTGTAGCAAAAAGGCTGCCTATTGTTACCCGTAATTTTGCGTGTTCCTTTTTTTAACCCCCGACGTAAAAGGGTATCTTTTATTTTATTATTATTTTTTATTTTAGTTGCATCTGTGTATCTGTGTCTGTGTATCTGTCTGTGGCATCGTAGCTCGCAAGCGGATGGTCCGATTTCGATGCGGTTTTTTTTGTTCGAAAGCTAGTTTAATCGAGATGGTTCTTAGCTAAGTTTCATTAAAATCGGGTCAACCGTTCAAATGACAATGTCGGGGGTTTTTCAACTTCTCTAAGTTGGTTAGGTTATCCTATTTTGTTTGTCATGTGAGGTGTTCAATAAAAAGTTTTATGTTGTATTTTTAATGTACTATTGAACCAACTGAATCGTGACCCATTGTGGAACTTTTTGATAGAAAATGTCATGGTGACATCGCATTGCCTGTCATCGATGCTCAAGTCGGGTATCTACTCGGTATCAAGCGGCTGGTTATTCGTTTCTAGCTGCTGGTTTTTGTTACTATGTATGTATGTCTAACACGGTAAATCACTATGACACTTGCTGTGAGAACGTTTTAGGGTGGGCCAAGAAGCAAATGGTTCGACTGTACATAGTTATGGAGAGTATTATCTCTAATTTAGACATTTATTAGAGCTAGAAAGAAAACTGTAGGAACAGTTGGAACGCAATGAGGCGCGCCCGCGTTGGATGCCTACCAAATCTCTCTGCATGGGTCGATAACGCAATGTGTGAAAGGAATACTAGCTTTACCTACCTACTGACTAGGTACATTATTATGAATAGTATTGGGTTCAGTGCATTGATATACAAAAATAGACAGATACGCCATCGCTTCACCGCGCGCGGACAAGCAGATACATAGAGGTGATTCGGTGACTTAGTATCCCTTGATGTTTGAAATTATGTCAGTCTAATGACAGCTAATGAATGAGCGCCGCATTTTGTCAACGCTGAACAGGTGCGTGACTTATCTTTAATGATTTTTAAATCGATGGTTCAGTGTATTTTGTACATGTAAGTTGGCTAAACCAGTTCAAATGAGTTTTTTTATTTTCAACTAGCTTATGGCCCGTGAAATATTTCAAAATAGGCTAGTTCCCTATCCCGTGGGAATTTCGGAAAAACCCTTCTTAGTGCACCTCTAGGACACTCAAGGTATATGTATAGGTAGGCTGAGCGTTGTCTGTCAGTCGGTCAGTCAGGCAGTTACGGTACTGTTTTATAGGTATAGATAGAAATCTACTTTTGTGACCAATGACAGAAAATAGATATGTTACTGCCGTGAGATACATAAAAGACCCAATAGACCACTCTTTCTGACAGTTCAAACAACTCTAAGAAAGCGACGTGACTAGCCTAGCAACTATACAAATACAGCCGTGACTAGGAAAGTAACATTATCATCTATCCTTTTATCTGTAGTATCAGTGTCTCTAACATTTTAATTCACAGCTGCGATGGTTTTTAGCTAAGTTTCGTCAATATCGATCCAGCCATTTCAGTGATATTGGACTCTAAAAGAGAATAACTGAGGTTATTTAATTTTTCTACGTTGTTATTAGTGTAACTTTACTTTGACGTTCATATCAATTTAAAATGACAATGTGCCAAAAAATAAGAGTTAAATTATTTTAGTTTTAATTTGATAACTTAATAATGTAATACTGTAATTGAAGTGAAAATAATACTTAATCCCCATCAGTTCAAACATAATCCCCGTTTAATTACTAACAAGGACGAAAAAAACAAGAGGACTGCTAATGTCTGTAGACTCGTTGCCATGGAGATGTCCCCTGAGTAACTCGTCTAAAATAAGATCTTCTAAGGCACCACTCCTTCAAACGTCAGAAGTTTCGACAATTATAATGCCAATTCCTTTATGCTTCATCTCCTGAGCATGCAAATTCGGACTTTCGAGGGAGAAGCGTCTTAGAAAATCAATTTTTTTATGAGTTGTCCAGGGGACATTTCCATGGTAACGAGCGACAGTTAATATATGTCGCGCTCATAATACTAAGCCTGCTTTATATGTTCACTCCAAAGACGTCTCTGTACCATTAGTTTCGCATGACACCTTAGATCTCTGCTCAATACATAAGCGCTATCTATGAACTCAAATAAATAATTGATAAATAATTCGATAATTTTATATTGGTCTGTCTAAATGGCTTAGTATTGGTGGAAACGGCCACAGTTTCGTAGCGTAGGTACATCTTCGCAGCATAGCTGCATAGCACATCTCTGGTGGAAAGGCACCCTTAGTTTAAAAAATTTGGTTTGCTCCCACTTCCATGTCTTTACATAAGGGATGCATGACTATTTGTAAAAAATAAGCCCAGCTATTTCACTTTTCGCAATTTAACTGTGCGTCATACAAGGGCTCAATACAGGAACCTGTTAAGCCAGCGTCCTAGCCACACCTATATTTATAAGAAAAACTGTTTTAATATGAGTATACGCCTGTACAATAACTTGCTCGATGAAATTAAAGTAGAAAATAAGACATCTTTTAAAATTAGGTTAACTAAATGGCTTCATCAAAATTGTTTCTATAGTACTAATGAGTATTTGGCACAATAATAATTGAGTGTTTAGTTATCAATTGTATTATGTATTATTATTATGATTTGCACACCTGCTTGCAGGTTGAGTACGCATGCCCTAACACTATTATCTTTAAGACCTATAAGTAACCGTATTCTTGCAAATAAATTATTTCTAAATTTCAAACAAAAAGTATTCTATTTATTTATTTATCGTATTGTGGTTACACACTGGTTACAAAATACTGATAAAAATATAGTAAAAAAAAGAAATATCAAAATTTACAGTCATACAGATATAAACTCGCACCCCTAGTCAGACGTTTAAAGTCCTCGACCGGTCCGTTGTGTCTGGTGATGGGGCACTTGAATACCATGTGAGGTATTGTTTGTTTCGGGTAATAGAGACGATGCTATACATTTTGTAAGCACAGATCTAAGTGCCGTACGAAATTAACGGTACATATACCTCTCTGTAGCAAAATAATCTGCAGCAAGCTTATTACTGCAAAGGAAAGCGACATGAAGGACCGGATAGTCTAGTGGTGAGGTCCCGAGCTCAATCCCCGGTCGGGGCAGATGTTTGTATGATGAATACGAAAGTTAGTTCTCGGGTCTTGGATGTATGTGGTTATAAGTATGTTTATCCGATGCATAGTAACCATAGTACAAGCTAAGCCTAGTTTGGGACTACGTCAATCGGTGTCAATTGATGTAGTGATATATTTTTATTTATTTATTTTATTGTATAGAAATTGTCAGTCCACTTGGTCTTACCGTCCTTGATTGCTAACGTTTAATTAATTCAAAATTCCACTTTTCAGCATCATAGATTATGCATTATTATTAATCCGAACTTGACTGGATATAGTATTAGTGATAATCCCCCGATTACGGCTATAGACGGGACCTTTGTACATTTATGATACAGGATTACGTTACAGATTACAAAGGGTGTATTAACTATTCATGCACTAGATAGTAGGTAGGTACATTAAGATCCCAATGCATGAACCGTCGACATAGCGTATGTGTAGGTAGGCATCTACACTACAGTCAGAAGCAAAGACAATAGCTATCTTGTATTTTTTTTGTACCTTTTCGAGTTATTATGGATTTTCTTTGCGCCACGGTTAAAAAATTACATTATGCCGTATTGTATGTTTTGTTTGTGTGGTGTTGAGATAGGTAGCGTTCTAGTATTGTATGTTGAACTAGATAGTCAACTAAATAAACTGTACCGTTTAGACAGTAGCAGCAGCAGTGGCAGTGGCAGTGGTGGTAGTGTTGTGTAGTTGTCTTAGGACAGTAAAGGATTCTCTTACGCTTTGTGGAAGATCAGACCTAATTTCATTTAAACTTATTTGTTTGAAGTTCGTATTAATGAGTTTATTATACGAATTATTCATTACCACAATTTAGGACACATTATACCTATTTTTAGATCAAGAAAAGTTTAATTTACATTGTGTTATAAACATCAAGTGATTAGGTCATATAAATTAAGCTCTCACCATTTCTGTCTACGTCTACATAATTAAATACGCTATAAACCACTAAAATAAACCTATTACACGAACCCAGGCATCGAGCGAGCGCGGGGTATCAAATTTTTACATTTGTTTTATTTTCAATAAAACACAGTAACATCTGAACATCACACAAAACTCGGCAATAAAGTGAAGACAAATAAAACACCTTAAGGGGACGGCACACAGTTCCTTTACAATGAGAAGATAAATATAAAACTATACGGTGGCGAAAATGTAGAATTTCGAGAGCGCAAAGGCGGCTAAAGCAGAGGAAATTGTATGTAAACGCAGAGCCAGCGAGCATGCTGGCTTTATTGCGGGCGAGTTACTTGTTCAAAATCAGAGAGCAAGTTGCTCGCAGAAAAAACTTGTGAGCGATATTAAACTTATACTTCGTCTACTCTGCCTGTTCTTTCCAATTGTCTACCTTGTGTACCTTGCCTGTTTTTGCCAATTGTCTACCTTGTTTATTCTGTCTGTTATTGCCGATTGTCTACCTTGTCTACTCTGTCTGTTATTGCCAAATGTCTACCTTGTCTACTACCCCGCCTGTTATTGTCAATTATTGTCTTACCCTGTCTACTCTGCCTGTCATTGCTAAATGTCTACCCTGCCAACCCTGCCTGTTATTGCCAAATGTCTACCTTGTCTACTACTCTGCCTGTTATTGCCAATTATTGTCTAACCCTGTCTACTCTGCCTGTTATTGCTAAATGTCTACCTTGCCAACCCTGCCTGATATTGCCAAATGTCTACCTTGTCTACTACTCTGCCTGTTATTGCCAATTATTATCTAACCCTGTCTACTCTGCCTGTTATTGCTAAATGTCTACCTTGCCAACCCTGCCTGTTATTGCCAAATGTCTACCTTGTCTACTACTCTGCCTGTTATTGCCAATTATTGTCTAACCCTGTCTACTCTGCCTGTTATTGCTAAATGTCTACCTTGCCAACCCTGCCTGTTATTGCCAAATGTCTACCTTGTCTACTACTCTGCCTGTTATTGCCAATTATTGTCTAACCCTGTCTACTCTGCCTGTTATTGCTAAATGTCTACCTTGCCAACCCTGCCTGTTATTGCCAAATGTCTACCTTGTCTACTACTCTGCCTGTTATTGCCAATTATTGTCTAACCCTGTCTACTCTGCCTGTTATTGCTAAATGTCTACCTTGCCAACCCTGCCTGTTATTGCCAAATGTCTACCTTGTCTACTACTCTGCCTGTTATTGCCAATTATTGTCTAACCCTGTCTACTCTGCCTGTTATTGCTAAATGTCTACCTTGCCAACCCTGCCTGTTATTGCCAAATGTCTACCTTGTCTACTACTCTGCCTGTTATTGCCAATTATTGTCTAACCCTGTCTACTCTGCCTGTTATTGCTAAATGTCTACCTTGCCAACCCTGCCTGTTATTGCCAAATGTCTACCTTGTCTACTAATTCATCGTTAAAATATAATAACTTTCTCAATAATAGTTGAAGACAATAGGGTGTGTGATTAATTGCGCCGGTGTATTAATTATTTCTTTAAAAAAATCATTCGACATAGTACAAGACGACTTTTTACGTGATTTAGACATTTTTAAAACTGATTTGGACATCCATTTTTCTTGCAAAAGCCTTAGCACATTAACGAGTATTGCCGATATAAAGACCAGTAATTAATTATCCCTCTTGCACAATGTTTACTGGTAGGTAGTGAAGTGAGAGAGAACAAAAGCTTTGTTTCAAATACAATCCCTTCAACCTGGTTTCAATCTGGTAGAGATCCCTTATAGGGATAAGTCCGCCTTCGTACTGTATCTCACTGTTTGTAACTTGTATTTATATCTGTATTTTCTGTACAATAAAGCGGTTCCTTACTTACAATTTCAAGTGTTTAATAACTCTATTCTTTAGTAATTTGCTCCACTGCACTCGCACGTTCCAACTCCCATTTAAAGAAAAAGGAAATACTACGGGAAAACTGCGGCGCATCGGAAAAGTGGAACTTATAATGGTTGCTAACACCACTTTATACGTGGAGCGCAACTCGCTTGTCTCCTGGACTATGTTGTACCATAGTCTAGGAGACTATTCAAATTTTAATCTAGAGTTTAGTGTGAGAAGTGTCTGGTGTGTAGGAGAGTGTTGTGAGTGTTGTACTGAGGTCGAGGATTTTGATAGTTTCGATATAAATTATAATGGTTGCTATCATTGGAGGTTATAATTTTTATTATTTTATAATTAAAATGAGTAGTTAGAGTGACTATGAAGCTTGAGGTTGATCGTTTCAGATGTTTGTATGATGAATACAAATGTTTGTTTTCGGATCTTGGATGCTTACTATGTATTTAAGTATGCATTAATCTACATAAGTACGTTTATCCGTTGTTTAGCACCCATAGTACAGGCTAGTTTGGGTCAATTGGTGTCAATTGTCTCGTGATAAAAAAAAACAGTAGCTAGGTTTACTATTATATAGGTAGATAGATTAGGTCTCTTATAACAAGAGCGCTATTTTTGAGTCAAAAAAATCTAAGCTCTATTTTTGTACGAAATAAATGGTACAGAGACCTCTATAGTAAAACTAGCTACAGCAGACTTATTATTGTAAAGGAACGCGGCATTGTAAAAGCATTGGCAGTCCTCTTAGTATTATCATCCTTGCACATTAAGCCCGCCAATTGAAAACATACATACATAACTCAGATACACACAGGTAAGACCTGAGAGACGTCGCAACTCCCAAACGATACAAACGGAATGCCGAATTTAGAGTAGAAAAATTCCACATCTGCCTTCCGATTTGGAGGAAACTCTCGACTGTACACCTTACAGTAGGTCTCCATACAGTTGATAATACGTTTTAAGGGAGGCGTAAATTCGTAAAGGAATTCAAACAGCAAGGTTGAGTGTTTGGTCGTGTTACTTCGTCGTGTCTCTTGTTTACTTTTTATTTTAACTCGAGACTTAAGATAAATACGACGAGGTTGAACTGCGAAAGGGTCGATGACTTAATGACAAAATTGAACCCATCTTAGAGTACTTTAGAGTACTTTATAATATGTGTGTAGTTTGTGCAACAGCTACATAATGAGGGTCCTTCGAGTATTTTAAGGCCTAATTATGTGGAGTTGCATATATTACTTTATCTACACACATATTATAAGTACGTTAGATGGGTCCAGAAGCCATAATTATCATACCCATACCTGTGACGAATTTGGCTGTTTTTTTTATCATAGACAAACATACCGAGCTGACGTTACGTAGACTGTTTTTTTTTTTTTATACATGTCGGACTGAACTCGACTTACATACGTGAGTGATCCGTTTTGTTCCACTATGATTGTAAACTATGATGGTTTTCTAAAGTGTTTAAAATTTGAAACTCTTAACGACATCAAATTCGATATCGAAAAAATGTGTAGATAAAGTACTTTAAGCAACTCTACATAATTAGGCCTTAAAACACTCGTGTGATCTTATTATAAAACTCGGCTTCGCCTCGTGTCTTAACCACACTCGTATTTTAAAAACCTTCATTAAATGACAGTTGCATAACTACTATATATACTATATCTACACTAAGCTTATACAAGCTTCTGAGAATATACGTAGGTAGTCATAAAATCCGATACCTCGTTTATTACTGCAATCAAGAAGATTTTTCATTTAGCAAAACCTGATGAAAAGGAACCGTACTTTTGTTACGCTAAATAAAACCCTATACTATAAATAAACAAATAAATAAATAAATAATAAATAAATAAATATCACGGGACAATTTGACACCAATTGACCTAGTCCCAAACTAGGCAAAGCCTGTACTATGGGTACTAGACAACGGATAAACATACTTGTATAGATAAACACATACTTATATACATATTAAACATCCAAGACCCGAGAACAAACATTCATATTCATCATACAAACATCTGCCCCGACCGGAATTTGAACCCGGGACCTCAAGCTTCATAGTCAGGGTCTCTAACCACTAGGCTATTCGGTCGTCTATGTACTATAAGTGTAACTTTTCATTTTTTCAGTCAAAATGATGATACGACCACCGATGAATACCTAAGACTGTTATGCCCTTATTCATAAACGTCACTCAAACCTTCATTAGCTAAAATAGATTTTGTCTCCTTCTTACTAACGGAAATGTGAATGTGACAGAAAAGGACAAAACGAATATAGGTTTACGATTAAGAGGGTTATTATTTAAGGCAAACACGAAGAAAGCCAGTGATAACACAATTGAAAAACAACTTTAAAACTAGGGAGGGAAAATTGAAAACGGAACAAGGTAATCGGTTTAGTTAGTGAAGTGTCCAACCCAAACTGAGTCAACTTTTTGTCCCATTGAAAAGTAAGTTTCCTTTGAAAGTCGGTACGGAGCGTAGGCGAGTCTACGCCTCTACGGCTACGGCGTAGCACTTGCTACGAACGACGCGCCTTTAAACGTCGCTACGTTTGAAGAAACTTTTGGTTTAAATATACTCAAGAGCAAAAAAACGGGTCACTTTCTATGAACAGTTCCATACAAAGTGACCCGTTTTTTTTGCTCTTGAGTGTAGTTTTGTTTTTACACGCGGAAAAAATAAAATAGGGTACGTACGTAACTCACGTAAGAAGTCAAGTTTAGCCCGACTTGTTTCGGGCTAATTCGTAGTCCTTTCTCTTGGAGCGCAGGACTCGGTGGCAGCGAAACGATACTGCTTCGCTCGCGCGACTACTAGGCTATTTGAGTTATCAATGCTATAAGGAAGAAACAAAGATTAAATTATTTGACGACCGGATAACCTAGTGGTTAGAGACCCTGACTATGAAGCTTGAGGTCCCGGGTTCGATCCCCGGTCGGGGCAGATGTTTGTATAATGAATACGAATGTTTGTTCTAGGGTCTTGGATGTTTAATATCTAGGTATATAAGTATGTTTATCCGTTGTCTAGTACCCTTAGTACAAGCTTTGCCTAGTTTGGGCCTGGGTCAATTCGTGGCAATTGTCCCATGATATATTTATTATTCATTTATTTTGCTATGACTATCCCTATGGGAGATATTGTTTTTTACATTCATAAAGTGATTTATTACGACAATAATTTTGACGATCTCAACAAAATTTACTGGAGATCAGAGTGAGTAGGACGTCTTCCTACTGAAATGATGAAGATTTACTATTGTTTTTCAGCGTGCACCAATTTAGTATAACACACTATTATTACACAAACTGTTCTTTTTTTAAACAATAAGAAAAAACCTGTCTATTCCCTGTTGGGAATAGACAGGTTTTTTCTTCACATGCAAACACATGTCATTCGTTACGTAAAGGAGACGAGCTTCGAAAGCTCCATGCGTAAAGTACAGTGCCCTAAGCACGACTTGTCGAATCCTGCGTTACGTTACGGTTATCGTATCGAGATCGAGAAGTCTCATACTAAATTTTAGTTCCAAATACGCTCACGGGCGGGCGCTGTTCCAAACGTCATACAAACTTGTTATAGTTTACTATTCGATTTTACGTGACGCAGGATTCGACAAGTCGTGCTTAGGGCACAGTTAATTCAATGTCAAACAAGTACACAATGGAAATCCGGAGGGAACTGAAAACTTACCAGATTCTGTAAGCACAGTGGAGAAGGAAAAAATAGGCGATAGGTTCTTGTTTTTAACCGACTTCAAAAGAAGGATTTAAATTTTTAACCTTCGACTCAAACTCGAACTCAAACTCGATGTTTTAGGTTTGATCAGATACTGTCACGGACCAACCACCCTCTGGACACCGCATCTTCCATAATTTACTTGGAAAGTCGTTACGAAAAAAGCCGCGGTGAGCGGGCCGGGGAAATGCGTCGCGATTGGTTCACAGCTTGTCATCTGGTCGAAAGTGAGCCGCGATTGGTGGCTAATAAGATTAATTTATAGATGCAAATGAGCATATGCTTTTCGGAAACGTTCGCCCTGACATTTGGTGTCTAGAGGGTGGTTGGTCCGTGGATACTGTTGCGTCTGTAGCATTATGACAGTTAGACAGATAAACTAATTTAATCGAGACGGTTCTTAGCCAGGTTTTAATAAAATGCTCACGCTGTTTCAAAGTTTGCTAGTATTCAATTTCTATTGTGTCCTATTTTGAAATGTTAAATATTTTTTTATTAATACCGATTATTTGTTCATAAATGCTTATAATGTGCCAATAAAATAGTACCGTGACTGACTGACAGACTGACAGACAACGCTCAGCCTAAACCACTGGACCTAGAGAATTGAAATTTAATTGAACTGGACCTAGGGAATTAATGAGAATTGAAACATATACCCTGAGAATCCTGGAGGAGCACTAAGAAGGGATTTTTATAAATTCCCTCGGGATAGGAAACTAGCTCAATTTAACTTGGACTATAGTTCCCACACGGGCCCAGTGCGGATCGGGAACTTTACACACACCATTGAGTTGCTTCGCAGGAGTGTGCATGTTTCCTCACGATGTTTTCCTTCACCGGAAAGCTCATGATAAATTACAAATGCAATTTCGCACATAAATTCCGAAAAACTCAGAAGTGCGAGCCGGGGTTTGAACCCACGACCTTCGAGGGCCTGCTTGAGAGGCCGTAGGTCAAATCACTAGGCTGTCACGGCTTTTTTTTTTCTTCTTTAAATAGTTACTGAAGCAAGAATACCACGGAAAACCAGAAAATTACAGCGAACCCCGGAAACCGAACCCGGATCCTTAACATTCCGTGTCCTTATATCCTTACCCAACATTTATTGGTTCTGTTGCGCTTAAATGTTGGAAAGTTATGTATGTGTTTTTCAAAAATATTGAAATACCTAACTTTAACTTCTACGAAAAGGTTCATGAACTCCGGTCGAGCTACCGAAAGGTCAATGTACTTACATTTTTCTCAGGCAAGAAAAATCAGGCAGAATACTTACAAAGTTTGGTCTTGCAAAGCCAGCTACTGTGTCTTTATCCTGCTCTGTGTCTCGGGTGACAAGGCGGCCGGCACTTTTCGGGACACTCCCGACTTCGCAAAAACGAGCTGCTAATGTGACAAAGCCCGAGGTGAGTCGCCTGAAGTTCTCTTTTTATTTGGAAGTCTCGAAGTGTGGGCACATTACGATAAAGTGCTTATGACACTTTTCTTAAATGAGTCAATGCTTTGTAACAGGTACAGTTGGTAGCGATAGGAGAGTCGAGTTGTATGATTCGAATCACTCGAATCAGACATTATGCGAGTTGATTCGAATCAAGTTCCTTCGCAACTCGAATCAATTCGACTTGCCGGCTCCACTCGGCGGTTCGAATCACGCAACCGCAACGCGCACCCAACTCGATCGACTCGGTTTGATACGAATGCGAATGCGAGTTATGCGAGTCGCCACTCGGCGACTCGTATACGGGCCGAGCCACGTCAACTCGAATACGCCGACTCGACTCGCCGACTCGCGGACTGGGCGAACGCCATCCCGTTGATCCAAGTCGAGTCAACTCGTATTCTGATTCGAATCAACGTTCCGAATCAACTCGAGTTATCCGAGTTGGAAAGGGGTCGACTCGTAACACCGCTTACAGTTGGGACAGGTTTATTGACAGTTTTAAATTATTCGCGGTTAATTACGTGAGATATAATCCCCCTCTACCCGTAATCATGTTGCATGTAACTGCGTCAAAATATCGGGAGCTCATCAAACCTATAAGGTAATCGCGGTCAATAGGTATCACGTTTTTTTATTTCTCAAGTTTATTTTGGTTTTACAGGACGTCACTTATGGAATTGTGGGTACAAAATTTGAATCAGCGTTGTAATAGCAGTCAGTGGCACTTAAAACTGACATCACATACAATAACAGGTACTTGAAAAGTCATTTTTTAACCGACTTCAAAAAAAGGAGGAGGTTCTACGTTCCACTGTATGTTTTTTTTTATGTATGTACATCGATTACTCCATCAATTAAAGACCGATTTTCAATTTTTTTTTTATTTGAAAGGGTATACTCCTGAGGTGGTCCCATTGAGGTAGACCAAGTCATGATCTGATGATGGGATCTCAGGGAAATCGAGGGCAACCCTCAAATTTTATAGGCACGTATCATGTGTTTCATATATTTTCTAAGGCTATTCAAATATTTGCGTCCGGTAGTCATCATCTTATGTTGATGACCTGATGATGGAAGGTACAACTCCATAACGGTTAGGAGTTGGAGGATAATTCTGAAAATGTTAAATCAACGTAAAATTGTGAAATAAAAATCTTTTAACAAAAAAGTAAAACCGCCTTCAAAAAAAAAAACCTTAGAAAAAAACATAAATAATCGCATTTTATTTTATTTTATTTATTTATCATTATTTTAGAGGATTATTTTACGTTTTTTTTTAAACCAGTTTCACAGTTATGTCTGCTCAAACACTTATAATGCATTTAAGCGTAAGTTTGGTGGCATCAGTTTTAGGCGCGCTCGGGTTCTGGTTTATTCTGTATTCCTTTTGTACTTTTTTCTGCAATTTTTTTTCACTGTTTTTTGTTCTGTCAATAAAAATGTAATGCTGAATTAAGTGGTCGACCGACGGTCAGCGCTGACATCGGTCGAACGCGGCTATGTGAATGAAAACGTAAGGCTAGATCAACGACATTCTTATCGGTCGAGCACTAAATCAACAATTACGTTTTCATTGATATAGCTACATTCGACTAACATCAGACGCCCGAGTACGAACATTCGAAACCTGCGTAACGTAATCGAGTAGATAGTAAACGTTATCGAGAAATCTGTATGACGTTTGGAACAGCGCCCGCCCGTGAGCGTATTTGGAACTAAAATTTAGTATGAGGTTTTTCGATTTCGATACGATAATCGTAACGTTACGCAGGATTCGTAAACATCTTTTTCGGCCTACCTGCACTGCTGTGCCCTTGGTGTAATCAAAAAGCACAAAATACGTCTCGATCTCGTTTGCGTTAAAGTGTCAAAGAATTGTTAAACTTACGCGAACGCGATCGAGATGTATTTCTTGGCCTGAGGGTCGAGCACGACTTTACGAAAGCTGCGTAACGTTACGGTTATCGTATCGAAATCGAGAAACCTCATACTAAATTTTAGTTCCAAATACGCTCACGGGCGGGCGCTGTTCCAAACGTCATACAAACTCGACAACGTTTACTATTCGACTTTACGTTACGCAGCATTCGTAAAGTCGTACTCGACCCTCTGGTCGGCGATTACACTAGGCGCTCTGTTTCCAGCCTAATACTATACTGTAGCGTAGCCAGCAGCAATCACCATCAATCCTTTCCCTCCCCAAAAAACTCCCCAACTTGTCTCCGAAATCATTCCCTAATCATTCCACAGACGAATAATAAAAATCCACAAAATCGGCTATGTCATATTGTGTTTTTTCCCCATCCCGTAACGCTTGACCTCTCCGGATGAATAAAACATTGCGTTCGACATCATCGAGCGCCGCGGCGAATATTGAAAACGGAAATGTGATAAAAAATGTGATATGAAAAAAAAATGATATGGAAAAATAGTGAGCCACCAAATCAAATCGGGACGTGTGTTGACGAATAATCTTGGGCGCGAAGGAGGCGCGGTGCGACCTTTTTAGAAATGTAGCTATTCGGAGAATTTCGAACTACACGCGTGTGCGTTGATTCTATAATTTAGCTCCGCTCGCAGCCTGAGGGTCGAGCGCGACTTTTCGAGTCCTGCGCAACGTTACGGTTATCGTATCGAGATCGAGAAACCTCATACTAAATTTTAGATCCAAATACGCTCACGGGCGGGCGCTGTTCCAAACGTCATACAAACTCGATAACGTTTACTATTCGATTTTACGTGACGCAGGTTTCGAATATTCGTACTCGTGCCTCTGGAGTACAAGAGTGTCTCACATTACTAAATGGCTACTACAGCATCCACTTGCGTCGCTATTTCACGACGACCGGATAGCCTAATGGTTAGAGACCCTATGAAGCTTGAGGTCCCGGGTTCGATCCCCGGTCGGGGCAGATGTTTGTATGATGAATATGAATGTTCTTGTGTCTTGGATGTTTAATAATAATTATGTATTTAGGATAAAATAAATAATAAATAAATAAATGTCACGTTACAATTGACACCAATTGACCTAGGTCAATGGGCCTAGGCCCAAACTAGGCAAAGCTTGTACTAAGGGTACTAGACAACGGATAAACAAACTTATATACCTAGATAGTAAACATCCAAGACCCGAGAACAAACATTCGTATTCATCATACAAACATCTGCCCCAACCGGGGATCGAACCCGGGACCTCAAGCTTCATATTCAGGGTTTAACCACTAGGCTATCCGTTGTCTAGTACCCATAGTACAGGCTTTGCCTAGTTTGGGACTAGGTCAATTGGTGTCAATTGTCCCATGATATATTGATAGATATTGATATTGTTTTGACACTCGTCATCGGATTGAAATGTCAGTTTTTGTACGACTGTGACAGCTAGCTGTTTCCTATACCAATTGTCAGCCCATACAAAATGAACTGTGAATCCGAGCGAGTTAAACAATAATTACTTATGCTGTTTTACTATATACCTAGTGCCTCGCCGCTATAATAGTAGTTTATCTACATACATATCATAAGTCCTCTTTAATGCGTTCAGAAACCGTAGAAAATGACTTGCATTGCAGCACATCGTCGCCTCCGCCTGCTCTGCAGCCCCAGCACCACACACCACCACCAGTAGTAAAGTAATAGTGACTTTTCGATATCGAATTCCATTTTGTTTATATATTCGATATATATTCGAATTTGACAACTAACGTAATTTACAATCATAGTGAAATAAAACGGATCACTCACGTATGTAAGTCGAGTTTAGTACGAAATGTATAATTAATAATGTGATATATACATATATTTTTTTACAAAAAAAAAAAACACTGTACGAAACGTTAGCTCGGTATGTTTGTCTATGGTTTAAAAAAACAATCAAATTCGTGACAGGTATGGGTATGATATACGCCTTCTGCTTCTGAACCCATCGTAGAGTACTTATAATATGTATTTAGATAAAGTAATGTATGCAACTCCACATGATTAGGCCTTAAAACACTCGTGTGATCCTATTATGAAACTCAGCTTCGCCTCGTTTCATGAAAACACACTCGTGTTTTAAGGACCCTCATTATGTAGCAGTTGCATAAACTACTATTATGCAACTGCACAGATTTCTTAATTGTTACCGTTACATAATGAGGGTTCAGTAACTGGATGTCATTTTCTAAAGTGGCTACTTTTAAAAAAGAAAACTCTATTGCTGGAGTGCGGTAGCTCGGTAGGTGTCCAGCCCCTGTTTCACCAACTTTACAAATGTCAGTTTTCAATGACAATTCGGTGTCAATTGCGGACTTGAACAGCTTTTTCTCAAACATTGTCGGAAATGTTGTCATTTTACTCGAAGTAACAGAACACGAAGTGCCTTGTTGACGGCCGCATTACATTGCAGGCGCGATCACCTGTCCATAAATCGGATTGCTGGACTGTTTTTCATTTGTTTTTAACTTTTTAAAAAGTAAAATAGACCATGGAAACATCCAGTGACATGTCTCATTCAGCCAAACCGGTGGATGTATGCAGGCGTTCTATTCGAAATTTAACATTTTTATCGATGTCTTAAATAGCTTGGCAGTATTAAAAAGAAAAATATACTTTTTTAACTAAAAAAAAATGGCGGGAATGAAATCATACGTAAGCAACTAACAATAACACACAAAGTCTTGATTTATTTAAAGTTATGCAAGTTATATTAATTTAATAGTTTTTAGTGACAAAATGGTGATCATTTGTTGTATAGAAGTCCACCATGATGAAAATCAGAGGATAACTATTAACTAAAGCAAACTGCTTAGTACCGCTTAAATTTCAATGGAAATATTTAGTCGTTGTGAAACTATTATAAAACAGGGGTAAGGAAATTAATGAATATAGTTAGTTATTAAGTATTTAATTAAATAAAGTATGTTAATAATGACATAGATATTGTAATATTTTGCAATAAATAATATTTAAGACACTGCCACAATTACAGTAACAACAATGGCAGTTTTGGCTTGCTGTATTATGAGAGTTAATTAATAATTAAATAATCCTTATTTCCTCTTAATGTTTGAGAAAAAATCTATATCTGCCACGGCTGGAATAGCAATTGCTGGACTCGTACTTATTAAAAATACTCACCTGCGGTTCGTGCTGGGCATTAATTTACTATTGTTTTAGCGCGTTTCATTTTGGAAAAAAAATGTAGTTATCATTGAAACCTTAAAGTAAAGATGGTGAATAGGGGCCTGTTTGTGAGGTAAGTGTCTTCTCCAGGTTTAAGTTTTAAGTTAAGTTAAATGGTAAGTTTCAAAGTAAATCTCCAAGCCTACGCAATAACTTGGATCTAAAATTAATTTCTCCGACCCAAAGATAAGTGGATCCGAAGGTTTATAATAGGTTAAGCTATTTACGACGCTAAGTTGCCAGCTGATTTATCACCTAGGGTTATAATGTAACTTCGTAATGTTGTTAGGGTCGAGATTTGGTTTTCAAGTAAGTTAGTGTTAAATTTTAATTCTCATAGGCTGTTTATGCTTTCAACGCCATCTACCGGTGGCGCGAGAAGACGAAAGTTTAACGGCGCTGGCCGCACGGGGGCGCAGCGACTGTCGGTTTTTTATCGACAACTGACGTTACTTCACTACACGCCACGTTTATAGTGCACATCTCTTGTACTTAATTTATTGATTTTGGACACGTATTAGCTTTGAATTCAAATTGTACGTACTTAAAGGACTACAATAAATCATCCTTTAAAAGTTTAAAATAAAACGCATTCATTGAAGAGGCCTCCTGATCCTGAAGCTTGCAAGCCACGCAACCCCATAAACATTGGACCTTCTTCACCGGAGCAATTACCAGCACCTGGATCAGCAAACTAAGGTCAGGCCGGCCATCCTGTCTAATTCCCCTCTTATTCGCATCATTGTGCTAATACTGTGTCTATTGCAACATTCCAGTGTACCGCCGTGCGGAATATATTACCGTCGCCATTACGTGTCACTAACGGTGCTTTCGGGATAAAACGTAAGTGCTTCCGATTCTCACACACCTACCAATATGAGCAAATCACCCCTTTTACTTCACCCTTTAGACCCCAATGATATTCGCGGTTTGACAGCAAGACGCGGCACGATCAAGGGTAAATTAACTTCCTGGATTAAATACGTTGCTACGATTAGTGCAAGTTTGACTAATATTCAAAAAGTCGAGTTGAAGTTGCGCATAGAAAATGCAAAGGCATTTTATTCTCAATTCGATCAAGTTCAAAGTAGGATCGAGGAATTAGTCGACGCGTCTGGACTTTCAAGTCAAATAGAGGCACGCGAAGCGTTCGAGAATCAATACTATCAGACAATGTCTCTTGCATCGAGCTTTGTCGACAGTGCTGAAAGCTCAACTGCCAGCAGCAGTACTTTACCTTTGAGCTCAGTCAAATTACCGACTATAGCGCTACCAGCCTTCGACGGTTCATACGAGCACTGGTTGGAGTTTAGGGACACGTACATTTCTCTCATACACAATTCTAAGGACATTGGTGTCATACAGAAGTTTCACTATCTACGCGCAGCCCTAACGGGTAACGCGTTGCAGGTTATCAAGTCCTTAGAGTTTACTGCTACAAACTACAACATAGCATGGGAGCTACTTGAAAATAGGTACAACAATCATAGGTTGCTCATACACAATTACGTGAAGTCACTTTTTAACACACAAACATTACACAAAGAATCACCCGTACAGATAAGAAAGTTAATCGATTCCGTGCTTCGTAACTTACGCGCTTTGAAAACATTAGGCGAACCTACAGATGCATGGGATACTTTAGTTATTTACATAATAGTAACTAAACTCGATGCGGCCACAGAACGCGAGTGGGAGCAGTACAAAAGTACCCTTAGCTTTAGTCAGGCGGGTGATTCATGTACCAAAGTTACACTGACTGATTTAATGAAGTTTCTTCGAAACAGGGCAGACATGTTAGAATCAATCACTGCTAATCATTCTAGGAGCACACCCACACATTCACACGAGGTTAAGAAACCATTAAATCAGTCAAACACTTCAAATTCACACTCGGTTCACAGCTACGTTTCTAGTTCGACGATGGCAAACACTAACAAATCGAACTTGAAACGTTCTTCGCGCACTTGCAGTATGTGTAAAGGTAATCATCCGCTTTATTCTTGTAATGGCTTTCTTAACCTCGCGGTTGAAGAGAGGGTTAAGTTGCTTGACGCTAAAAAGCTTTGCCACAACTGCTTGCGCGACGGTCACACAACAGATAACTGTTTTTTCGGTCCGTGTAGGATTTGCCAGAAAAAACACAATAGCTTAATTCATTCTCAGAGTAGTGACGGCGACAACGCATCGACGTCCGCTGCCAGAGTAAATCATGCAATGCCGGATGCGAGCGATGTCCCCGCCACCTCGTCTAATCATCACACACATACAAGCTTAACATTAAACTCGCACGCAGATACATTGTTGTTGCAACCGGTTTTGCTATCTACGGCGCTTGTTTACATTCCAGACTGCAACAGTAAATATCACAAGGCTCGTGCAATTTTAGACAGCGGGAGCCAACACAGTTACGTCACACAGTCATTCATATCGAAGTTAAACGCACCATTGATACAGTCCACAGTTAAAATTACAGGCGTAGGTCAATCAATCACGCAAAGCACACATTCGTGTACAATTAACCTACAGTCAACAACAAGTGACTTCCATGCACGCATAAATTGCATGGTTCTCCCTTGTATTACGGATCAGCTGCCGTCAGCAGCGTTAAGGTTGAATTCCATTCGCATACCAGAGCACATCACGCTTGCAGATCCCACCTATTACGAACCATCACAAATTGATCTGTTGCTAGGCGCAGACATATTCTGGGATTTACTAACTGATGGTCGTGTTCATCTCGCGGAAGGACCTTGTTTACAAAATTCTAAGCTAGGGTGGATTATATCCGGTCCCTTTCACGTTAAACACACACACACATCTAATAAAACCATAAATAAAACTAAATGCCATTTCACACAAACATTAGATACTCAACTTAAAAAGTTTTGGGAGCTCGAGGAGGTTCCAAAGTCAGGTGATGGCTTGACTGACGACGAGCGCGCATGCGAACAGCTGTTTAAAGACACTACACGGCGCGAAGAGAACGGTCGGTTCTCTGTGCGTATGCCGCTAAAAGAATCAGCTGACGCGCTCGGCGACAGTTATGCCATTGCTAAAACTAGGTTTTTGTCACTCGAACGCAAGCTTGATCGGCTCCCCGAGTATAAAAAGATGTACTCTGATTTTATACGCGAGTACATTCAACTAGGGCACATGTCTCTTATACATACTTATACTAAGCCATATTATTTTCTTCCACATCACGGCGTATTTAGAGAACACAGCACGACAACCAAATTAAGAGTTGTTTTCGATGCGAGTACTAGTTCGAGCTCAGGTAAGTCGCTGAATGACTTGCAGTTAATCGGGCCGCCGTTGCAAAATGAGGTGTTTTCTATTTTACTTAGATTTCGTGAAGATAAATACGTCGCATGCGCAGATGTGGAGAAAATGTATAGGCAGGTTCTCATCCAGCCAGACCAACGTAACCTTCAACTCATCCTGTGGCGAGAGAGCGCCTCGGATCCGCTTAATATTTACCAGCTCAACACGGTTACCTACGGTTGCTCATCCGCGCCGTACTTAAGTATTCGATGCCTGCAACAGCTGGCTCTTGAGTGCGGTAACGAGGTGATCTCGCGCACAGTTTTGAAGGATTGCTACGTGGATGACCTGGTCACGGGTAACGACGACAAGCAAGCGTTGATTGACATATGTGAACAGGTCACCGACGTTCTTAAGGCTGGCTGCTTTCCACTTCGAAAGTGGGTTTTTAATTTTGACGTTTCACCTTATTCTTCGTCAGAAATTACTTCACGAGAGCTTGCATTAGGTGAAAACTGTCAGAATAAAACCCTCGGTCTGGGTTGGACAAGCAACACAGATCAATTTCATTACACAACAAACATACAACAAGCGACACCTGTAACTAAACGCATAATACTATCTGTTGTGTCGCAGATATATGACCCGTTGGGACTTTTATCTCCCGTAATTATTATTGCCAAAGTACTGTTACAAAAGTTATGGTTATGTAAATTAGGTTGGGATGACCAAGTACCTAGTGACGTCGCAGCCTCTTGGCAACAATACATAGACACACATAGGCATAACATTTGTAACGTGCGCATTCCTCGTTACGTAATGGGTGCACACACGCAACGCATAGAACTTCATCTGTTTACAGATGCGAGTCAACTTGCTTTTGGGGCATGTGCCTATGTTCGCACCCATTGCGGCGACGAAAATAATAAACAATCGATCACCGTGAAGTTGTTGTGTGCGAAAAGCAAGGTGGCGCCGCTCAAACCGGTTACCATTCCGAGACTTGAGCTATGCGGTGCACTACTAGGAGCTCGGCTTTATTCCAAAATTATTGACTCACTTAAAGTTAAATTCGACACTGTCACGTTTTGGACTGACTCCACAATTGTTTTAGGCTGGTTGCGCACATCACCGCAGCTACTTAAAACATTCGTCCAAAACAGAGTAGCGGAGATTAATGAATTAACGAATAACGCGCGGTGGCTGCACGTAGGTAGTAAGAATAACCCGGCTGACTTGGTATCGCGCGGGCTTGCACTCGATGCACTTAATAACAATGCTATGTGGTGGGACGGGCCGCTTTTTCTATGCGAACCTGAATCGGCCTGGTTACACAAAAGTATTTCGCACACATCTAACTCGACATTTCACGATTTGCCTGACATAAAAACACATACGATTAACATGACATGCCAGGTTAATGCAGACTCATTTCCATTCGATAGATTTTCGTCGTTTAATCGCTTGAGGCGCGCGGTTGCTTACGTTTTAAGATTTATAAACAATGCACGCAATAAAAACAAGCTGAATCGTGAAACCGGGCCGCTTACTTCGGATGAATTGAGTGCGTCTGTGTTGCTTCTGGCGCGTTTTTCACAAATGGATGCATTTCCTAACGAATATTATAAATTAAAAAATAATGTACCGATTAGGCACATTCGTAATATCGCCAAACTTAATGTTTTCTTTGACACACAACACCAAATAATTCGAGTGGGAGGCAGAATAAGTAATTCACCTGATTTCTCGTACGATAAGAAACACCCAATACTGTTGTGTTCTAAACATCGGTTTACACTTATTCTGTTTCAAAGCGAACACCTAAACCTGCTTCATGCACCACCACAACTGCTGCTTTCTAATATTAAGGATAGCTGGTGGCCCCTCGGGGGTACGAATTTAGCCAAGCAGGTGGTGCATAAATGCGTAGTCTGCACACGCATAAAAGGACAAACTTTAACGCCTATCATGGGTAACTTGCCTGCCCAGCGTTTAGAACCTGGGTTTCCTTTCATGCGTTGTGGAGTGGATTATGCTGGGCCGGTGCTCGTACTGAATCGCAGGGGACGAGGCGCTAAATTAGAGAAAAATTATATCTGTGTTATAGTTTGTTTCTCAACGCGCGCGGTCTACCTCGACCTTGTAACCAGCCTGACGACAGATGGTTACTTACTCGCATTAAAACGTTTTGTGTCTCGCCGCGGTAAACCGGCAGAGATATTTTCTGATAATGCTAGGAACTTTGTGGGGGCGTTGAAAGAACTTTCGTCGTTCCTACAAAATAACTCTAACGAAATCATTGATCGTGCTGCGACCGACAATATTAAACTGACTTTTATACCCCCCTACGCCCCCCACTTCGGTGGGGCCTGGGAATCGGGAGGGGTCCGTTCCTGTAAGCACCATTTAAGACGCGTAATAGGTAACGCACATTTAACTTACGAGGAGTACAGTACAGTATTGGCACAAATAGAAGCCCTCCTAAACTCCCGACCGATGCATCCTATGTCCGCAGATCCAAACGACCTTGTTGCCCTTACACCAGCTCATTTCCTTATTGGCCGGCCTATGACCTCGCCGCCCTGCAAGGACCTGACCGTCGCGGAGCCACATCGCCTGCCCCGCTACGAGAGGCTGGAGCAACTCAGACAACATTACTGGAAGCGGTGGTCTAAGGATTACATCTCACAACTGCAGATCAGGACGAAGTGGCAGACGCACAGCCAGGACATCATTTTGAACTCTTTAGTCCTCATCAAAGACGATAATTTACCACCTCTTAAATGGCGTCTGGGACGAGTGGTAGCTGTATTCACCGGAAACGACGGTGTCTCGCGTGTCGCTGACATTCGAACGGCTGCCGGGCTGGTACGCAGGGCATTCTCAAAGATCTGCCCGCTCCCTCTGCAGCCCGAAGGTGACGCTGACCAACGCGATGCAGCGCAATTAACCACATCATTTTGAAAGCCGGGTGCTTTCAAGGCGGGGGGCATGTTTATGCTTTCAACGCCATCTACCGGTGGCGCGAGAAGACGAAAGTTTAACGGCGCTGGCCGCACGGGGGCGCAGCGACTGTCGGTTTTTTATCGACAACTGACGTTACTTCACTACACGCCACGTTTATAGTGCACATCTCTTGTACTTAATTTATTGATTTTGGACACGTATTAGCTTTGAATTCAAATTGTACGTACTTAAAGGACTACAATAAATCATCCTTTAAAAGTTTAAAATAAAACGCATTCATTGAAGAGGCCTCCTGATCCTGAAGCTTGCAAGCCACGCAACCCCATAAACATAGGCTTTTATTTAACTTGCATTGTTCGTATGTAAGAGATAATGTATGAGTATGTACAGTCAGCTGCAAAAATTGATAAGCAGCCGAAACGATCACAATGATTTAAGCACGGCTCTATTGTTATAGACATAAGAGCTTGTGCAGATCATTGTGACCGCTTCGGTTGCTTAGCAACTATTGCTGCTGACTATATCTACCTAAGTTGTTTAGCTCAAAATTTGTAAACCATATACATATTTCGGCTAATCTAAAGTACATAAATGGTGATATTTTTTACGCGATTAAGTCCCGAGTATCATGATAATGTGTGAAAATCGCGAAAGTTTAATTGTTTGTGTGTGATTGATTAGGTTGAAATTTGACATACTTATGTGAGTCTAGTGACATTACAATAATCAGGTACTTAGTGAAATTCTGGTGGTCCTCTTCAACTGTAAACGGCAACGACTTAAAATTTGGTATCGGTTGTGGTTATTGGATGACAATAGTTGACAAAAAACCTACAATGTTGACATGCCTGTCTATGACAGAAACGCAAATTAGCTGCAAGTTAGGTAGACGGGTACGATATTCAAAAATAAGGATTTTGACAAATAGAGATGTCGATGTCATGGATGAGAATTTAGTCACCAAGTGAGATTCAAAAATCAACTCCCAGAACGGTTTTTAATAAAACTCCACATTAACATAGCTTAAAATTATTATAAATCAAAATAACTAGGCTGTCTTTATCCCGGAGAATTGCGTAGTACCTGCGGGATAGCGACAAAATTAAAACAAACAGCCATTTTATATTCAGTCATTTAACAGAAAATTGCTTTTCCACATCTGCCAACGTTCCCTTCGACTACGTAATTGCATCCTGCATATTCTGAATTTAATCTAGCGTAATAGTAAGATCTAAACGACGTGACAACACTACACATGGTCATACGGACACTGCAGCAGCTACAACTTGAATCCCCAAGGCGATTCCGGAGCTGTCCGTGATACGCCATCTCAAAGGTTCCAACACGCTATGTTAGCTTCAATTTTCAGTTTTCAGCCGGCGTCTAGCTCAAACGTTTGTGAGTTAGCCGGTTGCTTGGGGCGATGCAACCGAAAAGATCTGTCCTTTGGGCGCGTTTCAACTGTTTTGAATTTTAGTGAACATAAGCTGTTCAGTCACGACTATACGATTTGAGCCCGATATGTTGCGAACTAATTCGTAGTGGTAGTCGTAGTCGTTTGCGGGTGATAGGACCTTGTGCGAGGTCCGTCCGGATCGCTACAACCTAATCCTGCCGCTTAGCAACAGTGCTTGCGCTGTTGTGTTCCGGTGTGGAGAGTAAGACAGCCGGTGTAATTACCGACACAAGAGTCATTTCATCTTAGCTCTCTAGGTTGGCAACCCGAACCCTCCGGTAACTGGTTTTCGTAGTGTTATGAATAGGTTTGACAAGGTTATTTTTCGTTCTTTCAGTTTATGAAAAATTTTCAAAAAAAAAAAAACGAAAACTGACGGATTATACCTACAATTGCTTACAGACCCAGTAGACGCTATTACGGTCATTTTAAATTCCTTCATATCTGATAATTATCAAAAAGCTTATTTAGTAATGGCCTTATTCATAAACGTCACTCAAACCCCCCTCAAGGGTCTCAAGTCCCTTCGAGACCATGGACGCAACGTCGCGTCCGAAACGCCGAGGTATTTAAATTATAATTTAAATATATGTTTTTTACGCGATTAAGTCCCGAGTATCATAATAACGTCACTCAAGTCTCCATTAGCTAAAATAGGTTTTGTCTTCGTATTACTAACAGAAATATTAATGTGACAAAAAAAGACAAACAAACTTTAACGGCATTTTAGGCTAAATGGGTTTATGAATAACAGGGTAAATATTTGAACTTAAATTAGGTAATTTAACTCGCTTCCAGAACAGTTTTACGTTTTAACGACCTGTTTATTCAAACTGGAGTTAAAGTTGCAGTTAAATGCCTCGAGAGATTTAAAATTTGGAGTCACGTACTGTCATTATGGGTCTTAGAATAATTTGTATGGGGTAAATAGGTTTTGGCTGCTGGTCGGTACAAATATTGTTTTTGGAATACAACTAACCAAAAACTGACTAGATTGACTCAGTTACAAAAACTGAACCACTAAAACCACGGTCTAATAACAAACATTTATAGTAACGTATACTCCACCAACGCACTGAATAGGGGCGTCAAAATGTATTATAACAGTTTCATATTCCTAAACAAAGGAGAATGGGCGAATTGGCTTGCGAATAAGAAAGCCCTGGTATTATTAAGGAATACTATTTTTAAGTCTCGGTAATAAAACTTTCACCAAGCAAATAATAAGATTATATCATCAGATAGGTACTAAAATTATCCTTGGCCGTTCATAGACCGGCGCCCTTCATGTGACCTAAAATTATTTATCCTAATGTAACGTTTGGTCGAATGATCATTTGACCTAATCTTTTTCCATCTGAAATTGAAAATATTTTGGGAAATCTTTTACATGGGCTATGTAGAGTAGGTTAGGTTAGGTTTATTTTGTACCTTTGCTGAAAACTGAGTATTTTCAGTGTAATTTCAATTAGGTCAAATGATAATTCGACCAAACATTACATTAGGACAAACAATATGTAGGCGAAGATATAGACACTTCATGGAACAAGTTCCATACTTCGTTCTTGTGTCAAAAAATGCAATAGAGGCTCTTGTATTTCGTTTGATATTTGACGGCCGAATAGCCTAGTGGTTAGAGACCCTGACTATGAAGCTTGAGGTCCCGGGTTCAAATCCCGGTCGGGGCCAGATGTTTGTATGATGAATATGAATGTTTGTTCTCGGGTCTTGGGTGTTTAATATGTATATAAGTATGTTTATCCGTTGTCTGGTACCCATAGTACAGGCTTTGCCTAGTTTGGGACTAGGTCAATTGGTGTCAAATTGTCCCATGATATTTATTTATTTTATTTGTATTATCTCAATAGACTAAATTACATTGTACTATTAATCAAACTAGCTATCTGCCCCAAATAATCTAGAACCGTTCCCATTCCAGACTGTCTAAAGATATTAATATTAAACCAATTAATGTTACCATCGACCGGGGGCTTAGAATAGTTGAAATTAATTACTTCCTGGCCTGAGCCGACCGACAAATATGTCTTTCGGTCATCTCGCGACCGGTATGAATTTATAATAAATTGAATGCTAAACCCGCCTGGGGATGCGGGAAGCAAATTTATTCAGAAATATGAGGGGTCCTGGGATGACCGAGACCTCAGACTCACTGGAAACGGCTCTAAAACAAAATAGTCGTATTCATCATGCGTAGGTACGTATTGTATGTCTATAACCGTATTCAATAAGCTGCTTGATAGATTTAAGACATTGCCACTAAATTCTTTCAAAAAGGAATTCAAAAATTGGCTTATAGACCATTGTTTTTACACTGTGGAAGAATTTTTAAATGTCACCTAATAATTAAATGATAACGATGTGTGTAACTTGGCTGATTATTCATAATTTTAAATTGACATTCTGAAGTTATCATTATCTAGTAAATTATGTAATTAATTACGTGGTTTGACGATTTGTATTTATAATGTTTTTCCTTTTGTTAATTTTATTAAGATTGTTTATTTATTTTTTAAGTGTTGTCTTTGCAACAGAACATGTGGAACTAATTTAATTTAAGACCTGTTTTGTACACCATGTTTTATGTAAAATAAAGAATTTGATTGATTGATTGATAGATCCCTTCATCATCATCAGTATTTTATTGAGGACTTTTCACACACCCTTGGGTGGCTTCGCAGGAGTGTGCGGGTTTCCTTCACCAAAAAGCTCATGATAAATTAATATAATTAATTAATTTCGCATATAAATTCCGGAAATTCAGAGGTGTGCCCCGGGCTCAAACCCATGACCGTCTGCTTGAGAGGCCATAGGTCAAACCGCTAGGCTATCAGGTGTCACAATACGCAAGCTATTGGACATTAAAAGTTCCGCTATAATCCGCTAGATGGCGCTTTTACGCACTTAGGCGAATAATATGAATTTAAATCTAATAAAAAATTGCATCGGTTGTAAATTAATTAATTAACAACCTCTACTTGCACTTAGCCAACTTAAAGCACATAAAAAACTACATTACACACTACACAGAAATAATAAGTTGGTATTCAAAATTAGAAGCACGGACACGCCCATGGGCGTCTCCCAATTCAAAATCTTTTGGTTATCCGTATCCGGTTCCACTCAACCATAAAACCGCCTGTACGGCCGGGAGACCGTACATTTCTCTACACCTCCTGAGTGGAACCAGCCAGCCCAGAACTTGGTAAGAATACTGATCGTTTCTGTACTTTATCATTGTGTTACACTACTTGTGTCTTTTATTGTAATTTATTTAATTCTATAGGTTTCCACTCTGTTACTCTGTCCAATGCATTACTGTACCTTAATAGCGCTCCGGACAGTTAATTATAATTTAATCCTTCCCTATTTCACTGCTCTACGGTTATAGACGTAGCGCTTATTTTAAAACCTAACGGCTTCCTAGAACGGTTGGAATTTAAAGTTCCAACGGTCACTTTGTGTAAATCTGTTATCCACTCTCACTAGAAACCTGTAAAAGCTTACTCTCTGACTCTAGCTAAATTGTAAATCTGTATGACCCTCCGTATTGCCATGCACTGCTAATTTGGTTCCCACTCCCTCGGGAATGGTCGGACTGGAGAGCGGAATATGGCAGTGCGAGCATACCATGGACGTTTGGCTCACACCAGGTTATTTACAGGGCAACTACGCTAGCCGTGGGAAATCTCTACACCCACTGCTGGTTCCTAACGGACCCCTGCTGACCTCTCGCAGCCTACTCAGAGGCTAGCCGTTGGCACGCTACGGTCCCCTTCACACCATCTCTACACCACGACATCACACGAGCCCCCTGGTCACTCCTGGTTGCTCTACGACGCCTGCGCCCTATTTTCGCCGTCGCCGGAGGATCCAGACACCCGAGGGAAGTGTAGGCCACATTAGCGTGTAATCGAACCCAGTAACTTCAAAAGGGTCTTCGAACTCAATCCCCTGAGATTCTCTATTTTAATTGTAAAATTAGCTTATCGATTTTTGTATAAATAAATATATTAAACTTGCAATTTGTTTCCTTCACAAAAACCCTAGGTAGGCTACCTAAAGCAGACTGTTTTCCCTGAAAACGGTCTGTGACACAGGGCTTGGTAGATCCCTTTGTCTCGTGTAACATTTTAGTCCTAATAGTTTGGATGAATGATTGTTAAATAGTCATAATTTTCCTGCTGCTAAAACTGAAAATAGTTCTGAAAATCTTTTCCATGGCTATAGGCAGAATAATAGGTCGAGTTAGGTTAGATTTAATTTAACAGTATTTTTATAGGCCTGGGCCTTTGCTAGTTGTCTTGTGGCCTGGGCTTCGACTAAACTTGTGAAAATACCACTCGAAATTGATGCAGATTTGTGTGTTGCTACAAAACTGCCTCGCAATTTTTTTTTAACTAGTTAAGGATACTCACTAGCCATAGGTTTTTACTGTTCGTCAAAAATTCTAAATTCATCACCTTTTTCTTCTTCCAGTGGCATTTTCAGAGGCTTTAAAAAAGTTTTTTTTTCAACAAAGACGAAAGTTCTTTATTATGATCATAATAACAGTCTCTTCCAGTAAACTAACGGTATAAGCCAGATAAGTCCGTAAAGCGAAAACAATACAGCCACCGCAGCTAGAAGGTAAGCGGCAGTCTGTGCTGAACCTTTTAAAAATATACTGGCAACGTGGTTTCCTTCAGTGGCCATCTTTTACTGTATAATGAACTTTGTGCTACAACACTGGCCACTAATAATATTGAGAAAAAGGCGAGGTTAAGACTATTTCCTTCAGTAACAGTGTTTACTGATGTTAGCCAAACAACGTTTGCTGAACTGATTCATGTCCCAAATGTTTCATTTCCCTAAATAATAAATAAATAAATATCATGGGGCAATTGACACCGACTGACCTAGCCCCAAACTAGGCAAAGCCTGTACTATGGGTACTAGACAACGGATAAACATACTTTTAATAGATATAAGAATACATACTTACACACATATTAAACATCCAAAACCCCAGTGCAAACATTCATATCCACCATACAAACATCTGCCCCGACCGGGGACAGAACCCGGGATCTCAAGTTTCATATATTTCCGGATTTTATAAAACAAACCTAACCTAACCTCTAGATAGATTTTCGGCTACCTACTTTATCGAAGAATAGACCTGTAGGGTTCTACGAGATGACTCTGAAATAAATTCTAAAATATTTATAGTTTCTGAAGAAAAATGCGGTTTGGGAAATGAATCAGTTTGGAAAATGTTTTTTGGCCAAGTGAAAGGATACCAAATTCGTTATTTTAATAACATAGGTCCAACGATTATAATTGATAATTTGGTCAGTCAATAATGTATAAATTGCATAAAAATTTTATAACGCTTGTCAGCTAAACTGTACCTGTTGACTTTACTTGCAATGTCATCAAAACTACACATACTTACCATCAACTCAAAGTGCGTCAAATAGCCGCCACCTCCATGTAGACAGCACAACTCATAGTCATAGAGAACGCTCGAATATTAGGGGTTGTAGAAACCTCTGCCACGCATGAATATCAAATGATCCGACATCACACGAGATGCCGTTGATATGCAGATATCAATCTTGCCTAAACATGGTTGTTCGTGGGGGGAGCGTTTTTATTAAAAATAAACGCGCGCCCTTGTCTTGGCTTGAATACCAGAATGTATTACACGGTTCGCGGCGCGCGGTAGGCTTAGAGCTACTACGGAATTTTTACAATACATATATTTCATATTTATTTATTGGAAACCATGGTAGCGTGATGTTTTAGCATGACATGGACATTCACATGGACCTTGCACATCACATTATAACTTTTGAATAACATATTTTTCACTTCTTATGATCTTAATCCCGAATCCCGAATGCCAAATATTCAAGGAAACTATAGATCTGTTTATTAACTCAATGTGTCATGGTTATTTTTATACCTTATTGACTGTTTGTCTATTACTAAATAAATAAATGTTGTGGGACAATTGACACTAATTGACCTAGTCTCAAATTAAGCAGAGCTTATGTTAAATAAATATGGCGACTGGTTGCGGTGTGACCTTTTTATAGTTTTATTTGTCTTTTGATATGCTTTTTACGACTTATGTCAGTTGTGTTTCTGTCGCTTGATCTGTCGGTCATAAACTAAAATTGTGTTACATTATTAAATTCATATAATTTAGCCCGTGTTTCCATCAATACTCATATAGTCTTCTCATACAGTCTACCACTAGCTATCAAAATCTAATCTATTCTATATCTTCTTCTATCTATACATATAATAAATCTGTAACAAGTCCGTGTCTGTACATTGAAGGTATTCAAGAAAAACTGTTACTAGGGCTATTTATTAACGCAATAGGACCCAAAACAACGATTTAAAAAATTATTTTCTGTTTGTCTGTTTGTCTGTGCGTTTGTTCACGCTAATCTCAGAAACGGCTGAACATAGAAGGATGCGGTTTTCACTGATGTATTGTCCTGTCCTTGGATTATCATTTAGTGTTTATTTCATCGAAATCGGTTAACAAATAAAAAAGTTACGTCAATTTAAATAATTTTATCAATCAGTTTCGTAAGAATCATTGTTGATTTCGCGAAAACTTCGGTTATTAACGATTATAGTTTTGGTTAATGGTTAAGTATTAGTGGTTATGGTAGTGGTAAATAAAAACAAAAATAATCAATAAATCGGTTAATTAGTCACTTAAATGATGATTTAAAATTTACACGAACATAATCTAAAATAAGAAATGGATAGTTCGTCCAACTAAGATTGTATTGAAATGAAAGGCATGTAGATAGCTTATTACCTGGATTAACACATAGGATACTTTATATCTCGGAAAAATGAGTCCGTCCGTCACAGGGTATTTTGAACTATAAGGGTGACACTAGAATTGTTTATTTGCACGCTTGCTTGCACGATTACTTGCACGCTTGCTTGCTTGCATGCTTGGTTGCTACAATCACAACTGTTCAACAATCCTCCAAGACATTTCTAAGTATCGAACCACTACGCTGCGTGTAGTAAGTAAAGGAGGCGGGGGGGGGGGGGGGGCTCGAGGGGCACAGCCCCCCGCAATAAAATCATACAAATTCAAGTCTTTCCACAAATACATTTCTAAGTAGCGAACCACTACGCTGCAGCAAACAAAGAAGGGGGGGCTAGGGGGGCACAGCCCCCCGTCATGAAATAACACAAGTGCAAAGTGTTTCCTCCCAAGACATTCTAAGTAGCGAACAACTACGTAACACTGCGTGCAACAAGCGAAGAAGGAGGGTTCGGGGGCCGCAGCCCCCCCGCCATAAAAACACACAAACAACTCTTTCCTGCAAGAAATTGATAAACGGCGAACCATTACGCCATAGGAAGCAAAGACGGGGGGGCTCGGGGGGCGCAGCCCCCCGCAATAAAACAATAAAAATGCAAGTCTTCCCTCCAAGAAATTTCTAAGTAGCGAACCACTACCCTGCAGCAAGTAAAGAAGGGGGGCTCGGGGGGCGCAGCTCTCCGCCATAAAACAATACAAATACAAGTATTTTCTTAAATACATTTCTAAGTAGCGAACCACTACGCTGCGTGCAGCAAGGTAAGGAAAGGGCGGCTCGGGGTTAGCAGCCCCCCGCCATAAAACGATACAAATCCAAGTCTTTTCTTCAAGACATTTCTAAGTAGCGAACCACTACGCTGCAGCAAGCAAAGGTGGGGGGTTCGGGGGGCGCAGCCCCCCGCCATAAAGTCACACAAACACAACTCTTTCCTGTAAGAAATTGATAAGTAGCGAACCATTACGCCCTAGCAAGGAAAGGAAGGGGGGCTGGGGGGCGGGGTCCCCCGTCAAAAAAAACTACACAAATATAACTCTTTTTTGCGAGACATTGATAAGTAGCGAACAACTACGCAGTTGGAAAAGAAGGAAGGGGGTTTCGGGCGGGGCCACAGCCCCCTGCCATGAAATTTACACATAAACAACTATAACTCTTTTCTCTAAGACAATGATTTAGAAGCGAACTACTACGTTGCATCAGCAACTAAAGAGGGGGGGCTCTAGGCTCAGGAATGGCTCCCCAAAGTAAAGAGATTCAAACGTCATCATGCCTGAGATAAAGGACGTATTTTGTTACTTAGATTCCTTATAGAGCTCTTATACTTAGTTTCCGCTGTGTAACAATAAACAAATTCCACGCGGACGAAGTTGCGGGCAACAGCTAGTACTTAAATAAAAAATTAATCTCATGCCTATCGAGTTCCAAAGGTAACCCTTTAGTTTAATGTCCCTTCATTTGGCCCCGTCATTTGTCAGTACAGTGTTACTTTAAGAAGCTAAGAGCTCAAACGTCACGCCACGTTATACGAGATAAGACGCAAGTGAGATGCACACTTCATGACGACCGAATGGCCTAGTGGTTAGAGACCCTGACTATGAAGCTTGAGGTCCCGGGTTCAAATCCCGGTCGGGGCAGATGTGTGTATGATGAATATGAATGTTTGTTCTCGGGTCTTGGATGTTTAATATGTATATAAGTATGTATTTATATAGATAAGTATGTTTATCCGTTGTCTGGTACCCATAGTACAGGCTTTGCCTAGTTTGGGGACTAGGTCAATTGGTGTCAATTTGTCCCGTGATATTTATTATTATTATTTATTTACTTGCTTCGAATCTCCGCAGTCTGTGACCGAGCTGTTATTTGAATACGAAAAATTTCGACGTGTATATCAATACTAAATTTAGTGTAAGGGTAATGTCGTCTTGTTCGTCGTAGATAACCAAGTTTGATAACTGGTATTCTACTAGGAAAAATAATTCCTTCTAGTTAACTCGGTTATCAAATTGGAATATTTTTTTACTCGTAGAAAACCGTTCTTTTGTTTGGTTTTCTACGACGAAGACACTTGTCTTTTCTTCCTAGCTAACTCAGTTATCAAATGGGAATACTTTTTCCTCCGTTATTTTTTTTTATAACCGTTATTTTATTTGGTTTTATTAATCCGACTCGCACTTGGCCGTTTTTTTCAGTTCATTATAAGAAGAAGCAGTTTTATTTAATACTGAAATTATTAATGGTGAATTGTCATTTAATTTATAATTATATAATTTTAAATTTGAGATTACATTATGTTTTCGTAGTTTTGTACGAGGAAAAAATATTCCCATTTGATAGCCGAGTTAGCTTGGAAGAAAAGTGTCTTCTTCGTAGAAAACCAAATAAAATAATAGTTTTCTACGGGGAAAAATATATTCCCATTTGATACCAGAGTTAATTAGAAAGAAATTGTTTATCCTAGTAGAATACCAATTATCAAACTTGGTTATCTACGACGAGCAAGGGGGAATGCCAAGGATCCTAGTTTAACAGTGACGCTTAAAGGGACTGTTCCGTCATTCCGCCAAACCGGGAGTTGACGGTAGTCTGGAGACGATACCTTAGATATTCTTTGACAATGCCTTTGCCCAACGGTTAGACACGATAAAACTTACATAAATAAAAAAAACCGGCCAAGTGCGAGTCGGACTCGCGCACGAGGGTTCCGTAGAAAGATTTTAACGATTTTCCCGGTGTTTTAAAAAGTCCACTGTTAGCAGAGCCCTGCTCCTAAGCAAAATGTACGCAGTGCGGGGTCATCTTATATTGGTCTGTGAAATCTACCGACAGACACAAAAATTTAAGACTTTGAGAATTTTTTGAGTGGTTGTGCTGTAAGAGCTACATGCATACCAAATTTTACGTTTCTATGACAACTGGAATTTTTATGGTTAAGGTTTTTGGATTTCGGCAATTTGTATGGAAATAGCCTTTTTAATCACTGTATCTTTTAATTGCGTTGACTTGGAAGGTTGATTTTTTCACAGCTTCAAGGGACCGCAGGCTCGAGTATTTGGTATTAATTTCAGCGTGCTACCTCCACGCGTTCCAAAGAAAAAGGGTCTTGACAGACAGATGGACAACAAAGTGTTCCTATTAGGGTTCCGTTTTTTCTTTTTGAGGTACGGAACCCTAAAAATCAAGCGCTTTTAATAAAAAACGAACCTTTTTACGGAACTTCATTAACACTTTTAAACATCTTTTCTTCAAAACGCTTTATCGGTCACCGGCTCCATGAATAGTCCGTAATGAATGCGGTTTTTAGTTTGCATTCAAAGGGGGATCAAGATACGCTTAACAACCAAAGCGCTTATGTTTCTGCGACAGCGAGTTAAAAAGTTAAAGGATAACCATCTCTTTGATGTTTTAAAAAAACTGCATGGAATAGGAGTAAATATTCAGAGGGTTGAGCAAGAATTTTCGAATCCTGCGTAACGTTACGGTTATCGTATCGAGATCGAAAAACCTCATACTAAATTTTAGTTCCAAATACGCTCACGGGCGGGCGCTGTTCCAAACGTCATACAAACTCGATAACGTTTACTATTCGATTTTACGTGACGCAGGTTTCGAAACGTCGTGCTCGATCCTCTGGGCAACACATCAAAAATAGTCAGGAGTAGCATGCTGAGGAGATGAAGCATGAAGGAATTGGGATTATAACTGTCGAAACTCCTAATGTTTGCCTTAGAAAAGCTTATTTTAAACGAGTCACCCAGGGGACATCTCCATAGCAACGAGTGGCAAAGAAGGGTGGCTCATATACAAAATATGAAATTACTCAAAACATTTATATTCACATTCGAAACTAGATTTCGAGCGCAAAAAACCGTACCGAAATCAGTCCATTCGATTGGGAGCTATGACGCCACAGACTGATACACAGATACACAGGTCAAACTTATAACACCCCTCTTTTTTGTTGGATGTTAAAAAGATAGCCATATGAGCACACCAGAACATTACTTACAATCTTCTTACTTCGGAATCGCTCCTTTACCTCAGTACACGGTCAGGCTAAGCTCTGAGAATAAGTTTTAACGTCTGCAAACGCATTCCTGTCTAGGGAATTTCCACAGAAATGTTTGAGACACATTTCTGAAAATCTGCGGACGGCCACGTTACTCCGGAATCACATGAAAGTAAAAATGCTCTACTGAGATACTCGACCAATGCTACAAAGAGCATACATTTACATAAAATAGCGAAGATGACAAACATGATCACTGATCACTGATCAGTGATGTTTAGAGCTTTTATTTCTGGTGAGCTGGCAACGTTGCATTTTTTTTACTTTTTCTTGATTATTCCATGGAAGTTAGTCCCGTTAGGGAAAAAGTACCATTTGTTTTGGTTACTGACACAATTTGTAATTTTTAATTTTGATTTAATATTTAGTTGTAAGAAGCATGCTGCATGCCAAGCTGTGGCTATTTGTATGTCTTACCTAAAGGCACAACTTAGTGATACTCAAAGTGACCTACCATATATATGTTCACATTAATTTATTTTTATCTATGTTCGACAAATAAACATTTTGAATTTGAATTTTGAATTTTATGTTGAATGAAAATTTTAAATGTGGTCTCTCTTGTATAAACTAGATCAATATATTTTATTTTCTGTTTTGTTGGAGTTCGATGCATTTTTGTAAATAATAGTTAACAGAATAGTTTAAGAAACCCTGTCAATTCACTATTGAACTAGCTGTCGGTACGAACAAAAGAACAATAATTTCAAAATCCAGCTGTCATTACATCACAATACATGTTGTTGTGTGCGTGACCTCAACTCTGGTGGCACTACCTACTATACGTATGCGTTTCAAATGAAGAGCAGGCAACTCAACTTCAGTTCACCAGCCTTTACAATAAAGAATCATTAACGTATGCAGACTCCTTTGGAGATAGACTAAGAACTGGCAAGTGAGACGCCGCGAATAGCTAGCAAGATAAACGAAAATATTTATATTTGAATTTAGAACAGCACCGACAAAGACAGTTTGTTCTGCCGCGGACTCTGGGGAGCGGACGTGAGCCTTTTGTAGTCTTCCTGTAAACGAAGTCCTTTATAGACTTCCATGATCATATTTGAATACAATTTTGTATGTGGGTGATTCGGACCTGTAATATAACTTGTAATGTAACATTTCTCGTGTGAGTGGCATAATATTCGTAGTAATGCTTCGTCCAATCCATCGGGTGTCAATAAGTTCAATGCAGAAAGTTGCGGATTCTCTTAAGGTGCACCCACACAGCAGTTAATACCTACATAACGCTATAAAACCTACCTAAATTAGCCTCTTCGCATATTGGTTTCTGTATTTTGGTTGTCTGTAAGAGATCGCTTTTAAGCGATAAGACCGCCTATCGTCTACCGTACCTGTTTTTCTGTAATCTCCTTGTACTGTTTTGTGGTTTTCAATAATTAATATTTGTATTTGTAAAACATTGTGTAACACTATAAGATTCTTTAACATTATACAAATAATCATAACTAGAACACATAATTTTGTACCTTGGGTCCATGGGGTCCCGGCGCTTGCAAGCTTATTTCAGAGTTGCAAAAGCGCTTGGTCGATGCAACTTGTGACCAAAGGGCTGGCAGTTTTCTCTCTCAAAGAATCAGCATCGCTATTCAGCGAGGCAACGCTGCCAGCCTTTTGGGCACCATGCTACGGGGGCCTCATTTAGGTTTAAATTAGTTTTAAGTTTGAGTTTAATTGGTTTTAGCTTGGATTTAATGTCATTGTCAATTGCTTTTATTATGTAAATAAAATTTTGTGCTTAAAAGCTAGAAACCTATTTAAAACTATTGCTAACCCCGATTTCATTTCATCAAAGAAAACATTCAAATAAAGCGCAAGCAAAAATATTTTCACGCAAAAACCTGAGCCTTTGAAAACTAAATGAAAAAAACTAAGAGCAAAGTAAAAGTGCGGGATTAAATTTAAAAGAAATAAACCCAGCCGCTATTCCTTGACCTCACTTTGAAGTGCATTTCTAATTTGTACCTACTAGGGTTCCGTAACGATTGTGGCAATACCTATACGAACCATCGAGAATAGATTCTATACTAGGCGCCAGCTATCTTTGCACAAAAGTTCATGACCTCAACTGGTACAAGCCAAATTTAGAAGACTTACTTTGGTAGGCAACTCATAAGAGTGTATAATCGTCCCACGATAACTCTGCATAAGATATTAATTGGCAACCCAGAAAAATCACGCTGTGGTAATACTTTTCTCATGTCACTCAGACATTTCTTTCATTAAAAATAATAATGATAGTAGCAATCAAAAGTTGCTGTTTTTTTTTTATATGGCTATGTCCATTGGAGGACAATTTTGCCAGTGTTTAGTAGGTACTTTAAAGGTGGATGATACTCGATAGAGTATCGACTCTATCGAGTATTGTTCTGTTTCCATATCTGTTTTTGCTATGACCTGTCCGAGCTCTGATGATTTTAGACTTTCCGTTTTCCGGGTGAACATATTTAAAATTTTAGTCAGCACACTCACATGAAAATCTGCTTCAGCCTTCACCCCCACATGTACACGCTTAAATAAACAACATAAAAATCCCACCGGTACTTAATTACTCAAACAATTTTATGTTCCGTTCGCCTTTGAGCGTTCACTCCGCGGTTCTTGTAGGGCACAGTAATTAACACACACGGTTGACAAACGTGAAACTATGGCGCATAAAAAGTTCACTTCTGTGCCTTGAGAGTTGCTGCCGCCTCATAAGTATAATTTCGTGAGCACGTAGAATATAGGGTCGGGTGCATTCGTATTGACATTTTTTTACTTTAGACATAATGAAAACGGATATTGACCGCAATTACCTTATAGGTATGATATCCCGTTTTCATTATGTCCAATGCAATTAACTGCGAATCATTTAAAAATATTATTTTTTACTTTGACAGCTGAAGTACCTATTTGTAAAACCCGAATCATAAATAAGACTCACCTGATTTTTTTTTAATCATCATCATCATAACAGGCGGAAGACTTCCACTGCTAGACATAGGCCTCCACGATGATCGGTTTTGTGCTACCCGCAGTCAATGGCTTCCCGGAAACTTTACCAGGTCTTCCGTCGTGAAGTTTTTTAATGCTATGAGTGTATAATTTTGGCACTTTTTCAAGCACAGTTTGACATCGTTAAGGCTCACCAGATCGACATGACTGTGACTATTGCGACCTTGCTTTTAAGCTAAGTATACATGCGATCTCGAACAGCGATGCGAAGCTATCTCCTTGTGTATGGAAAGTCATTGATAAGCATTTATCAATATGGCGAATAAGCGATTCCAACCGCAAGAATAAGTATTCCCATAAAGCATGAACAGTGGATATTTTACCATAATAGCTTAATTGAATAGATTCCGCCGATTCACGGCACCATCGACTATCACGAAGACATAAATAAAATAATGACCCAAAAACTTTCAACTTAGGCAAACACATAAATTGTTTCAAGAGAGGAATCCTTTGAGCGTAACATAGCGATAACTTTCTTGCCTACAATCTCGTCCTTGTGACAAACAGGGAAAGTCCATTTTACGGGCATCGGAAAGTAAGAAAATTCAACGATCACGCTAGCTATGTACAAGTTTAGCTAGTACACATGGCGGAGCTTCTATTACCTAGGCGTTACGGTTGGATATCCTCTTTATTGGTGGTAGTATTTGGTGTTGTCAGTGGTATATTTGTTACCCTCTTCCACGGAACGACGAGATAATTTATTGAGGGACGGTGACCACTTTTTTCTCACCCTTTGCTCTGTTTGTCTGTAAGTGTAGTGTTCGGCTTGTATTTAGCTCGTAAAAAGTTCCGCGAAGGTTTCGGATGGCCTAAGGGAATTTATATATTTTGAAACTCAATTAATTTGTTTGCGATAGGGTGGGCCTTAGACCGTGAAGAATGTTATCAATAACTCGGTACTGACCGAAGATTTCTCGAAGGCGTCATTTTTCTTTATTCAGTTTAGCATAGAAGGAAAACAAGGAGTTTTCCATCTCAGTCTTCTGGACCCCCAACGAATCTTAAGGCTCACAGTTGTTTTTAGTGTCCATGAACAAGTTTACTTATTTTTTTCTTGGTTACAGTCAAAAATCGTAATTTACGTTATCTGTACACTACTACTTTCTCCTTGTACTGTTTTGTGGTTTTCAGTAAAGAATATTTGTATTTGTTGTACTTTTTTAAGCAGCTTGTGACAAAATTGCTGACGTTAGAAGGTATCAGAAGACTATGAGAGAAACAGTAAAAAAAGGGAAAAAAGGAATTTGAAACAATTACACAATGTAATTCATAAACTTCATAAATCTTTGATAAATCAATATGTGAAGGAATATTTGCATAATTAAATTAAAAAAGGTATTTTTTTAACAAACGCAACTTCACGTTAAAAAAGCTGCCACTTCTGATAAAATATGGGCCATGTGATACGCAAGTTACAGGACACTGGCCGTTTGCCAGCTTTTTTCAATTTTGGAACAGTTTTAATCAGGCGAAGAATGTTAAAGTGGAATTTGTTTTTAAATTTCGATGGCCAGTGTCAAATTGGATATTCCTATCAAAATTGAGTTGCATTATCAAATGTTCAAAAACGTTTTATTCATTATTAGCGACTGAGGCAAAATAATTCTGTAACTACTAAATTACAAAGTTAAAGTAACAGAATACGGGTCAAATGAGAAACGACTATAGCATTCAACTGCTAAAATAATTACACGTCAAACGAGGTTACGTACACCAAATCATGTTAAATCCCCACCATAAGAAAGCCTTAATAATACTTATTAATTTTCTACCTCGTACCTAACTCAACTATTCTACACGACCTTCTGTCAAGCCAGTAGGCCTGGCTCGGAGCCAGCGGACTCACAATTAGCGCGAACTACCGCTGCATACTAAATTGTGAAACAAAGACTAAGCTTTGAGGCAAAAACGTTTAACTTCGTCCTGCTGCTCTCGTCTACACTGTGCCAATCGGGTTCAGTTGTTTTTGCGGAGCGTTCGATTCGCGTAGTTGAATCTGGACGGTACATACTGCCGTTTGTAGTTCGTTTTTTAAATGGTTTTGAAAAAAGAAATGTAGAAGGACGGAACAGCACTGGCCACTTGGACGTTTGTTTTTCAGTAGATTTTTCCTAGAGGAGAAAGACGGGAGTACCCTTTAGCTTATCTTTTGTACTGCATTTTTTCTGCCACTTTTCATTTCTTGTTTCTGATTCTTTGGCATTTATTTCATTCGATCTTCAGATTCACCAGCGCACAGTTTCCAGTTTTGTTGAATAAGGCTTTGGTCGCATAAAATACCGGTTATGTCATCTCTAAGTACATCAATATACCTAGTAGTTGAGATTGTACAACGTGACGTGTCGTGTGCTGAGATGATATTGTTTTAGGCGCCATCTTATCTTAATATTACCTAGACGTAGTCAATCCACAATGCGTACATTTTGCTTAGGAGCAGGGTTCTGCTAACACTGGACAACACAAGACACTGAGGAAAAAGCGGGTAATTTTTTGTACGGAACCCTCGGCGCGTGAGTCCGACTCGCACTTGGCCGGTTTTTCTATAGTCTGCCCATTTCTATAGTATAGTCCATTTTGTCAAAGAGAGAAGCACAAGGAAAGGAATAACACTGGCCACAGTTGGCACTGGCGTCACTTTAAAAACAAGGTTTGAATTCGGAATTGTACCAGCTGTAACATTCTATTTACCCGACTGCTCGGGTGAGGCGTGATGGTGGTCTGGGGTGTCGTGGTAACAGTAGAGAAAAGGCGGAAAAGAGAAAAAATCGATGTCTTTGCCATTGCCAATTCTGGTGTAATGGCATGCCACAATGACACGAAATGTCAAGTATCCGGGTTCGATTCCTATAGTTTTTCTCTTTTTTTTTCTGTGTTTGTTCTAGTGAATATTTAAAAAAGGGTAATTTTAATAGTAACGGGATAACCCTAAAAAAATTGGAGGAAAAAATTACGAAAAAGTTCTCCATTGAGCTCAAGTACAGAGAAAGAGTACCTATTATTAGAAAAGTTGAAAAACCCCCGACATTGTTATTTCAAAGTTCGATATTTCAAAAACGGGTAAACCGATTTTGATAAAAATTAGCTAAGAACCATGTCGATTAAACTAGCTTTTGATTAAAGAAAACCGCATTAAAATCGGTCCATCCGTTTGGTAGCTATGATGCCACATATAGATACACAGGTCAAACTGATAACACCCCTATTTTTCGTCGGGGGTTAAAAACACGTCCTTTCTCGTTAAAGTCTCGTTTATTACCACTCTGAGGGTCGAGCACGACTTTACGAATGCTGCGTAACGTAAATTCGAATAGTGAACGTTGTCGAGTTTGTATGACGTTTGGAACAGCGCCCGCCCGTGAGCGTATTTGGAACCAAAATTTAGTATGAGGTTTCTCGATCTCGATACGATAACCGTAACGTTACGCAGCTTTCGTAAAGTCGTGCTCGACCCTCTGTGAACCAAGCACATAGTTGATTTATATCTAAACAGTGTACGAGTAACGCATACATACATAGCAAGCGACGGTATTATTGCTTGTATTTTCGCCATTGGCAAATACGTACAGGAAGACTTCGTCATAATATGACGAAAATGTTATTTTTGAAAATATCATTTTGATTTCAGATTTCTTAAAAAGTTTAAAAAAATACGGCTTCCAATTTTAACGGATTTCTTCCTAACTCCAAAGCCAAATTAACAAATCTAATTTCAAATTTATCCAAAACAACTCATTGCATAGAATTGTCGTTCCCTCTGCCACAATGTAGGCCTCTAAATTCTGGGCACGCACACCATATTTGTCTGTAAAATTGCCGCTCAGCAAAAATATGAACATTATAATCTCCCCGAGTTACTCAACCGTAATTGGTTTATAATTCATTCGCGCACTTTTTACTTTTCCGCCTCGCGAAATCTTATTTTCGTGTTTTGATAAAGGCGGGTACAAGACAGCCATGCTAATAAGGGCTTAAATGTTATTAATTTAGAATTTATGGCCATTTTTAACAAGCTTTCGTTTAATCTCACTTGCGCCTATGACGGCGCGACGTCTAGCAATGAAAATTAGCACATGTATCGGGCCAAAGAACGGTCACTGACGTCATCTCCTCCCTCCCAGGTGCACTACCTGAGTTGTTTGCGTCCGCCTATAAAGGCGGGCGAGTACCGATCTGGAGAATCATTCCTGACTTGGCTTTGGCCCGAGATACATGCTGTGCTAAAATAATTAAAACGCAGCTACTTTCTTAGTGCGCGGGTAGTTGATTAAGTGAAGTGTAATTAGTTATAAATTATGTTTGTGAAGGGCTTGTGAATAATTTGTGACGAATTAAATAAAAACCTAAAACACAATTATTACTGGGTTTTCTTCTGACAATGACTGACACACCGCCTTCACCTACAATTATTATGTTAGGGCATTGACTTACTAACACCATGGACTTTGGGTCTAGTACAAAATTCACGAAAAATTAGTCCCAGTACTACACGGCATTTTTCGATGACAGTCGTAAGTCATAGCGCTGTCGTTCAACCAAACTAAAACTGACTGACGCTCGATTAGCGGTCTTTTGGTTTGGACGTTTTCAAGCGCTAACCTTTAGTCCATAGTGTTGGTAAGCCAATGTGTTAGAGTATTTTTTTATAATCCAAAAAGGAATACAAACTGCAAAATGGGCCAACTGATGTTAACTGATCACAACTCCCTATAGACACCTGCAACACCACAGGGATTGCAGATGCGTTGCCAACCAAGAGGACTGAGATAAAAATGCCTCTTCTGTCTTTTATTTCGCCGACTATCATACTCTTCACACCGAAACACAAGAGTGAAAAAACACTGCTACATAGCGAAGAGGAAAATTTATTACGGTGTCTGAACGCATAATAGACGACTATGATATGTGTGTAGATAATAGTAGTTTATGCAACTGCTACATAATGAGGGTCCTTAAAATACGAGTTTGTTTTTATGAAACGAGGCGAAGCTGAGTTTCATAATTCATAATAGGATCACACGAGTGTTTTAAGGCCTAATTATGTGGAGTTGCGTACATTACTTTATCTACACACATATTATAAGTACTCTAAGATGGGTTCAGAAGCCGAAGGCATATATCATACCCATACCTGTCACGAAATTGCCTGTTTTTTTTAATCATATACAAACATACCGAGCTGACGTTTCGTAAACTGTTTTTTTTTTATTGTAAAGAAAAAAAAATCACATTATTATTTATACATGTCGGACTGAACTCGACGTATGTACGTGAGTGATCCGTTTTATTTCACTATGATTGTAAATTACGCTGGTTTTCAAATTTGAAACATTGAATTCGATATCGAAAAGTCATTACGATATCGAATTCGATGTCATAATGACTATTACTTTACTGCTGGTGATGGTGGGTGGTGCTGGGGCTGGCGCTGTCGGCGAGAAGGCGACGGCGTACTGAAATGCTGGTCATTTTCTACGGTTTCTGAACCCATTATAGAGGACTTATGATATGTGTGTAGATAAAGGTTATTTTCGAACTAAATCTCATCAAAAACATAAAGGTAATAAAGGAAGAACAGTTTGTGGCATGTGTACCTTCTTTGCCGATAAAAGAGGTGCTGATCTAAACGAGTGCCAAATTGTATTTAAGAGGTTTTCCATGTGAGCAAAATGCGGCTGGGCTAGTTTTAATGCTATAATCGCAAATTGATGCCGCATTTCAAGTTTCTAAGTCCACTGGCAGACACCATAATATTTAACAGTTTTTTTAAATGATTGGCAGTTCATTGCGTTAGACATAATGATGCGTAGTATCTACTCTAGTTTAGTCAGTTTGCCCGTGATCATGATGCATGTAACTGCGTCGAAATATCGGGAGCTGGAAGGCTGGGGGGGGGGGGGTGAGTCATGGAAGTGGTGGCATGTTGAGCGGTTGTTGTTGTGCTTCGTTAATGACCTCATGGAGAGTGCCGAAACGCGTCAGCGTTTAGTTTAGGTGGTGATAGTTGGGTCTGTGTGGCATGTGTTGATTCGTGTAGCAGTGGAGGCGGAGGTGTTGCATGGAAACATACATTATAACTATTTATCACTTGTGGTCGCGGGTGAGCAAAGTAATTGTTTTTAGTTCATAAAATATGGACCTCCGCAAAGTAACGCCTGATTAAATAAATTATCGGGAGCTCATCAAACCTATAAGGTAATCGCGGTTAATATCCCGTTTTCATTATGTCTAATACCATTTTTTTTGCAATACAGTAACATTACGAAGCATCTAAACTTTTTCTGAAATCTTTTAGCATTGGGAAACTATTACGGGGACATGTTTCGCGAAAACATAGGACCGTCGTAGCGTATTTCCCTGCGGACTACCCTCTATTCTCAGTAGAAGTCTTGAAACTGTTATAATGTCAATATACCGGGTATTTTTCACAAGTTGATACCTACTACCTATAATTTCCCAGATCACATTTTCTTCAAATGTCTATTAACTTTAAATCCGTTCTTCGTTATGTTTTTAGCCTTTTATTAACATTTTATGTCATTTTATTAACTCTAACTGTGTGAGCCTATAAAACTTTATGGAGTGGTATGGACGAAAATGGGACGCATTCACATACCACCTCCGCGCACGCGTGCTATACACACCCATAGAGCCGAAAAGAAGAAAAAAAGAGTCGTCGTCACATGTTTGTCAGATACAGCAGATACCGAAAATTCGTTAAACATTCATAAATACTTATAATCTAATAACCGCATCTAACAACCGCAGCTGATAACCAAGGTTCCTCATCTCTTCGACGGCTTGACCGCGCTGTATAAGGAAATCAAGGAAGGAAATACATGAAGGTGAGTGAATGCCATCATTTTACTTCATCCGCTTCATGCAGTTTTATAGGAGAAAAATCTATAGAGGGTATAAGAACCAGCCATTCATACAGTCCACTTTAAGTCCTATCACTAACAATATGAGGGTGGCTTTCCACCAGATATGTGTTATGCTACGTTGCTATGGATGCGCTGATATCGCATGCTTAGTAATAAACCGGTCTAACTCAAAATTCATGAAAATTGAGATTTTATATTAAAACGGCTTATTTCTGATAATAGTATCAGGTCCCTGTCTTACATTGGCTTAAATTGCGTTTTAAAAAGAGATAGCACGATTTAGCGCGTTTTACTTTTAACGAAACTGCACAGGCCATTTCGTGCTAAAGCGGCTGACTTCAGTCATGTTCCGACCAGTTCACAAGCAGGACGTCTTCATCGTGGCGCAATTGGGGATACTTCGTTTTAAGATTAAGAAATAAGTAAGTACATTGACAGATATTTTATCAAATAAAAGCATAATTACAGTTAAATCGTTTTACCTTAGAATTACTAAGCATGCGTTATCCACCAATCATTCATTGTTCCACATAGCATTGCTAGAAACGGGTGCAATGAATACGATTGGTGGATATCAAACGCATCCATAGTAACGTAGCATAGCACATCCCTGGTGGAAAGGCACCCCAAAATTATAGCTTTACTATATCTTCATGTGTGTAATGTTACGGAAGGGGTTTTTTTTCTAAATTATTTCCTTGGTGCTGCCTATCCGTTGACGTTCCGGAGCAGAATCAACCGAACAGTCATCAAATACTGACATTTGCCGAAGCCTTTTGCCGCCATCTAAGAAAATAGAATAGAATACTACCTATAAGTACCAGTAGAACGAGTACGAGTTTTCACAAAGAATTTTATTAAAAGAGAAAATTGGTATGACGTTTGGAACAGCGCTCCCCGTGAGCGTATACTAAAATTTCAGCAAAATTTTAGTATTTGCTTTAGGCGTATAGAAGGAAAGGTCCTTCCGTCGTACAAGGGTACGAGGTCCATCCGGATCGCTACCACCACCTTACTCGCTAATAACCTCAGCATGCCAACTCTACGAGTTCCAGAGAAAAATTGTCTTGACAGACAGACAGACGGACAACAAAGTGATCCTACAAGGGTTCCGTTTTTCATTTTGAGGTGCGGAACCCAGAAATAACCCTTTTGGTTACCACGCCCCTGCCATTATAAACACCGGAATTAGTATAAATGGAATTGAAATAAAAAAAGCCGACAAATACTTCGGCCCTTTCATTAGCATTTTGCGAACCGCGATTCGATTTAAAAAAACAAACTCTGTTACAAATTTGAATATGCAAGCGAAGCATATTGTAACGTGCTTACATTTCGCTGGTCACAATAGATAATTTTCGGATACCGTCAGCATCAGATTTGCTCGTCTAGACACGGTTTAGTCCTTACCAAACGAAACCTTTACAGGATCAAAGATGTGTCTGTCTGTCTATCACATCACAACGGATATTCCAAGGTACCTTTCCATCGCGATATTTAGTAGGTACATCTCCCTTAGTGGTCGCTTTGAAATTACATTTAAGACATGCTAAAACTATTTAGGTAGGAATCTCGTACCTCTGTGGGATTATTTCACGATCAATTAAGCGCTTGACAGCGTAAGCTGTGTCGATGTGACATTTGCAGCAAAAGGGTTTCGCGGTGCACCGTCACGGTGGTAGGCAAATTGAGTAGTTTCTCCGACTGTTTCTATGTGACTGCTAGTCAAACCTGTTCATTGTCAAAAGGATAAGTTTGAGCTTAACGCCTTTAGTACACCGACGCCGCGAACTGCTGTTGAACTGCGGAACTCGTGTAAATAACTGTACCTATGTAAGAAGTGAGCAGTCGCATTTCAGCCGCAGTTCGTTCTTAAGGCGTAAAGCTTTGTCCACATTGTATCATTTTGCCGTATCGTATCTCTGTCGTGTAGCACTGACGCGTATCATGATCGTTAGTGTGGATGCAAAAATATCGCGATCATGCTACGCGCCGAATCTGGTCGTTCGCGATCCATGTTGCTACACGTATATGCTTCGTGTGAAATGCTTTCACGCCACTGCTCGGAAATGTGTCTAAGTATGGTCTGCAAGGGGGTCCCAAAACAATGAATAGTTGTTAGTTGAGTAGTAGAATGAGCAGCCCTTGTATGAATTTAAACAGTACAACAATAAAGGACTGTTTCGAAGACCAAATCAACCACTAACCAATCAGAACACGATTTGTGCTGCATTTATGATATAAAATCTACCAATCAGTACACGTCGTGCCAACGAGAAGTCGTCACTTTCCAGCAATTATAAAGCAAAAACCTAAACAAACATTGTTAATCTAGGTACTCATAAATACAATACCCGTTCGTCTCAACAGGCACAGAATAATTAGGAAACCATATGCAAAATGCGGTAGTATTAAGTTACGCGAAAATAAACAGCGATATTCGCGTGTTTTTTCAAGAGTTCATCAAAAATGCAAACCTTCATGAAAATTTATTCAGTCCAGGTCCTGAAAAATTCCTGGCGTCAGCGAAAAATCGGCCATACGTTTGTGATGCAGATTCCCCGTTGCTGCACTTTCTAATCTCATTTGTTTTTAGCTGCCAGTGCCTTCGTTGCCGAAGTGGCGTACATTTTGCTTTTCTGCGGCTTAGGGTGAACGTCGATTGAATAGGCTGTTATACGTGCTCTTTTTTTGAAAACTGGCCTAAATTTTTCTTTTGGACGCTAAAAAAGTATTGTGTTTTTTGGGACTTAAAAAAATTTACAAAAATTGAAATTAAGTCTAAGCATCAAAAAGCAAGCCATCTCCTTCTTGCTCTGCCTCTGCTCCGGTATCCATCGCATGGGACCCAGTCGGTAGTAATTCTGGTCCAGCGATCCGGATGCATTCGGCAGACATGTCCCGCCCAGTCCCACTTCAGTTGGCCGAAACCAGAGACATGTGGAAGGAGAAAGGGGAGGCCTTTGCCCAGCAGTGGGACACAGTATAGGCTACTGAAAAGAAAAAAGTTTAAGTAGTGCACTTAAGAATAGAGTCGCCGTGAAAATGCTACATACGTTTTTTTTTTAAATCTGTGATTACTAATCAAATATTTGATAGCGACCGCGTTAAGCCAGTGACGATTTGCTTTGATGATCGAATAGTGCGACCACAGCCATACAAAAGCCAACCACTCGAATTTCCTATTTGTATTAGGCCCACCAAATCTGTATCGTCAATAAAAAAAGCTCCGGTGTCAGTCGGAATTCCATTTCACAGAATAACGCGCGAAAAGGATTTTACATCCGGAGTTGGACTAGTTGTTATGGGTGAAAGTTATTTTGCTGGTTCTGAGTTTTATGACAGAAAAACGAAACAAGCCTTTGAAAGTGAAAATCTGATTTATAAAAGTATGTCTTTGGCTTGCTAGGGTTCATCAAACTCATTAAATAGGTACACGTTTTGTTGAAGATATTATTTGTGACTATAAAATTATGCTGACGAGCAAAATTAAAGGGTCACTTTTCATACAACTTTGAACTTAACTCTCTAACTCACTTGTCCTTCCTCCAACCTGGACTGTGAGCAAACTATATCTCCGTGACTCCACGTTAGTCACAGCCAACCTGCGGACCGGGAGACGAGCTGTCGGTAGGCCTCCAACAAGATGGAGCGACGACTTGGTAAAGATCGCGGGACCGCGGTGGATGCGGAAAGCACAAGACCGGTCTGAGTGGAGAGCCACGGGGGAGGCCTATGTCCAGCAGTGGACGTCTTTCGGCTGACGTGATGATGATGATGAACCTTCGACCTTTTAAATCATAGTACTTGATCACCTGATGGTTCCAACGGAAGACCAGCGCTGGCTGCAAGGCCAGCATCATGCTGAGTTGGGACCAGTTCGTGACAATGCTTTTATCCTGTGTCTTTTCTCCTTGTTACCTCGTATTAATGTCACGAATAAATGTCTTCTTTCTTTCTTTCTTTCATAGCCCTATTCTACCTACAGTCCGTTTGCCGCTGTAACCCTAGCGCTTTAATCTAAGAAACTCCCAAAAATGACAATGAAAACAAAATCCCTTAGACGAGAAAAAGAAAGGGTTTCATTAAATTACTCTCGTTCAATCGGACGCCTTGATTGCCCGCCCGACGCCGGAGAAGACGAAAGTTGAAAAAAACTTTCGTAAAAGGAACAAAATCCCGTCCACTCGGAACGTACTAAAACATTCTAGAAAAAAAAAACCCAACCTCCTACTTTTTCATGTAATCAAAAATGCAAATCTCCCAGTAAAAATTATGCTGATTTTACAGCGGTTTTTTTCGTTGGCAAAACTGATTTTCATTTTCGGAGCTTTGTTGGTAATTTCGGGGAGTTAACTCGAATTTTTAACTAGATTACGTAAGCGGGAATACCCAATGTGTCCACTTGTAGTTGTTTGCTGCGCTTAGGTATGTTTTCCCAGGAAAACGACCGCAAAAAGCTACACTAAGATTTTAGAAAAAATCGGGATTTACATGTTTCAGATTTACGAATAAAGAAAAGTGCCTGCTAAAACGGAAGATACATTTTAAAAACGCTAGAGACATGACCTGCTTTCTGAATCAAGATTTGAATTTTTCGAAAGTTTCTAATTCCTAAAATACTTGTATATACTTGTTGTTGTTAGTATTTAATGTATTGCTATGTATCTATTATTATCGAGTTTCATTGTAGTTATGTGTTTTTTATGATTGTTATATATTTTTGTTGGTGTACCTACTGTAAATTTGTTATCATATAATAGCATCACACCTGCTTCAATCTGTTCTAATCTTTATTCCATTATGGTTGACTGGTAGAGGTCGCTCTGTAGCAATAAGGCCGCCCATTGCTATCTTGTATTTCCTTTGTGCTTTATTTCTTGTTTTGACTGTTCAATAAAGAGTTATTGTATTGTATGAAATGAATCGGAATGAACGGACGAACGGGTTGTGAAACATTTAGATTAAGTATTATATTATAGTATTAATTCTGGGACCCTATACATCCCTTTGTAATTTAAATTTTCACAGATATTTGACCTGGAGACCCTATACATCTCCTGCTCAATTAAAACGTGCCAGTAAAGTAAAGTGTTCTGGTTTTGCTGTTCTAAAAATTACTTTTTACACTTGTTTCTAAAATGCGGTTTTTTTCTCTCTTAATCTTTTAATGACAGAGTGAGGTTTCTTTGTGTAACTTGTCTGTGGTTACGTATTGTAAGAGCTAATGTAACTTGTTTTTAGAAAAAATTACTTTGTGCCAAGTTTCTTGCGGCGCATTCTTCTTGACAATCATGGTCTTTCCGAAAGTGCTGGTAGACTCAAAAAAATGACGTGTAAAAGAGCATTCAACTGCCTATTTGCTGAATAAAATTTTGATTTTGATTTTGATTTTGATTTTGAAGCAATATTTTCACCGCTATTCATAGTGCCCCGCCGTTTTGAAGTCAATCGTGTCACATTGCACAGCTATGAAGTTTCTGAATATTGACAATGTTAACCATAGGAGAAAAATGCCAGACTTGCTTGTTCGTCACACGCAACTCCTAGTGTCAAAGTTTTAAAGCGAGAAGGCTCCACAGCGGCCTTGGAATCAAATTGACTGACTGCACTTAGCATGCAACCATGTGCCTGGCCAGCACGCTTAATATTTTCCGCATTGGCTTCTATGAACTCTTTCTTCCCAAGTTAGAAAACAATACACAATACACACAGCTACTTTCTAGAACTTCGCTGGCTGTCGCCGTAAATCAGGACAAGTGCTGTACAATCTATAATACACGTTTCGAGGCAATAAGTCAACACTTACCTACCCAAGCGTACAGTTGAGTGAAAAGTACGTACTGACGCATAAAAAAACTGGTTAGCGATTCAATAAGCAATAAGCAATATTGTGAAATAATAGTACATTACTGCAGAGGGTCGAGCACGACTTTTCGAATCCTGCGTACCGTTACGGTTATCGTATCGAGATTGACAAACCTCATACTCAATTTTAGTTTATTACAAACGTCATACAAACTCGATAACTTTAAAATTCGATTATAATGCACTTTGGAACACTGTGAGCGAAAATATCGCTGGCACTTAAACTGGCAACAAAACCAGAGACGGATACTTACCGAAGTGAACATAAATATCATTTACCTTTCAGCATTTCTTTTAATTAATTGAAAGATTTGATATACCACAGATATAAATAGTTATTGCAGAGACAGATATAGAGCTATAATGTAGAGTATTAAGCATTCATCTTATATTATTGTTTGTAAATTTTTTTAAAGTTGTGCACTAGACAGTTTTGGAATTTGTATGTAACATTCCTGTCGAGTTTAGCGCTCTTGTAATGACTTTTTTTTGGTTGATCGTAAACAATGCACTACACCTTGTAATAATGTAGTAAACAAAGACAACTTTTGCAATCACTTTTGAGTAAAACATAATTGTCTTACGGGAAAAACAAAGTGGTGTAACCAATGATATTACGTTATATAATCGTCCCACGATAACTCTGCATAAGATATTAATTGGCTACCCCGAAAAATCACGCTGTGGTAATACTTTTTTCATGTCACTCAGACATTTTTTTAATTAAAAATAATAATGATAGTAGCAATCAAAAGTTGCTGTTTTTTTTTAAATATGGTTCTGTCCATTGGAGGACAATTTTGCTAGTGTTTAGTAGGTTTTGCCGTTGTACGGTAAAAAAATCTAGAAAATGAAATATGAGAGGTATTTTAATGGTGGATGGTGAATGAATGATGACCTGTTTAATGTTTAATCTAATCAAAAGTTCAAAACGTGTTGTTTGATTATAAATTAGTGTTGCCATACACAAACTTTAGACTTCTACTGTTGTCAGTTCGTTGCAGAGTTATCGTGGGACTACTATAATAAGAAGTCGGTTAAAAAGAGATAGATATGTCATCAGCACGCCGAAAATGAAGCGCAAGAAAGGCTGCAATTGTAGCAAACTTGCGCGCAAATGTCAAATTGTTCAGAACATTTTTTTCGATTGTTTTATGAGCATTATTATGACTTATAATTATCATTGGGTGTACTACGAAATTGGACGTGACATGACAAATAAATAAAATAAAATGCGTTTATTTCGGACAACAGAAACTAAAGCCTAAAGTTTTATGGCCTAGCACTAAGCAGCAGAAATATGAAGTCGGTGCGGTGCGAGCGGAATATTCTTTGAATGAAGCACCGACTTCATATTTCTGCTGCGTAGTGCTAGGCCATAAAACTTTAGGCTTTAGTTTCTGTTGTCCGAAATAAACGCATTTTATTTTATTTTATTTATTTGTCATTATTTTAGAGGATCATTTTACGTTTTTTTTCTAAGGTTTTTTTTTTTGATGGCGGTTTTACTTTTTTGTTAAAAGATTATTATTTCACAATTTTACATTGATTTAACATTTTCAAAATTATCCTCCAACTCCTAACCGCCAAGGAGTTGTACCTTCCATCATCAGCTCATCAACATAAGATGGTGACTAACGGACGCAAATACTTGTCTTAGAAAATATATGAAACACGTGATACGTGCCTATAAAATTTGAGGGTTGCCCTCGATTTCCCTGAGATCCCATCATCAGATCATGACTTGGTGACAGTGGGACCACCTCAGGAGTATACCCTTTCGAATAATGATTTAACATTTTCAGAATTATCCTCCAACTCCTAACCGCTAAGGAGTTGTACCTGCCATCATCAGCTCATCATCATGAGATGATGACTACCAGACGCAAATACTTGAATAACCTTAGAAAATATATGAAACACATAGTACGTGCCTGTAAAATTTGAGGGTTGCCCTCGATTTCCCTGGGATCCCATCATCAGATCATGACTTGGTGAAAATGGGACCACCTCAAGAGTATACCCTTTCAAATAAAAAAGAAATTGAAAATCGGTCTACAATTGACGGAGTAATCGATGTACATACATAAAAAAAAAACATGCAGTGGAACGTAGAACCTCCTCCTTTTTTGAAGTCGGTTAAAAAACAAAATCATTTTCCGGTTGGTTTTCATAGTGAACCCTTTCATGCAGCGTGAACGATAATAACAAAGGCAAAATATTGCGAAGCCACTATTGTTTTACGCAGTTGTAAAATAAATATTGTTTTCCATGCACAGGAACGACAAGACAATGATTTAATACGCTTGTATATTTTATATTTTGTTTTGATTATGATTTTATGGATCGGTTAAAAAGTAGTCCCTATTTGTTCTATTAATGTTTGAATTGTATTGATTTTTATTTTTATTTTTATTCAAAGAGGGAGGCAAACGAGCAAACGGGTCACCTGATGTTAAGCGATCACCGCCACCCATGAGAACCAGCAACCCCAAGAGTGTCATTAGTCCGCTGCCGGCCTTTAAGGGAACAACACACTCTTTTAAGGGAACAACACACTCTTTTAAGGGAACAACACACTCTTTTAAGGGAACAACACACTCTTTTAAGGGAACAACACACTCTTTTAAGGGAACAACACACTCTTTTAAGGGAACAACACACTCTTTTAAGGGAACAACACACTCTTTTAAGGGAACAACACACTCTTTTAAGGGAACAACACACTCTTTTAAGGGAACAACACACTCTTTTAAGGGAACAACACACTCTTTTCTTGAAGGCCCCGATGCCATAGTTAGTTGTGAACACCGCTGACGGGAGTTGATTTTATTAATTTAAATGACGTAATAATTATATCGGCCAGTTTCTGTTTGTTTAATTGTGAAATTTTTGTATCTAAGTCTAATTCATAGCACTGAAAATTCAAAATTTCAGGTCGAAAAAAAGATATTTTTTTTTCATTCTGTTACCACAACTAATATATATCTTAGAAGTATGTTAATTTAACATGCCATGGGAACAGAATCTGAAGTAAATGTCTAATCTACTTTGCAGAGGTGGCTCATGACCTAGCAACAATTAATTTGCTCACTCTCGATCAAACGTGTAAGATAACTACGTCTATGCGACAAATATACGTTTTCATGGAACATCTCCCCCTCCACTGCCACACGAATCAACACATGTCACGCAGACCCAATTATCACCACCAAAACTACACTATACTCTGGCTCGTTTTGGAACTCTCTACGAGCCCATTTTCAAGGCACCAAAACCTCATTAACATCATAGTGCGCTTCTGGCAACAGAGAAATAATTTCAATTACTAAGGTACATATTTCGCAGCGAACTGTACCAAAACGCAAGTTTAATGAAGAAACACGAGCGGTAATATTTTTCGCAGGCATTTCGTTTTGTGTCAAATGTATTTTTAGTTGCTCGCTTTGCAACTTTGCGCTATTCGTTATTTATATTAAAGCCTTACAACTGTTGTGAAAGCGAAACTTACTACATTTTATTAAACACACAGTCGTGGCAGTAAATTGCATAATTTGTGTTAGGATCTTGGCCCTTATTCTGTATTCTTGAGGTGGAGTGCAGACGATGGAAAAAACGTGTTGATTGTTGCGAGGTTTATTGCAAAGAGAAATAAATCAAACGCCATTTTGTGAAAGAGCTGTCGCTGGTTACGCCATCTGTAGTTTCTTTCCAGAACCCAATAGTCCGGTCGATATCGAATGGCGCTAGTCTACTTCAGCTTACGCCGAAATAGTGCCCACTAATAATTGTAGATGGCGTTACCTGTGACAATTTGGTGGAAAGGAAAAGTATAACAAAAAATCGGGATTAAATCGGCTGTTTTTAAAACCATAGTCCCCAGAGAAACGACTACGAATTAGTCCGAAACATTTAAAGGGTACACGGAAAGAACATCTATAGTCACTTTTTTTATTTAAATTGGGATTTTAATCTCAAAATGTAGAGCTAAGTGTAAGTTACCACTCAGTTACAGATAGAAATATTGTCACTTGTCTTTTTTATCATTTTAAAAAAAGATGTAGGTACCTACCTATAAGAAAATTATATCGATAATTTTGTTTGTGTTTGCTTCCACTGTCGTGTTCCGGTGTGGAGAGTAAGAATAATTACGGGCACAAGAGGCATTATTATTACTGTTATTAATGCAGTTAAGAGTAAAAACGTTGTTTTACGTATGTTCAGTTCAGTCAATGTATTTTTTACTCCCTTGATATCTCCATTAGTTCTAAAACAAATCTGAATTCCTATAATTTCATTCCTTCCAATATTCCAATACCTCTCCAGTCTTCATTCTATCACAGCCCCGACATTTGAAACGTCGCGAACTACATCCGACATTGCTCTTAAGCAGGATATTTATATTCGTCGCATAATCGCAAGCGCATCATTAAGACTTACATCGTAGGATTTAAAAGAGCTCGCTCCATGGGGAAATGGAAATGCACTTAATGCATACGTAATCAAATTATCTTGGCGCGAAGCGCGCTGCCCCGTCACGGGGCGGGCGTCACACCGTACAGGGAACTTATCTAAGATAAAAGATTTATAATTTTTAAAGGGATAAGTTCAAATTTGTACCTACATTGTACAGTCAAGTGTAAAAATATGAGTGCATAGGTACAACTTTACTTAACAATACTTTTTTAATAGGTACTGACTGAAACATGAATACACAGAAAAAAAAACAGAAAATGCTGACTCGGGGAATCGAACCCGGATCCTCGATATTCCGTGTCGCGTGCCATAATCCCTACACTAGAATTACCTTATGCTACGCTGAATTGTCTCCATGTATTCAAATCTCAGCTTGTTTATCACTTTTTGCATACAACTTACTCAAAAATATGTTCCATGGCTGTTATGTCGGGGAATTAAGGTATTGTTGTCGTGGTGGATTAATTCGATACATATTTTTGCACACTTGACCGTACATTATTGTCTGACGTACCCCAAAGAAGTTTTTCTCGACGGCAATAGGTACGATAACTTTACTACTCGATTACGTTTCGTAAGAATTACCTAATTAATCGTGATCGAGGTACTGGATATTATATTTTAAGGGTCCACAGAAAGAACATGATGTCTAGTCACCTTAGCAACTTTTTAAGTTACCGCGATTTGTAAGTTCGAACGATGTAATTATTCATATAATTTTCGTATACATTTTTTTTAACCGATAAAATATACTAGTTACATAAATATTTCTATTTGTAACTGAGGGCTAGGTAACTTATTACAGTCTATTAAGTCCTCTACATTTTCATATTCTTCGATATTCTCATTATGAAATCTCGATTTAAAAAAATATGACGACTTAGACATCATGTTCTTTCCGTGTACTTTTCATAAAAATAGTTCGCTCCGGTGTGACATGCATTCTACGGCGGCAACGCACGTCAGGTTGCGCTGAAACCTGTTAGATACTAATGAGGGCTGAGGAGCGTGGAATACTTATATTTCCAAAGCTCAGATGTTAACACGTTCCTGTACAGCTTTATAATGGAACTATTTTAATTTTTTTTTCACCTTTTTCTGTTGTCACTGTAATGTTTCTGTTCTTTTTAACCCCTGACGAAAAAGTGTGTATCTGTGTGTCTGTGTCTGTGCGTCTGTGTGTCTGTGTATTTGTCCATGGCGTCATGGCTCCCAAACGTATTGACCAATTTCGATGGGGTTTCTTTTATTCGAAAGCTAGTTTAATGGTTTTTAGTTAAGTTTCTCTAAAATCGGTTAACCGGTTTTTATAATACTGAACTTAGAAATGCCAATGTCGGGGGTTTTCAACTTTTCTAAGATATTGTCACAATACGCAAGCTATTGGACATTAAAAAGTTCCGCCATAATCCGCTAGATGGCGCATTTCCGCACTTAGGCGAATAATATTAATTTAAATAGAATTAAAATTGCATCGGTTGTAAATTAATTAATTAACAACCGCTACTTGCACTTAGCCAACATAAAACACATAAAAAACTACATTACACACTACACAGAAACAATACGTTGGTATTCAAAATGAGAAGCACGGACACGCCCATGGGCGTCGCCCAATTCAAAATCTTTTGGTTGTCCGTATCCGGTCCCACTCAACCATAAAACAGCCTGTACGGCTGGGAGACCCCACATTTCTCTACAACTCCTGAGTGGAACCAGCCAGCCCAGAACTTGGTAAGAATACTGATCGTTTCTGTACTTTATCATTGCTACTACACTACTTGTGTCTTTTATTGTAATTTATTTAATTCTATAGGGTTTCCACTCTGTTACTCTGTCCGAAGCATTACTGTACATTAATAGCGCTCCGGACAGTTAATTATAATTTAATCTTTCCCTATTTCACTGCTCTACGGTTATAGACGTAGCGCTTATTTTAAAACCTAACGTCTTCCTAGAACGGTTGGAATTTAAAGTTCCAACGGTCACTTTGTGTAAATCTGTTATCCACTCTCACTAGAAACCTGTAAAAGCTTACTCTCTGACTCTAGCTAAATTGTAAATCCGTATGACCCTCCGTATTGCCATGCACTGCCAATCTGGTTCCCACTCCCTCGGGAATAGTCGGACTGGAAAGCGGAATATGGCAGTACGAGCATACCATGGACGTTTGGCTCACACCAGGTTATTTACAGGGCAACTACGCTACCCGTGGGAAATCTCTCCACCCACTACTGGTTCCTAACGGACCCCTGCCGACCTCTCGCAGCCTACTCAGAGGCTAGCCGTTGGCACGCTACGGTCCCCTTCACACCATCTCAACACCACGTCATCACACGAGCCCCCTGGTCACTCCTGGTTGCTCTACGACGCCTGCGCCCTATTTTCGCCGTCGCCGGAGGATCCAGACACCCGAGGGAAGTGTAGGCCACATTAGCGTGTAATCGAACCCAGTATCTTCAAAAGTGTCTTCGAACTCAATCCCCTGAGATTCTCTATTCTATTTGTCAATTTAGCCTACCGATTTTTGTTCAAATAAATGTATTAAACTTGTAATTTGTTTCCTTCACAAAAAAAAACCCTAGGTAGGCTACCTTAAAACAGACTGTTTCCCCTAATGAAAACGGCCTGTGACAATATGAACTAAAAAACAATTACTTTGCTCACCCGCGACCACTAATGACAAATAGTTATATCTGTGCGGCAAATGTATGTTTCCATGCAACACCTCCGCCTCCACTGCTACACGAATCAACACATGCCACACAGACCCAACTATCACCACCACCACTATACTAAACGCTGACGCGTTTTGGCACTCTCCACGAGGCCATTTACGAAGCACAACAACAACCGCTCAACATGCCACCACTTCCACTACTGACATATGTAAGTGTGTTTTCTAAGTTGTATGGAACTATTTCTATTTTTTTTTTCCTTTTTCTGTTGTCTTATTGTAATGTTTTCTGTTATTTTGCTGAAGTTTTGTGTGGGATTCTGTTGAAACCCAAGTATGTCATAAGCTAGGCCGTTACTTTTTGAATGGTTTTGAGCTGAAGTGGCTATAGAGTCGCCCCCTAATCAGAAAACTGTTTACTAAAACTAAATTATAGGAACACAGATGTAATGTATTTTGTATTGATTTAAACATTCGCGATTTTCACACATTATCATGATACTCGGGACTTAATCGCGTAAAAAACATATATTTAAATTTGAATTTAAATACCTCGACGTTTCGGACGCGACGTTGCGTCCATGGTCTCGGAGGGACTGAAGAGGCGGGTACAAACATCCCCTAGCTGCACAGGTTCCTCGAACTACCCGCACTTGGTCTTTTTTATAGTTTTTTCACTCTAGTCCGACACACAGCACTCACAACATCCGGCGATTTATGAGACGATATTTGATGACGCTTACACATACCGATTACCGGATTCCACGAAGATGAAAGCTTGAAACCATCCTCCCGGTTGAAATTGCGATGTTTTCTGATTTCAACTGCTTCACGCACAATTCTACTATAAAAATGCCGCTCAGTAGAGAGGATCGTGGGGTTATGAAGCTCAATCCAGTGGTTTGGTCCTGATTCCAGTAAATGTTCGGAAATAGCGGGCCAAGTGCGGGTAGTTTGAGCAACCCGTGCAGCTAGGAGATGTTGATACCCGCCTCATCAGTCCCTTCGAGACCATGGACGCAACGTCGCGTCCGAAACGTCGAGGTATTTAAATTTTAATTTAAATATATGTTTTTTACGCGATTAAGTCCCGAGTATCATGACAATGTAATGTATTTTATTTAGTAGGTACATCCGTATTTTATTTTATTCTGGAAAACGGCCAGTTACGACAGTGATCTAAATAACAGGCAGGCGGTGCTCTTTTACACGTCATTTTTGAGTTTTTACCAGCGGTTTCGGAAAGACCACCATTGCCAAGAAGTCAACGATACGTTACACGATATACTTTGCCAAGCTTAATGTTTTTTTTTAATTTTACACCTAAACCCTAAACCGCTAAAAGTGGGCCCATTTAATATTCATTCATTTGCATTATATTTTAGTTTAGGAGCGAATTGGGCCATGACAGACGGACAGACAGACATGCGAGTGAGAGTTCCGTTTTTTCCATTTTAGGTACGGATCCCTAAAATTAAATGTTCTAGTTGTAAGTGCCGATATCGCAAGATTCCTATGTTTACTAAGCGCACTAAGAGCGCTGAGACCCTTTGCGCTTCCTCCGTTGTGAGGAATTAGTTCTCAGATGCACAGTGATGTGGGATAGTGGTATTAAGTAATGCAGCAGTGGTAGCTGTAGCCTAGTGGTTTGACCTATGGCCTCTCAAGCAGAGGGTCGTGGGTTCGAGCCCCGACTCGCACCTCTGAGTTATTCGCAGCAGAGATGCAAATGAAGTTCCCAATCAGCATCCCTCGTGAGAAATATAGCCCAAGGGTGGTAGGATCTTGTGCGAGGTCCGTCTGGATCGCTACCACCGTCTTACTTGGTAATCCTGCCAGCAGCAGTGTTTGCACTGTGTTCCGGTGTCGAGAGTAAGACAGCCGGTGTAATTACTGGCACAAGATGCGTTTCATCTTAGCTCTCTAGGTTAGCAACGCATCTGTGACCCCCTGGGGTTGTGGGTGTCTATAATGTGATTAACATCAGGTGATCCACTTGCTCGTTTGCCTTCCTTGTCGTATAAAAAAAATAGAGTGGAACCAAGCTAAGAACTATTTCGATAGAACTTAGCTTTCCATTAATAAACAAAATCCAAATTGCACAGAGACGCACGGTGATAACATATTTTTATTTTATGATGTTCTTCTGAAAAGAAGATAACTTTTCGCGTCAAGGGTTAAAGAAGCAGTAAATCAACAACGATAACGCTACTTTACGCGGTACAGACTCCTAACTAGCTACTCTATCTTTGTCTCAAGCCGTATGCTCTACGTGCCTCTGCAAGAGTGTTACAGATATTGCGGACAATATTATAATACAGTCTCCAAGATACTGTAGAATCAAAAGATCGCTGGGAGAAATTAAATAGAATGCTATCTACTTAAGTTGATTAGTCGTTGAATGTTTGAAATTGTTAACCTTTGACCCTTTAAATGACTACCGAAAATGTTGAAACCTTCAAGGTGAGATTTTTTAAGGTCGGTTTTTCGTCAAGATTCGATGTTGCAATCTATCTAAAAGTAGACAGGAGAATTTCAAATCAGAAGTAATTTTTATCATATGGTGTACTAGCTGTTGCGAGCGACTTTGTCCGCGTAGATTTCGGTTATTGCTATCCCGCGGGAACTACACAATTTTCCCGAGTAAAAAGTAGCCTATGTTATGTGTTTGACGACCGGATAGCCTAGTGGTTAGAGACCCTGACTATGAAGCTTGAGGTCCCGGGTTCGATCCCCGGTCGGGGCAGATATTTGTATGATGAATATGAATGTTTGTTCTCGGGTCTTGGATGTTTAATATGTATATAAGTATGTATTTATCTATATAAGTATGTTTATCCGTTGTCTAGTACCCATAGTACTTTTTCTAGTTTGGGACTAGGTCAATTGGTGTCAATTGTCCCCTGATATTTATTTTGTTTATTATTTATTTATTCCTCAATAATCAAACTACAAAAATTTTATCTAGATTGGTGCAGCGATTTTCCCGTGAAAAGGTAACAAACAGAGAGACAGAGAGAAGACAGGGTTACTTTCGCATTTATAATTTTAAATTAGGCTGGTTAGGATTAGTTAGGATTAGGATTAAACGGGTCACTAACGTATAATTATTATAAGTCGAGTTTTAGCCCGACATATTTCGGACTATTCATAGTCCTTCCTCTGGAACGCACGACGCAGCGGCAGCGAGACGCATACTGCGTGTCAAAGCTCTGCTTGCTCAACTACTAGTAGCTGACAGCAGCGGACAACTACCCTCGTTTTCATCGTCGTAAGTCACTTTTAGCTTGCCATGTATTATGTTACTTTTGGCACGGTCTACAGCCTAAACCGTTTGACGGATTTTAACGTATGAAGTGTCATTGGATTCGTTTCAGTTGTGGGAGTGACATAGGGTATATTGTTTCCCAGAAGTGCTGTCAGGTACTCTGTTTTTAATTTTAAGTTGGTTAAGTAATATCTACGCACCTATTTGTTTTTCTGTATAAAAAGAAAGTTTTCAAAAGTGTCTTTTTACCTCCTTTTTACGACCCACGTACATCTCACAAGCACCGAGAACTATCATACTCCAATCACCGTGCACCCAAGCTCAAAACAACATGTAGCCAGCAATCACATCTGCCATAATCAACCTCAACAACTCTCAAATAGAGTCAAGTTAAGGAAAAACTCATGTACAAAGGCGTTCAGTTGAGCTGGTAAAAAAACAAACGGTTGGCAAATGTAATTGCCTCTGTTACGGAGCGTATTTGCTTCTAGAATGCTCTGGAACGTTGTATATTTTGTTCCCCTTGATGTTCGAATTTGATACGAGTACTTAGCAAGCTAGTAATTCGCAAAACTATAGCTTTTACTGGGGTACTGAGGCCCGAGTATGAATATTCGAATCCTGCGTAACGTAATCGAGAAATTTGTATGACGTTTGAAACAGCCCCCGCCCGTGAGCGTATTTGGGACTAAAATTTAGTATGAGGCTTCTCGATCTCGATACGATAACCGTAACGTTACTTAGGATTCCAAAACTTCGTGCTCGGCCTACAGGATTCGAATATTCGTACTCGGGCCTGTGGTAAAAAGGGATTATGTAAAAAAGTAGCAACTGTTTTTTGCTTTAGTGAAAAAGGCGGTTTAACAGTTACGCCGTTTTTCACTAGAATCCCAGTTAGTTGGTGTCCCAACTGAAGACAGAGAGTTTGAATTCTGAAAAGTCGTTCAATATCTGACTGCTGGGTCCTTGACTCTGCCTTAATTTTACCATCTCGAGTGATGTAGAACATTCTCCAAGTGAGACACGTCGCCGCTCTCCACTGCATCAAACATGTAGCCTAAACTTACAATAATATTGGCGTACGTACAAGAGCATCGGTTGGTGCGCCTGCCGCTAGCATGATAAATTTTATCGATAACGTAAAGCATTCGTCACTTTCTAACAAATATGCAAATGTCAAAGGGCCAAATGCTGTGCGATAAACGTTAGTAGGTATGCCAGTTGTTTAATAAGGTCGTTAAGAAGATTTGCTTACGAAGTTGCGACCGTATGTTGATGATTTATTTCTTCTTATTGGCAGTAACTTTTTTTTCTATACTATGAGGAAGGCAAACGAGCAAGTGGGTCACCTGATGGTAAGCGATCATCACTGTCCATAGACTTCCGCAACCTCGGGGGTTTCTAGATGCGTTGCCAACCTAGAGAGTTAAGATGAAATTCCTCTTGTGCCCGTTATTACAGCGGTTGTCTTACTCTTCACAACGGAACACAACAGTGCAAGCACTGATGCTTAGCGGCAGGATTACCGAGTAAGATGGTGGTAGCGATCCGGACAGACCTCGCACAAGGTCCTACCACTCGCAAAATTTTTATTCAATAATCTATTATACTGGATTTTTTGAGATCCATGAATAAGTTTCAGTTAATAATTTGTACTTACCCCGTAGTTGTGAAAGTTTCTGGCCGGATACAATGTAGTTTGGTCGAGGAATTACAGAGTTACAAATTTCATTGAAATTGGTTGTAAACCAACAGAAGCCAGTTGCATAATGACTTCACTACAAGCTCGTATTTAATAGGCTTATGTTTAATTAGGGCATGCAGCTCAGTATATTTCATTTGGACTCTAACAATAATTATCGCTGTTTGAATATTAATTTTAATGCCGTTCATATTCATATTTTGACTAACACGTAAGTGGAAAATCTGGAAGATACAAACAGTAATTTTGCCATTATTTTGTAAGACGGCTATAGATTTTTTTTACCTCATGACCATAAAAAGTGGCACCTGAAGAGTCATTTTCATTTATTTGACCTCTAAAATATCTGCATTTTACAAAAAGAAGAATACTTAATTCATTTGTCAAACGTACATAACTACATAAGTTTAGTGTGTCGTACAAATTAGGTAAATGGTTTTATTGTATTTTACCAAGTGCCATACAAATAGCCAATCTAGGTAGGTACAAAATTATTCAATTCGGTTCAAACACAGTGACAATTCATAGCCAAATATAACAAACCTATGAAAGAAGTCGTTGCGCCCGACTAACTGTTAAATAGAAAAGTTGATACGCAATGTATGGTTACTTACTTGAGTTTTCTTTGAACTCGGTCAACATCGTCTGTGTATACTTACCACATAATAATATGAAATGATATGAAATGAAAGTCAAGAAATAAGTCAAATGTTTAATGTTCAGTACATTCAAAGCATTGTCATGTGCCTTTAACGCTATCATTAACTTAGCAGTTACATTATTATGTACACTTAATGCACTGAGATCATTGTTAACTTTATTTAAAATATATCGTTTTAGTGTATGATCTAATACATTATTTTTACACGAAGCAATTATCGTATTTCAATCAGCCGTTAAAATCTGACTTAGGTTACCAGCTTTCTGAGACCAATGATCTTCAATTGAAATGAATTGGAGACGATTTAGAAATTACAATTTATAATAATATTTATCTTAATGTGAAAATTTTCAGATCATTGACACAAAAAGTGTAAGACCATGATTCAACTGGAGTCACATTCCACTTTAATTAACAGACAAAGATATATCCTGAACGGTTGCATCTGGCAGAGGATCACGAAGCCACCGTACAGGACCGCGAAGTTGAGAAGTCCTTACTGCGAGCCTTATGCTCCTTATGAGGGACTATAGGATCTCATCATCATCATCATCACGTTCTACTTTTGAGTAAACAAAAAAACCAAGCTGCCGACAAACCTGACGACAAAGTAGGTAGGTACTGTGGAGATGAAGGGGTCTTAGTGTGGTACGGGTCAAGGCCGAACTCTTTAGAAACAAAAGCATGCTTAGTTGTTACTGGGATTCTATTATCTTCTAATACCTATAAAACAGTACCATGACTGACAGAAAACGCACAGTTTAAACCGCTGGACCTAGAGCCTTGAAATTTGGCAAACATATTCCTTGAGTATCCTAGAGTTGCACTAAGATACTGGATGCACGGGTAGGGAACTAGCCCATTTTGAAATATTTCACGGGGACAAAGCTGCGGGGCGTATAAACTAGTTTTGAACAAATAAGGACTTGGACTCTAGAAAAAATGTTGATGCCAAGTGAACCCCAGTAAGAATGCGCCGTGCCCAAAACAAGATCCGGTTGTTATCTTTCAAACCGCCTTCAGAACATGAATTCAAATTATAACGGCGAACCTTAAGGGCCCCCTCACGTCTTGCGTTTTCCGAACGTCAGCGTCTCATTACCTCTCATTAACGCCCGTGCATCAACTGCGCGAGACGCTGCGCGAACGTTAATGAGACGCTGACGTTCGAAAAACGCTAGATGCAAGGAGGCTCTTACCATCCGAATCTACGGGATATTCAACCCCTACAGTACCTAATTCTATAGTTCTACCTAACTGGTTTCTTCTGGTATTGGTTTTAAGAGGCTGTCAAGTATTATGTGACTCAGGTGAATCTGATCCAGCTATGAATTTGGTATGCGTACAATACTAACTAGCGCAAAATCTGTGCACGCTTATAAAAATGCCCAACCCGAAAACTTTGACAAAAATATATTTCCCTCAATCAATTTGCTTACTACTTCAAGTTATTTATTTTTCTATCTAATGAAATAGATCTGAGAAATTTCACTGGTGAAACACTTACCAAAGAAATAATTTTATTCAACAATAATTATGAAAGTATTAAATAAATCACACGCACTAAACAACAAAATGTAAAGTTACCTACAGGAATCCTTTTTTGATTCATGAAAAATTTAATGAAATTTCTGAGATCGATTTATCACTTATTGTTAACATTAAACTTAGCGATATTGTCGCCTTCACTAACGCTTGGTAACACAGGGACTCAGATATTAATAAGAAGCGTGGAAACCACCCTTTCAAAATTAAAAACACGATGTATCATAATCAAACAAAACATTAGTTACTTCATGAAACTGAGAACAAAGAACAAGGAATACTGAGTTCACAGTCATCATGATGAAATATTTTGTTAAACAAATGAATAACGCATTGGATCAAAACTTAAATTCAAATAAAACAAGCACTTTGATTATTTATATGCAAGCGTTTTAAAATTATCCCTTAAAAATAACATTCAAAACTTTTCGAAATCCTTCTCATTTAAAGCGAATTCAATTCAAAAAGTCTTCATCAAAATATGTTCAAGTGGTGCACCTATGCTAGGTATCACATCAGTATTACCAACTGTCTTGTCTTTCCTATGGAGAGCGCATTTTTTGTCTTTATGTCCAGTTTCTGACTTATTATGAGTAGTTTTAATTTGCGAGGCTATTGACACGTTCCTTTTTTTGGTCCCGCACGTCTTACACACGCACACATTGTCATCACTACTGTCACTTTTTTTTGTATTAACTACACTGCCTTTGCTGCGTTCTTTTCTAATATTTTTTACTACGTCTTCTTTTTGTTTGGTGTCTTCAATTGGTTTCTTATTTACGACTGAAAGTTGATTGTGGTCGAAACATCTTGTTGACTTCTGTGGGAATAAAAAAATGGTTTAGTACCTAATCGTTACCTTACCAGCATCGATTTTAATACTTCCAGTGAATGTTTACGGTAAAATCTTACTTTAAGATACTTTTTCATAAAGCACAACATTGAAATTGTTTTATTAATGTTACAAAGTATTACGTTTCTTACTTTTACCTAATGAAACAGGAATTACAGGTTTAATACATAGTACGTGACAAGAAATAATTTAAGCTTTGGTTTTCAATTGTTTTTCATGTGCTTTTGTTTCATGAAGTAGGTATTCAGAAAATTAAAGATTTTCTCTCTCTCATAAAGTTCTGGTATATTCATATTTAATATCGTTTACTTAATCAACATTGCTTTTTACTACAGAGTTATTAAGTTCTTCATCCTAGTGATTATTAAAAACGTGTAAGTTTCTGAGGATAAATTAAGAATGATCGGATATCTGTAACTCTTTCAACTTTCAACGTTCTCTTTAAAACTACAGAACGGATTTCGATGAAACTTCACAGTGCCTAATGTAGCTTATACTTACGTCGGAATAACACGGAATAGCACAGCGAAAAACAAATCCTATGCAGACGATGTCACAGGCAACAGCTAGTTATTAGTAAATGGGTCAACTCACAGTAGGATTGACAGCTCTAGAATATATCTGGACTCTTCCCTCCAGTTCCATTTTGAGCCTCCAGTCTCTTAGGTACATGTGGGCCGCGGCTGCGTCGTGCCAACCTCGCCTCCACGTATGCCATCTGAGACAAAAAAAATGTAGTTTTTTTTTTTTGTAAAATTGGGCTGCATATCCAATAGGAATCTGAGGGGTAGCTTGTGCCCAGCCAGTGGGACGTAAAAAATGACAGTGACGATGATGATGATGATGATTCAATAGGAATCTCACGTATTACACGTCAAAGCGAGTTCTTTAGATAAGCTCTTAATTATAAGCTCATACCCCGGAGAAACGAACTACAACAATGATCTCACTAAAATGTATGAACGAATAATTTTCGTTTTTGTGCCGGATTATTAAGAAAAATATATCGATTTTCCTAGTCTTAAGAGTCTAGTCGTCTTAATAACAAGACGTATAGATAGGATAGGGTACAAATAATATGCCCGGGTGGATTTTCAAACCGGAGACCCCGGTGTAATTTGCATTGCCGCATTTTTGTATTAAAATTAGTGCCACACAAATTACACCAGGGGTCTCTACTTTTAAAATCCACCCGCCCGTCATCTTTTATAAATTGTAAATGTTTTGTTACATACCCTATGCTCTATACCCAATTGTTGCATACCCTATGCTCTATACCCTATTGTTGCATACCCTATGCTCTATACCCTATTGTTGCATACCGTATGCTCTATACCCTATTGTTGCATACCCTATGCCCTTCCATAAGCCATGAAAGCCATGAACAGTTCCTTCTTGACACTGTCTCAATAAAATTAAATTATAAAGCCGAAATGGTGATATACCTCGTCAATAGTTGCAGTATTCTAGACTTTTGTCCTAGCGAGCGGTACATCAGTGCTGCGCTGCGCACCGATATCAAGTCCCCTCTGACTGTGCGCGCGACGCTGCGATGCTTGAAACTCAGGCGAGCCGCTTCAACAAAGAACTTGGAGGCCACCACCGGAATATCTGGAGCAAAAAAGACGGTTGAACTGGGATTTCGGAAGAGTTCAGAATGTTACTCTGGCGTTGCGAAGGTATGACGTGCAGTTTTTGCCTCAAAAAGTAATAAAAACATTGATTTTACAAAATCAGTTTCATTTCACGCGTAAATTTGCAACTTCCAATCTAGTTAATTATGTTAAAATATTGCTTTCGAGCCTCTTGTAACTTCAGCATTAACTATCACTCTGGTTTCAAACCACCACAGCATTCTGATTCCCTTGTCACTCATCCGCTTATGCTCGTGATTTCTTTAACCTTTTCAACGCCAAGGACGCTTAAAAGCGTCACAGTGCAAATTTAAGTCCGCGTTGACGTTATGCCAACTTGGCGTGTGGATGACAACTTTTGTATGCGTCGTTGGCGTTGAGAGGGTTAACTTTATCACTTTGCAACACTACTAACCTTTGTTCTTCAACCAGCCTCCATACAGCACGTAGTGTTCCCAATTCCCTGGCTCCAGCTGCAGTAGCCTCCTAAAGATCGCCAGCCGGTCTGTTTCTGGCTTCAGACCTAACAGTTCCACATGAGCTTGCACGAAGCGAGGTTGCAGCCAGATACACTTCTCTAGCATTCTGATCGCCTGGTCGGTGCGGCCGCTTTTTCTAAGAACAGATTTTGGGATTTTAAAGTTGGAGTTTTTGACCGTTTTAAATTAACTAATTAATTTTGTCATTGTATAAAATTCAGGTACTGTATGTACAGTCGAGGAAATTAATTCCTGACTCACCACGGAACCTTACTGTGAAAAGGTTCCATGGTGGGTCAGGAATTAATTTCCTCGACCGTACATGCTTTGAAAATTTATTTTACATACCTTGCGCTTACTTTTATTGTATTTTTATTATTCTTGGCGATCCTTTTGTGAATTCCTTATAATTTTGACACTTAAAATATAACTGTAATTTTCAATGACTTATCTACGTATGTAATAGTAATAGGAACGGACGTATTGTTGCTTCTATTCCCAGTACAAAATCAATTAAATAATAGAGGAAGTTATAGATCGCACATACTTTTTTTTTTATTTATAGACCCAATAGTAAAATAGTGATCATAACCATCAGCTGATGCTCTTCTTTTTGTTATAAAAAAATAATAATTTGTAACCTACTTGTAAAGTTTCCCGAGATTGTAGTGTGCATTGACGTGTCTTCTGTTGTACTTAATGGCTTGTAAGAAGTGTTGCTCAGCGTTGTCCACTCCGTTCACTAGGGTTCCTATATTGTTGTGAGCGCTAGCATACGTTGGCCATAACCTGAGAAAAATAAGTGATGGTTACGAATAAGAAAAAAAATTATCTACTTCACTTGTTACAACTGCAGTTAGATTTTTTTAACAGCCAATATTTGACAGCTGTCATCCCAGTACAATGTGCCCTGCCCACTGCCACTTAAGTTTCGCAATAGATGGTTTCTGATGGCCGATGGGGTGAGAAAATTCTCGAATCGCGTCCACGGACCGGGAGACGAGCTGTCAGTAGGCATCCAACAAGATGGAGCGACGACCTGGTAAAGATCGCGGGACCGCGGTGGATGCGGAAAGCACAGGACCGGTCTGAGTGGAGAGCCGCGGGGGAGGCCTATGTCCAGCAGTGGACGTCTTTTGGCTGACATGATGATGATGATGATGATCCCAGTACAATTTATGTCATTATTGACACTAATTGTACTGGAATGAAGGCTGTCAAATGTCGGCTGTAAAAAAAATCTAATTACAGGTAGCTTTTTGGCTTGAATATAAACCTCTAACATTGCTGCTCATTCATTTGGTCAAGTTTATAAAATCTGCGAGAATATTATCTCTCTGCATTATTAACTCATTATCCTTTCAAAAGTAATTTACAATTGAATTGTGACCCACCGTGAAAATGTCACGATGAGACCGCATTGCCTGACAAGGAAAATCATGTAAGTAAGTAAGCCATTTATTTGTGATACACAGGTAAATTACATGGGGTAGCTCCCATGTAATTTACCTGTAATTTAAAATAAAATACGAGTGCTCTGTGATCTACCTTAAAGGTGTGCAAATGTTACACTTACTGCGAGAAAGTTCGGTGAGGTTAAGAATCAAATGGTTCGACTGTACATACCATGTACGAGTATAAAATATTGTTATGAAATTGTCTGGCAAAGATATTTTAAAACTGTAAACAATAACTGAGTACAAGTAACTGAGTAAAGCGATATCTATCTTAAAACGCCTTAATTTTTAATAAAGTTCTAGCTTTTAAGAAACTCTTAAAATCATTTTGAATAATTAATCCGCGCCTGATCAACAAGTTAATTAAACTTGAAGTTTGCCATTAGCTTATTAAAAGGGGCGAGCTTACAATTGTATACGTTTTTTAACACTTTTGCAAATAACTTCTGAAAATAACCTAAAACTAGGCAATTATAATTATTAGGTACCTAATAGTAAGTACCTAGATACTTTACCTGGATACTAATTAATATATGCAAGTTTTGTTTACAGTAACTTTGCTTAATAAGCATATATCTATAAAAGTGGATTGGGTAATAGGTATTTTGTGAATGTACGTGTGTGTAAGTGTTTTGATCGTCCCTCCCTGAGGGTCGAGCACGACTTTTCGAATGCTATGTAATGTAAAATCGAACAGTAAACGTTATCAAGTTTGTATGACCTTTGGAACAGCGCCCGCCCGTGAGCGTATTTGGTACTAAAATTTTGTATGAGGTTTCTCGATCTCGATACGGTAACCGTAACGTTACGCATGATTCGACCCTCAGTCATCACCTTTAGACGCAACAGAAGCCTTTCCCGTCGGAAAGCGGAGATTCTCCATTCTGCACGCAGTATGTACTCAGTTTAAATCTGTACCTGAACTCACGTAGGTAAGTAAAACTCTTAAACCGACCTCAATTGAACTCAACGTTACCTCAAGGCTTCTTTGTAATGTTTGATGGCGTTGTCCTGTTGTTCTGTCTCCCGCAGGAAGTTGGCAAAGTTGTAGTGAAGCTTGGCGTTCTGCGGCAAAGTTGCCAAATCCGCTCTGCGAACAAAACACATTTGGTGGTGATTTACCCGTACTTTGGGCGGCACGTAGCGAATTGCCGTGATGTAAATTGCCGAGTTTGAGGCACAAATGATGTTTGAGCGGGTTATGCTACAATATGCTATAATTGTGGATATGTACTGCAACAATAAAAAAAAAAACCGCCCAAGTGCGAGTCGGACTCGCGCATGAAGGGTTCCGTACCATCTATAAAAACAGCAAAAAAATCATGTCTGTTGTATGGGAGCCCCACTTAAATACCTACTTATTTTATTCTGTTTTTAGGGTTTCCTACATCAAAAGGAAAAAAACGGAACCCTTATAGGATCACTTTGTTGTCCGTCTGTCTATCTGTCTGTCTGTCTGTCAAGACCCTTTTTCTCTGGAACACGTGGAGGTACCATGCTGAAATTAATATCAAATACTCCAGCCTGCGGTCCCTTGAAGCTGTGAAAAAATCAAGCTTCTATTTATAAAAAAAAAAGTATGAAAGCGAAATAATCATACAAACAATAAAGAGTTTTAGATGTGCTAAGTTTATTATCACGAAAAGGTAAATCGTAATTTCAATAAAACAATTTGGTGTCTGAAAGTCACAACAAAATAGTGTTTTACTTAAAGTGCCGAACTTTCCAGACGCACTTTAAGCAATCTTGAATCGTTTTACACTTCACTCGAGCCATGTAAACCGTAAAAATAAAAAAATTGGGGAAAAAATACGAAAAGATACTCCATTTAAAAAAAAAAAAAAATTGAGATCAAGATTTAGTTATTGTAAATAAAAAAAAACACAGATTTTATTAGAAGAACGTACAAAACTGGCCAAGTGCGAGTCGGACTCGCGCACCGAGGGTTCCGTACAAATTTTCGGTATGTAAATAGTTCGCCTATCACGGGAATCGAGTCCAGAAGTATTTCCCGCTTTTCCCCGGTGGTTTGAGTTGTCCAGTGTTAGCAGAGCCCTGCTCAGTAATGTACGCAGTGTGGGGTCATTTTACATTGGTCAGTGACATATACAGACAGACATGAATAAAACAGATTTTGAGATTTTTCTTAGTGGTTGTGCTGTAAGAGCTACCTACATAATATCAAATTTCAAGTCTGTAGGACAACTGGAAGTACCCTTTAGGTTTTCACATTGCGGCAAATATGGAAATAGCCTTTTTAATGACAGTATCTTTTGATTCCGTTGGTTAGAAGTTTGATATTTGTACAGCTTCAAGGGACTGCAGGCTTGAGTGTTTGATATTAATTTCAGCATGCTACCTCCACGCGTTCCAGAGAAAAAGGGCCTTGACAAACAGACAACAAAGTGATCCTATAAGGGTTCCGTTTTTTCCTTTTGAGGTGCGGAACCCTAAAAATGAATTCGCGACATCACACATGAGCGCATAGAGCTGGTTATTTTACTAACGTAGCTAACTTTGTTATCCATTATTAATGTACGAGGGCTGTTTGATAAGTACCCGTTAATGGAAAAAAAAAACATTTTTTTTGTATATATGCATTTATTTTTCTACGTAGTCACCTTTTAACTCTATACATTTGTTCCACCTATACTCAAGCTTTAATAAACCATCCAAAAAGTATGATTTTGGAAAGTCATTAAAATAGGCCTCTGTGGCGGCAATGACTTCGTCATTTGATCCAAATCGCTTGCCACCGAGCCATTTTTTTAGGTTGGGAAACAAAAAGAAATCGCATGGGGCCAAATCTGGAGAATACGGGGGGTGAGACAATAGTTCGTAGCGCAACTGTGCTAATTTAGCCGTCACAACTCTGGACGAATGAGCCGGGGCGTTGTCGTGATGAAACAGTACTTTTTTCTTTTTAAATGGGGTCGTTTGTCCTTCAACACAGCGTCAAATTCATTCAATAAATTGGCATAGTACTGCCCTGTTATTGTTTTTCCCTTTTCTAAATAGTCAATATGTATAATACCCTGCGAATCCCAAAAAACGGTCGCCATGACCTTTCCAGCCGATGGGACGGTTTTTGCTTTCTTTGGAGCAGGTTCCACTCTAACACTAAAATCCACTGCTTCGACTGCTTTTTCATTTCCGGGGTGTAGTGGTGGACCCACGTTTCGTCCACGGTCACGAAACGACGCAGAAACTCCTTCGGGTTACGTTTGAACACGGCCAAACACTGCTCCGAAGTAGTCAGTCGGTTCCGTTTTTGCTCCTCCGTGAGTAAACGCGGCACCCACCTCGCCGATACTTTCTTCATACCCAATTTTTCTTCTAATATGTGTTGTACCCTCTCGATTGAAACGTTTACAGCATCAACGATTTCTCGAAGTTTAATTCGGCGGTCGGCTAAAACGATATTTTCAATTTTCTTAACCATATCGTCTGTAGTCACCTCAACTGGCCGGCCTGGGCGATCCTCATCAAAGACGGTTGTTCTCCCCCGCTTAAACTCGTTATACCAATATCTGACGGTTGTCATAGAAGGAGCACATTCATGGTAAACCGCTTGCATTCTTACTTTTATTTCATCACATGTTTTTCCTTCCAAAAATAAGAATCTAATTACAGACCGATACTGTTCTTTCTCCATTTTAACAATTTTAAGTTCACGCCTTCACTGAATCGTTGTCTAATGAGAACAAAAACAAAAGAATGGCATTTTTTTTAAAATTTTCCCGCCTCTGAAAAATGGCTTTAAAAGATGGTATACTTATTTGCGGCCAGTGATATTAATATATTTAGAAAACGGGTACTTATCAAACAGCCCTCGTACATTACATTGTATGTATTTCAATACGAAATATGAATCATTGTAATCCCATCTGTTTGGGACCTACGTTTACAACCGCACCATGAAAACTAAATTCATTGAACGTCTGTGGACGGCTTTAATTTTCTCGTAAAACTGCATGAAGCGGTTTTACGAACGTGTATAGCCAGCATTAGCAATATTATTTTTATTGCCACTAAAACGTACGGTTCCGCGTGCCAGTAAATACGTTATGTTTTCAATTTTGTGCAATTTATAACGACACGACAGGATGGCGTCGTTTGAAATTTCAGATAGGTTAAGATGTATTTTTAACCGACTTCAAAAAAAGGAGGAGGTTCTACGTTTCACTGTATGTATTTTTTTTTTTTTTATATATGTTCATCGATTACTCCGTTGTTCGACCAAACCACAGACCAAACTAAGACTGACTGACGCTCGATTAGAGTGGTCTTATTTGCAAATTAGTGGTCTTTTGGTTCGGACGTTTTCAAGCGCTTCCCGAAGTCCATGATGTTGGTAAGGGTATACTTATCTTTAAGATGGTCTAAGTACATAGTGCCAGCTATGACACTATAATGACATTATTAAAGTCCTCTTGCAGCAAAAAATTAAACCCCGTTTTAGTGTTAAGTCGACTTTAGTCGTGTTAAAGTCGTGTAACAGTCAGGCTTAAACCTGGTTTCAAGAGTAAAACTGGATTTAAATTTTTGCTGCTAATGGCCCTTAATGCCACAAACATCAATAACCTTCAAGGTAAGTTGTAACACCGTTTTTTTTCCGTAGCAGTTTATTTGTTTGTTTTTAATTCAGAGTTGGCATAAACACCAGTAGTCGAACAAACCGGGCGAAGAGGCGTTTTTCCTCGGTGAACAATTTTAATAAAATCACGGAGGTTGTTTGCTCATATTTCAGAGAATGCTGAATGGTTTTGTTTCAGGTTACTTTTGGTCGTTTCAGGAATAATTCTAGTATTTGTTTACATAACCCTGAACAGTTTTTGATATTACGAAAAGTCCATTGCGAAATATTTTTCCTCGGTTAAGTTTAGCCTAGGAAAAAACGCCTCAGGCGTTCTGTCAAGTGAGGCGGATGATGTGGAATTTCGGTGTCTTTTGTCTCATCAAAATGGCGTGAGCGCCTCGTATTTCATAAAGAAATTTAATTTCCAATTATAATCCCTTTGAAATGGTGAGTGTTATGCCGCATTCGACGATTTAGACCGTCCGCGTCTTGTACTAGTATTTTTTTCGTCACGAATTCTATTTATTTTCAGAGTAACTAGTCGCCGCTTTGCGGAGGGCGTTGTCCCATAAAAAACTGGCTGTGTTCCGTGGTCACAACTCCTGTATGATGATTTACTGAGGTCCTACATCCCCTAAATCGTAAGTACCATAACGTTGAAACCAACCCAGTCGCCTTTCGTGCCGTTTTAGACATGCAAATATGAACCTTGTCGCGTTTTTTTCAGTTATCTGGTACGCGGGCACCGGCCGCCTAGATGATCTGGCCCCTGTATTGTTTTTGTGGTCGAGCTGGCACCTCCATGCAGCGATACTGATAGACGAGACCCGAGCGCCGGCCTACCTCGTTAAATAGGCCCTGGAGGGCTGTTTTGTGGATCGCAATTGATGAGAGACCCGAGCGCGGACCTACCTCTTCACCCGCGTGCTGTTATACTCCGTTAAATAAGCCTGGTGGGCTTAACATACAGACGACTGAGACGAGACCCGAGCGCTGACCTACCTCGTTAAATAGGCCCTGGTGGGCTGTTTTGCGGATCGCAATTGAGGCGAGACCCGAGCGTTGACCTACCTCGTTAAATAGGATCACCCCAGCTGAAAGACTGCTGAATAAAACCCACTTAGTGGTATGTATATCATTTATTTCATAATAAAGAGTAGTGTGGCCTGATAGGTGACGCAGTGCATATTTTAGTTGTTAACTGGTCCATTTTGGTTCCAGGGTTTCAGGGCTAGGCCCACCTCTAAGAAGTTCTCAAGACTGGCGAGCTGTGTCTTCCCCGTGGCCTTGCTGAAGGGTTCGGAGGCTCGAGTGGACCGTGAGCGCTGGGGCTTAGGCATTCCTTTTTTTTTGTGCGGGTCCTACTTATACGACTGGCTGCATGTCGCGGAGCATCTGCAGCTATCGCAAGTCACGCCCAGCCTAGATCTAAATATACTTGTTTGGGTCCTTTACTAGAGATTTCGTGATTTTCGCTACTTTCACACTTGCACAGCTTACACACTACCCACTTACACCCGTTTAGTACGTAGCTGGAAGCTTCGTGTGCCACAACTAGTGTTTATTTTACCACCTAAGCTTTATTAAAGTAAATAAATATAAGTTACCCAATACTGGTTTTACTTCCAACCATTCGTGTTTGTTGGGTGAGCCCAAGGCGCCCTTTTATAAATTTCAGGGTTCCCCACTCAGGCCATAAGCCCACGACCCTCAAAAGATCCTTTTGCCTCAGCCGGGCATTTCAGGTGTTTCAGTGGCGTTCCCAACGAGTGGCCTGAAAGAATGGTTGGATGTATAAGTGTTTGGGTTTAATATTAAGACCAGTACTCTGTACTACTGTACCATTATTTTATATACTGCGGTTATTTTTGTGATGGTGTGTTATTGGGTGGCTAGTGTATTACCTACTGTTTGGTTCTCTGCTTTCTATATAAGCTAGACACCGGATACACATCAGTGCACAACCTTGGATTGTGATAGAATAACTTTTGCGTCTCTATTGGTCATTAAAGTCATCACTATGGATTTCAGTGTAAAAATTGAATATTTGAATAAGGAGGAACTGGCACACGAACTTACTCTTTTGCACATCCCATTTACTGCTCAACAGTCATGCGACGACTTGCGTAAATTGCTTAGACAGACTCGGCAGCTTCTGCGGCGGGGTAGCTTGAAGCCTTCGCCTGAAACTTCACAGGCTAATCCTGAGGCGGAGATCACTGCGTGCCAGGCAAAGGTGAAGGAGATAGAATCTGCAGTTTCCAGTGGCCAAAACCTTACGCCAGCGCAGCAAGAGAGGTTAGTGGGTCGTGCCAATTATTACCTGGGACGTCTAGCGCGTTTTTCTGGTCAGAATGAGGCTGTAGACGAACTTAAGGGTACCTTAGTTAGCTGTTTGTCGGTACTAAATCCGGAGTCGCAGTCTTCTGATTCGGAGGTGGAGATATTTAGATCCCCTGTTAAGCCCGAGGTTAAAATGGTTTGCCGTGCTGAGCCTAGGTATAATTTGTGCAGTTTGAACTTGAAGTACAGAGGTGACACATGTGTGCGGGCTTTTATAACGCGTTTGGAAGAGCTGCGAGTATCGCGGGACATACCGGAGCGCGTAGTATATAATGGTTTTCCTGAAATACTGGAAGGCCCTGCTTTGTTTTGGTACAGGGACAGTAAGGGTCACTATGCTACTTATGTTGAGCTGTTAGCGGCGTTAAGGGATAATTTTGATATACCTGACTTTGATTTTAAGTTACGGCGCGAAATAAGCAGCCGCACGCAAGCGCGGCATGAGTCTATTGTGGTTTATTTGTCAATAATGGGCGGTTTGTTCTCGCGTTTGACGTCGCCGGTACCTGAGGCTGAGAAACTTGACATTATATTGCGAAATATTCGACCTGAATATAGTCGCGAACTCGCGCTTATTGATGTGACCTCTTTGCAACAGTTGAAAGGGTTGTGTATGAAACTTGAGTTGGCCAGTGTGCGTGCTGGGGATTTTAATGAGCCGTCCACGTCTAGGTACACTGTCGCTCCGGACATGCAGTATTCTACTGGAAATCAACGTGCTCGTAATCAGAATGCGGCTTCAGTCAATAAGCCCACGTCGACGGCCGGTATAGATTTTTGCTTTCGGTGCAACGAAAATGGACACATAGCTATTCGATGCCCTAATTCTCGTGAAATTGTGTGCTTTAGGTGCGGTTATAAGGGTGTTCGCAGCTCCGAGTGCCCTTCTTGTAAAAAGTCGGGACCTCAGTCAAAAAACTGAGAAGGCGGGTCTCACGGCGGCCCTTGGTGTCTACTCCGGCCAAATGCCCTGAGACCTATTTTTTGCCCCCTACTCATGATCACCGCCCGTATTTAACTGTGCAGGTTTTTAATGTGTCAGTCTGCGGTTTGTTAGACTGTGGTGCGTCCTGTTCTATCTTGGGGAACGGAGCCCATTTAGAGTTCCTAAGACTAAATATTCGTATGTGTGAATTCGACTGCCCTCTCGTTCTAAGGGTAGCTAATGGTGAGGATTGTGTGTGTAGGTATTACATGAATGTTCCTATTCAATACAAAGGTGAAGTCAAAATGGTATTGTTTCATGTTCAACCTGAAATCTCCTTACCTATTCACTTCGGTATAAATTTCTGGAAGGCTTTTAATCTAGGGCCGGACATTTTAGCTTGTTTACCTAAGAATAGTTCGTCTAGTCGAGGCGGACAGGTGAATAGCGTAGAGGAGGACGGTTTACGAGATTTCGATTCACTAAGTACAAATCAAAAGCAAGAGATTAATAAGATCCGAGCTCTCTTCGACAACATTAACACAGATAAGGTCGGGCTCGGCCGTACCTCATTAATTCAACACGTAATAAACACTAATGATGCGGTTCCGATTAAACAAAAGTACTACCGCCTTAGTCCGGAAAAGTTAAAGCTCCTTGATTCTGAATTGGATAAAATGTTGAAGAACAATGTAGTCGAACCGTCTTTCTCGCCGTGGAATTCACCGGTGACCATGGTACCTAAAGCGAATGGTGAGACACGTTTATGTTTAGACAGCCGCCGACTTAACGCTGTTTCTAAGACTGATGCCTACCCACTTCCTTACATAAATTACATTATTGACAACCTTCGCGACGCCAGGTACCTAACGTCTTTAGACCTTAGCGCTGCCTATCATCAGATACCTCTTCATCCGGACTCCAAGGAAAAGACAGCTTTTACGGTTCCCCGTCGCGGGTTATTTCATTATAACGTCATGTGCTTCGGTTTGGTTGGCGCGTCCGCCACGATGCAGCGCTTAATGGATAGCCTCTTCTCCGCGGAATTCGACAATAAAGGCTTTGCTTATATTGATGACGTGGTTATCTGTACGTCTTCTTTTGACGAACATATTCAAATTTTAAAACGTGTATTCGAAAAGTTGAAGAATGCGAACCTAACCATTAATATGGAGAAGTCCCAGTTTTGCCGTAGGGAGTTAAAATACCTCGGGTATGTAGTTGATCGTTTCGGTTTGAGGACTGACCCCGCTAAGGTCGAAGTTATAATGAACTTTCCTATTCCGAAGGACACTAAGGAATTAAAACGCTTCTTGGGTATGACGGGGTGGTACCGTCGCTTTATTAACAACTTTTCACAAGTGGCACGTCCACTGACGCGCCTTACGAGCAAGAAGGTGGCCTTCGTGTGGACTGACGAGGCTAACGAGGCCTTCAATACTCTAAAGGCGGCTCTTATTTCTGCTCCAATCTTGAAATGCCCCGATTTTAGTAAACCTTTCTATATCCACACGGACGCCAGCTCCTTTGCTATTGGTGGTGTCCTGACCCAGAAGGTAGATGACGTAGACCATCCCATTGCGTACTGTAGTAGAACTTTGAATGCTCAAGAAGTGAATTACACGGCCACGGAACGCGAGCTCTTGGCGGTAATCTATGCTTTAGAGCAGTACCGGTCTTATGTGGAGGGTTCTAAGTGTTTCATAGTTACTGACCATGCTTCTCTTCAATGGTTCTATAAGTTAAAGAATCCTATGGGTAGATTGAATCGATGGGCATGTAGGTTGAGCCAATTTGAATTTGAGATTATTCATAGGAAGGGTAAGGAGCACGTGATACCCGACACCTTGTCTCGCATTAGAGTTGACTCAATCTCGTTTAGTCCCGAGGTTATCCAGGATCCCTGGTATTTAAAACTTCTTAAGGATTGTTCTGAGTACCCGCGTTTGTTTCCTAGCTTCACGGTAACGGATGGCAAGTTATTTAGGTTGTCTAAAAATAAATACAGTTTGACCGCGCAGTTTGAATGGAAGCTGGTTGTGCCTTCAGATTATCGCGATGTGGTTTTAAAAAAATATCATGACGAACCGGCCTCCGGTCACTTCGGGGTCGCGAAAACCCATAAACGTATTAGTGCTGTTTATTTTTGGCCCGGGTTGTACCGTGACGTTGAAAGGTACGTGGGAGCCTGTGAGATCTGCAAATGCTATAAACCTACCAATACTGCGAGAGCGGGACTAATGGGTAATCCTCGTAGGATCACGCAACCATGGGAAGCTGTTTCGTGCGACATTTTGGGACCGTTTCCTCCGTCCTACGCGAGAAACCAGTATCTTTTCGTATGCTCAGACTACTTTAGCAAATATGTTGTTATCTTTCCCTTACGTAATGTAACGGCTAAAGCCATTGTTAAGTGTCTCGAGAAGGGCGTCTTCCTGGTTCATGGCGTGAGCAAGTTTATCTACGTTGACAATGGCCCGCAGTTCATCTCAAGGGATTTTAGGGATCTGCTATCTAATTATGGGGTTCCAAACGTCTTTTATAACCCTAGGTATCACCCACAGACGAATCAAACTGAACGCACGAACCGCGAAATCGTTCGGGCTATCTCATCTTACGTGCGTGCTGATCATCGCAAATGGGATCAGCACATTCCTGAGATACAGTGTGCTCTGAACACCGCGGTTCACGAAGGTACGAAGTTCACCCCGTTCTACTTAACTCATGGTAGGGAGATGGTCTTGGATGGATCGTTGTATAATTTGGAGGAGCCCGTGGATCATTCCTCGGTTGAGGTAAACTTGGAACCTTTCTCTTCCAACCTTCCCCGGTTGAATGATATTTATAAATCGGTGCAAGGTCATCTTAAAAAGGCATATTCACGTAATGTTAAATATTACAACTTCCGTAAAAGACCAATTCAATTTCAGGAGGGTCAGATTATTTATAAGCGTTGCTTTCCTTTATCTAACGCTGCTAAATATTTTAGTGCCAAACTTTCTCCCAAGTATGAGAAATGTATCATTGATAAGAAACACTCCCCCCTGGTTTATTCGTTGAAGTCTTTAGACGGTAAGCCCCTAGGGCGATTCCACATCAAGGATCTACTTGATCGTGGAGGTAGTGATCCTCCCGGCGTTGACACCCCCTGACGTGAGTTTTTTTTTCCTTTGTTTGTGTTCCGGGTAGACAGGGTGATAGTTTCCGGCCTAAGAGTCCGCCGACGCTGCCAAGGAACTGCATACTGCACCGGATTAGGTACATAAGTTCAGTGTTTTAAAATAAGTGGATTGTATGTTCAATGTTACATTTAAGAAGTAGGTACTTTTCTTTTCAAGCAGTTTTGATACTTCTTGGTCCCTTTTTAATGTCCGAACCTGCAGAGATATGGCGTTGGTATAAGATTTGTTCTGACTGTTGGCTCATTTTAGGAATGATTACTGGATAGTATGTATTTTAATGTCCGAACCAGCTACAAGATGGCGCTGTTATCACATATGTTCTGACGGTTGGTTGAGTTCAGGAACGTTCACAGGAAGATGAGATAGTCGTTGGTTTAGTTGGGTTGTTTACAAATTTGTAGCATTTAGTTTATTATACTAGTTTAATCCCGGGAAACTTAGTATAAGAAAGTAGGTTAGGATGGATCCATACGTGCAGTCTAGTGTTGTCCGTAGCCTAAGTTTATTATAAGGCATGCTTCTTAGTTGTACTCTTAAGCGCTTAATTTTAACAAGCGCAGGTAGTATTAAATCTCCGTCGCTTACATTGAAATGTAACCGGTTCGCGATAAAAACAATCCGTTGGTTTTTATCTTCTTTGAATGACGTCAGAACAAGACATTCTGTTTTCATTTGACAGTGTGTGTTTTGTTTGATAGTATGTTTTTTTTTTCTAAGTAGGGTTACGAGACAAATGGTATTAGTCTACTGCTTAACTACCTACTGGGTGTCTCTCTTAGTGAATCCCACTTTTCTTTACAAGGCAGGATGTGTGTCACTCCCCTTTACTACCTGTATATGGTACCTACTTTATTCATTAAGGTGTTGTTTCTAGTTTTTTTTTGGGTACACTATATTGCTTAATAAGTCCCACTTTGTGTATAAGGTTAGACGTGTGTCACTCCCCTTACAATAACATGTTAATATGGTTTGCTTTTCTTAGGAAATAGAGATGTCTTTCTTTCTTCTCTTTTATCTTAGTTTCATCGATCGAGTTCCGGTAAAAGTAACTAACTTACCGAACATGAGAGTATGGTTTGTAGTTTAAGTCGTTGTTTATGGTGGTTGTGGTAGTTTGTTTAGAATTGGGTTGGTAGTTTTTATGTACTATTAACGGAATTCTAAACTGATGATTTCATTTGTCTTCTCCTACGGGCGAAGGCTGCATTTTCCCTTGAATATTTTTACTGTACCGACCTCGACAGGTTTGCAATAATTTTATTTCAGAATTTTAGTAATTCTGAAATAAAATTATTTTCCCCAACTGAGACGATACTGTAACACCGTTTTTTTTCCGTAGCAGTTTATTTGTTTGTTTTTAATTCAGAGTTGGCATAAACACCAGTAGTCGAACAAACCGGGCGAAGAGGCGTTTTTCCTCGGTGAACAATTTTAATAAAATCACGGAGGTTGTTTGCTCATATTTCAGAGAATGCTGAATGGTTTTGTTTCAGGTTACTTTTGGTCGTTTCAGGAATAATTCTAGTATTTGTTTACATAACCCTGAACAGTTTTTGATATTACGAAAAGTCCATTGCGAAATATTTTTCCTCGGTTAAGTTTAGCCTAGGAAAAAACGCCTCAGGCGTTCTGTCAAGTGAGGCGGATGATGTGGAATTTCGGTGTCTTTTGTCTCATCAAAATGGCGTGAGCGCCTCGTATTTCATAAAGAAATTTAATTTCCAATTATAATCCCTTTGAAATGGTGAGTGTTATGCCGCATTCGACGATTTAGACCGTCCGCGTCTTGTACTAGTATTTTTTTCGTCACGAATTCTATTTATTTTCAGAGTAACTAGTCGCCGCTTTGCGGAGGGCGTTGTCCCATAAAAAACTGGCTGTGTTCCGTGGTCACAACTCCTGTATGATGATTTACTGAGGTCCTACATCCCCTAAATCGTAAGTACCATAACGTTGAAACCAACCCAGTCGCCTTTCGTGCCGTTTTAGACATGCAAATATGAACCTTGTCGCGTTTTTTTCAGTTATCTGGTACGCGGGCACCGGCCGCCTAGATGATCTGGCCCCTGTATTGTTTTTGTGGTCGAGCTGGCACCTCCATGCAGCGATACTGATAGACGAGACCCGAGCGCCGGCCTACCTCGTTAAATAGGCCCTGGAGGGCTGTTTTGTGGATCGCAATTGATGAGAGACCCGAGCGCGGACCTACCTCTTCACCCGCGTGCTGTTATACTCCGTTAAATAAGCCTGGTGGGCTTAACATACAGACGACTGAGACGAGACCCGAGCGCTGACCTACCTCGTTAAATAGGCCCTGGTGGGCTGTTTTGCGGATCGCAATTGAGGCGAGACCCGAGCGTTGACCTACCTCGTTAAATAGGATCACCCCAGCTGAAAGACTGCTGAATAAAACCCACTTAGTGGTATGTATATCATTTATTTCATAATAAAGAGTAGTGTGGCCTGATAGGTGACGCAGTGCATATTTTAGTTGTTAACTGGTCCATTTTGGTTCCAGGGTTTCAGGGCTAGGCCCACCTCTAAGAAGTTCTCAAGACTGGCGAGCTGTGTCTTCCCCGTGGCCTTGCTGAAGGGTTCGGAGGCTCGAGTGGACCGTGAGCGCTGGGGCTTAGGCATTCCTTTTTTTTTGTGCGGGTCCTACTTATACGACTGGCTGCATGTCGCGGAGCATCTGCAGCTATCGCAAGTCACGCCCAGCCTAGATCTAAATATACTTGTTTGGGTCCTTTACTAGAGATTTCGTGATTTTCGCTACTTTCACACTTGCACAGCTTACACACTACCCACTTACACCCGTTTAGTACGTAGCTGGAAGCTTCGTGTGCCACAACTAGTGTTTATTTTACCACCTAAGCTTTATTAAAGTAAATAAATATAAGTTACCCAATACTGGTTTTACTTCCAACCATTCGTGTTTGTTGGGTGAGCCCAAGGCGCCCTTTTATAAATTTCAGGGTTCCCCACTCAGGCCATAAGCCCACGACCCTCAAAAGATCCTTTTGCCTCAGCCGGGCATTTCAGGTGTTTCAAAGTTACGAATTTATTTTTATACGAGTACTAAACAAACCCTGTCATGAATTTTTGATAAACTAAGCCGTGCGTACCAAATAAACACCCTGGCTTAAAAACCCCGAAAAAAGCGTAATCCTCTAAGACTTATCAGCAGTTAACAGATGGCCAGCAAATGACAGCTGTCAAAACAAGATTAGCTGGGAAGCCGCGCGATTACCGAGCCGTTCCTCGAGCTAAGCATTATTTGGTTACTTGTGTGGCAATTTTTAAATTTAATTAAAATTCACGTAAATGGGTCAATCACCTTTTAATTGCCACTGTTGCCATGGAGATGTCCCCCGGGTAACTCATTTAAAACAAGATTTTCTAGGGCACCACTCCCCCGAAAGTTAGAATTTGCATGCTTAGGAGATGAAGAATGAAGGAATTGGCATATAATTGTTCAAAATCCTAACGTTCTATGGAGTGGTGCCTTAGAAAATCTTATTTTAGACGAGTTACCCAGGGGACGTCTTTATGGCAACGAGTGGCAATTAAACGTTAATTGTCCCAAATACAAATATTTAAATATTACAGGCACCCTTGAGAATTGTACATGAAGGTAATGAAGGTTAAAATTTTGATGCCAAGGAAATCACGATTCCACCAACAAAAGCGAGTGGGAAACTCACCTCAACAGCGTCGCCCTGTCTCGCCAGTCAGCATTTCTTCTGTAAGTCTTCGCGACGCCGCTGGCAGCTAACACGGCCAGACCCACCACAAGGAAGACCTTGGTACCGGGTTTAGAGTACCACATGAGCTGAACTCCATATGCGGTGATTATGACGCTGCCCACACTGCAATTAAAAAGGTCATTACAACTTCTGCGCCATTTTGAAAAAGAAGTTAGACGTTGCGTCGTGTCGTATTAGGAGAAAGAGCTCTAGGAATTACTGCAATAAGAGTCATGCTCTCAAGTATTGATGACGATGATGCAATATTTTTACATGCGACCGTTTTGTATTGGGATGCAAACCAGGTGCATTTGCGGTTCAGAATAGTTTTATTGCTTAATTAAATAGGAGAAAACCATGGTTTACTGCGATCGCATTAAGCGTTGGTTTCAAGTGCCGTTAAGTGTTAAACCTTTAGTATTTACCTATTTCCTTTTTATCTGTAACGCGCATAAAAATCCCGTTTATTCTCTCTCCTGTGAGAATTTCAACACATCCATCCTTAGTACTTGTGTACATCATAGAGGTAACCTCTATGCCAAATGTCAGCCTTTTAAAGCTAAGGGTTTCGATTGTGTGTTGTCTGTCAGTCACTCAGTCAGTAACGGAAGAGTTATTATAATTGTTATGATTGATAGAACATTACTTGCCTAGGAATGTAAAGCACTCGCTCTGCGATGACAAATCCTACGGTCACCAACAAGTTGCTGGCAGGCACGAACGGTATCACTAGCAGCATCAGACCTATTACCGCTGGCGTGTGCCTTTGGACCTTAAAAAAAAGTTTATGATAATGGTACGCATATCGAAACAGAGGCAGATGACTAAAAAGGAGATGGTGGGACGGCTTGAAGCATATAGACTGGCAAAAGGAACTGGAGGACTGGGAGAGGAGGATAAGAGACGGAAAGAAAGCAAGGTCTTTAGCAATAAGACATTTACAAGTTTTTTGTTTTCTGTTGCTGAGAAAAAAGATAATTTAAGGTCACTTTTCAGAGACAATATATGATACAACATTTTTACTCTGGCATAGGTGTGTAAAAACCATATATTTCAAGGACGCTGTCCCTTTAAATCATGACACTTGGAACACAAAACACAAATGAAGATGAGATGAAATCGGTTTCGTCAGAAGCGAGTTCTTAGCCTATTGATGTCAATCAGCACTATTACAACGTAAGATTTGCTATCTAAGAGCTAACCTCTAAATCAGCTATACACCTATAGCACAGCAGCAGCAGGGCTCCAAAGGCAGCACAAGTGAGCAGGTTCCGAGGGTCCCAGCCGCTGGTGATGATGGGCATGGATCCCATCTGCCAGTCGTGGCTGAGGGTCCACGGGCAGAGGAGCAGCCACCAGTTGAACGCTGCTAGGTAGCAGAAGGTCATTAACCTGTTGGAGCATAGAGCACGATGAAAATGAGCACAGCGCAATTTTATGGAAGCCATAAAATGGACCTGCTTATAACAGTAGACAGAGACAGGTATTAAATAAGATTATTCATGACGTCAAAACCTTTAAATTTAATAAAGTGCAAAAATTACGGGGAACTTGCATTGACTTACCATTTACCAACACCATGGGCTTCGGGTTAGCGCTTGAAAACGTCAGAACCAAAAGACCACTAATCGAATGTCAGTCAGTCTAGATTTGATCGAACGACAGCCCTATGACGTATGGTTGACATCTAAAAATGCCGTGTTGTACTAGGACACATTTTTCGTGAATTTTGTACCAGACCCAAAGTCTATGGTGTTAGTAACCAATGGGAACTAGGTTTTGCTTAGCTTCTCTCCCATGGCGGAACTTTTTGTCCAATGGGAATTTCCCATAATCCCTCTATGCAAAATTTCAGCTTTCTAGATTCAATATTTTGGGCTGGGTGTCGAAGAGTTAGTCAGTCAGCCAAGACTTTTTATTTTATGTTTCCTTTAATTTCGTTAGTTAAAACGAATTTCAGCTAGCTCCATTTTGTTTAAAACTTTATTTTATAGCATTACGTGGCATTGTCTTCTTCCAACATAAAAGACGGAGGGTGTGACGTGGTTTAAATCTGCGGTTGCCCTGTTAGCCTAAAATAACTTCACTGTCATTTGAAACATTAGTTAAAGCACAACGAATAAATTGGTTTTACTTTTAATCTTGTCTTTTAACATCTGGTAAGATAGCAGATGAAATTAGGAAAATCGGTCATTCGATTCCGTTTTAGCAACACTGTACTTTCCGGCGTTCAGGATTCTTCTTTCCACGATAAACTCTTCTTTAACGTAATAAAGTCTTACCTTACAAAGAAGCTAGGATGGAAGGCCGTAGGGTTATCCTGCGACGAGAATATAGGAAGCGTCCCTTGCAGCAGGGCGAGCCGCAGACAGATCAGCAGAGTCAAGGACACTACGACCTTTACTGAGCGTATTGAGAGCCCCGTGCATTTCTTCTCAATTTTTAGGAAGCATAGTGATCTGGAAAGAAAATAGGGGTTGAGGAGACTTAATACTATTATATTGATAACCTATATAACTAACTTAGAAAAGTTGAAACACCCTCGACATTTTCGGCTTTATGAAATTGCTAAGAGCTATCCCGTTAATATTAGCTTTTGTCTAAAAAAAAGCTTGTCCAAATCCTACATAGATACACAGATCAAACTTATAACACACCTTTTTTGCGTCAGGGATAAAAAAATAATATGAGGAAGTCGTTTTTGACTGTTTTAATGTTTTTATTTAGTGTTAGCTTTCGGTTTTCAAATTAGCCAAAACCCCGACAGAAAAAAAATGGAACTCTATCAGTTACATTTCAAGTCAAATTATCAACCAGAAACCATTTAATAAGTAGTTTTAACTCTTGTCAAATGTTTCTGAGGAAGCCATGTTTGACAAATGGAACACTTCTTTTGATTTCACGTTTATTCATGTTGCTTTTAAAATGTATTTAAATCATTTTCTTCGCACCTTTTTTCAGTTTCGTTTGTTAGTTGATGCTCAATAAACAATTCTTGTATTTTAAAAACAAACGCCAACGAATAATAAACATTCACACGCTCGTATACTCAAATGCATGTCTAGAAATCCGTTAAAATTTCACTGTACGTTCTCAAATTCACCAGGGACTAACTCTGGACTTTTATTGAGACTTTAAAAGGTCCCATTTGGCAGTAAATGCAGTCTTGTTCTTCCATTCTATAAATAAAATATCCAGTGCCATGTCAGAGGCAAAGTTCGTGACAACATGAAAGTTTTGACGATCTCTGTTTGTGGAACATGTACTTAGGTTAAGTGTATGGTTGTTCTTAATGGGTTATGAGATGGTTACGTTTATGCTTCCACTCGGGGGACAGTTAGGACTTACGGTGATGGATGTTATTGTGAGGGTGTCTAAGTGACATCGGATTTTTGAATTGGCTGATGACAAGACAGCGAACCGCGCGAACATGGATGATTTCTTTAAGGTTATTCTTGGCTATTATACTTTTTAAATACTCACTGAAACATGAACACACTGAAAAACCAGAAAATTATAGCTAACCTCGGGAATCGAACCCGGGTCCTCGACATTTCTTCTCGCGTGCCATAACCCCTACACCACGGCTAGCATAGGATGACACGTTGAATTTTTTACGTGTATACAAGTCTCAGTTGGCTCCAACAGATTAATAAGGGATGGCCCATCCAGTGTCTTCCGTAGCTCCGGTGAAACAACCATCTTTCTGTGGTGTACAACGTATTAAATATGCTTTTAACTGTATAAATTGATAATCTAAGGAAAATACTTACCTTTTTACGAACGGCCAACACCTGTAGAAGTCGAAAGCTAGGTTCAACAGTAGTATAGTGACACCCGTCTCCTTAGCCAGCATACTTAGAGCCCCGAGGAGTATGCTCAGCCACACGCATTTCTTATTACTTGTAGGTCTGCAAAAAATGGTCAGCATGAAGTGCTTTTAAATGATCCCCGTGACAGCAAAAACACCTCTTATGGTGATGTAAGTAAAGTCACAAATTGAAAAGGTGGAGAGCATAGAACATTATCGACTTCTTTAACACCAGGCCCCTAATTCACCAATACAATTGTCAGTTTTCAATGACAGTTCGGTGTCAACTGCTGATAAATAAATAAATACCATGGGACAATTTGACACCAATTGACCTAGTCCCAAACTAGGCAAAGCCCCATAGTACTATGGGTACTAGACAACGGATAAACATACTTATATAGATAAATACATACTTATATATATATTAAACATCCAAGACCCGAGAAAAAACATTCATATTCATCATACAAACATCTGCCCCGACCGGGATTTGAACCCGGGACCTCAAGCTTCATAGTCAGGGTGTCTAACCACTAGGCTATCCGGTCGGCCATTTGAAGAGCTTTTGTTTTAGCGCGCTTCATATTGTCAAAGAAATGTAGTACGAATTGTCATATAACTTTATTGTGAAGATGGTGAAATGGTTGCCTGACCTCCGTAGGAGCTGTCATTGCAAGTATCACAGGGTGACAGCATGTTAGAGCAAAGCTAGCAAAATTATAGCCATCAATGAACTAATACAGTTTGTGAGGACTTCAAATAATTATGATCCCGTCAAAAACATTAATGTAAAAATGGAAGTCAAGTTCAATACTGAACAAAAGAGGTGAAATCTAAACGTGTACCAAGTTTTCTTCAAGAGGCTTTCCATCTTAGTCATATTATAAATGCAACTTGTCTAGTTTGTTTAATGTAAGTTTTTTTTTACTGTAGTTTTCGGTAATTATACTCGCATTGTCATCTGAGGTATATTACATGTAGGTACAGTTGAAGTTTCGAGTCGATACTGTTAACCGTTGAAGAGTTCCCTCATGCAGAGACGATCCTATCTGGACCATCAAAATTTCACTACCAGATTATTGTTTTGTCACTGAACTTATAATAACAACCCTTCTACCGCATCGATCACATCTGCGGTTCATCTTTAGGTCTTTTTACACCATCACCTTTTTAAGTCATCACCAACGATCAAGATATCAGTATCTTAATAGGAATAGGTAGGTAGGTCTTAGTAATAATAGATAATTATTTGAAGTTTAAAGCAAATAGCTAAAGCACTCGTATTTTGCCCTTCAAAAGTTCCCGCTATTATCCGTAACAACATAATCGCAACTTAATTGAATCGAAATTTCTAAATCTAGAGCTGAAGTCCCGGGAAATTAGTGGAACAGGAAAATTAATAACTTTATACATATTAAGGCATTAAGTAATTAATCTCTGCTGTACTAAATTAGGGAAAAGCTATTACTTAAATGGGCTTTGTTCAGGTATTATAAGTGTTTCAAGTACTTACGAGGGCTGTTTGATAAGTACCCGTTTATGGAAAAAAAAAACATTTTTTTTTTGTTTATATGCATTTATTTTTCTACGTAGATATCTTTTAACTCTATACATTTGTTTCACCTATACTCAAGCTTCTATAAACCATCAAAAAAGTATGACTTTGGAAAGTCATTAAAATAGGCCTCTGTGGCGGCAATGACTTCGTCATTTGATCCAAATCGCTTGCCACCGAGCCTTTTTTTTAGGTTGGGAAACAAAACGAAATCGCATGGGGCCAAATCTGGAGAATACAGGGGGTGAGACAATAGTTCGTAGCGTAACTGTGCTAATTTAGCCGTCACAACTCTGGACGAATGAGCCGGGGCGTTGTCGTGATGAAACAGTACTTTTTTCTTTTTTAAATGAGGTCGTTTGTCCTTCAACACGGCGTTAAATTCATCCAATAAATTGGCATAGTACTGCCCTGTTATTGATTTTCCCTTTTCTAAATAGTCAATATGTAGGTATATACCCTACGAATCCCAAAAAAGGGTAGCCATGACCTTTCCAGCCGATGGGACGGTTTTTGCTTTCTTTGGAGCAGGTTCACCCGGTAAAATGCACTGCTTCGACTGCTCTTTCATTTCCGGGGTGGACCCACGTTTCGTCCACGGTCACGAAACGATGCAGAAACTCCTTCGGGTTACGTTTGAACACGGCCAAACACTGCTCCGAAGTAGTCAGTCGGTTCCGTTTTTGCTCCTCCGTGAGTAAACGCGGCACCCACCTCGCCGATACTTTCTTCATACCCAATTTTTCTTCTAATATGTGTTGTACCCTCTCGATTGAAACGTTTACAGCATCAACGATTTCTCGAAGTTTAATTCGGCGGTCGGCTAAAACGATATTTTCAATTTTCTTAACCATATTGTCTGTAGTCACCTCAACTGGCCGGCCTGGGCGATCCTCATCAAAGACGGTTGTTCTCCCCCGCTTAAACTCGTTATACCAATATCTGACGGTAGTCATAGAAGGAGCACATTCATGGTAAACCGCTTGCATTCTTACTTTTATTTCATCACATGTTTTTCCTTCCAAAAATAAGAATCTAATTACAGACCGATACTGTTCTTTCTCCATTTTAACAATTTTAAGTTCACGCCTTCACTGAATCGTTGTCAAATGAGAAAAAAAAACAAAATAATGCAATTTTTTTTTAATTTTCCCGCCTCTGAAAAATGGCTTAAAAAGGTGGTATACTTATTTGCGGCCAGTGATATTAATATATTTAGAAAACGGGTACTTATCAAACAGTAAATTACCAGAAGCTCCTAATACGAACTCTCGAGGAATGGGGTTCACTTCCAGGATCCCAAATGATCCAGATAGGTGTAATTTGGCATACATCATACATAAAAAAATTCGACGAATTGAAAACATCCTCCTTGTTTGAAGTCGGTTAATAATAATAAAGATGAAGCACTTACCTATGATATACTAGTAATGAGGATAGGAAGAATATACAAGCCAGCACGTCAGCTCTGCCCACCACTCCGGCCACCTGTTGACAAAGAACCCATAGAATTAATAAGATAACTTTAACCGATGTATGTGTGTGTCTGTCTGTGGCACCGTAGTAGTAGACAGTGACAGTCTAAGTCCATTATGGTTCTGCCTAGCACTGAATCCGCTCAGTACTCTGCTGACGGATTCAGGACTAGGTTGCCGGCTCCGGAGAGGGGGTGAGGTCATCTCTCATCTGCTTTATATGGATGACCTCAAGCTATTTGCACCAAACAACCAGAACTTGTTGGAGTTACTGAAAACAACAGAAGTCTTCAGTAATGCCATCAAAATGGAATTTGGTGTAGACAAGTGTGCAGTCATACATGTACAGCGGGGAAAAGTTGTAAATTCACCGAATTTACAACTTTCTGAGACAATGTCCCTCAGATCTATCTCCGAAACTGAAACCTATAAATATCTTGGTATGTCACAGTCCTTGGGTATTGAAGGTAGGGATATCAAACAGACGGTGAGGGAGCGATTCTTTGGCCGCCTGGCAAAAGTACTCAATAGTCTTCTGTCGGGTGGCAACAAGGTGCGCGCCTTCAACGCCTGGGTGATGCCCCTGCTCATATACTCCTTTGGCATACTAAGATGGAATCAGACTGAGCTGAATGCCCTGGATCGAAGGGTTCGTTCATTGATCACTGCGCATCGCATGCTACACCCGCGCTCGTCTGTTATGAGACTGTACATTCCACGGAAATGTGGAGGTCGTGGTTTTTTAAATGCCCAGGACCTCCACAACCGTGAGGTGTGCAGTCTTAGGGATTTTTTCCTGAACAACGAGTGTGGGATGCATCGCGATGTAGTGACGGTGGACAAATCCTTCACTCCTCTCGCCTTGGCAAAAGAGAACTGGCGCAGACCTAAGGTATGGAGCACCGAGGACCGCAAGACTGAATGGGAGAGTAAGGAGCTACACGGGCGGTTCTATAAGGCCCTCATGGGGCCCGATGTAGACCTCCTCGCGTCGGTGAACTGGCTACGCTTCGGGGACCTCTTCGGGGAAACCGAAGGTTTTGCCTGTGCAATTGCGGACCAAGTTATCATGACTAATAACTACCGCAGGTATATCCTGAAGGACGGTACGGTCGACATCTGTCGGGCATGCCGCCGTCCCGGGGAGTCACTCAGGCATATTATCTATGGTTGTTCTAGTCTTGCTAACGGCGAGTACTTGCACAGACATAACCTTGTAGCCAGGATTATTCACCAGCAACTTGCTCTTTCATTCGGTCTTGTGGACTTCGAAGTGCCGTACTATAAGTACATACCTGCACCAGTTCTTGAAAATGGTCGTGTCACGCTCTACTGGGATCGATCTATCATCACGGACAGGACTATTGTCGCCAATAAACCTGATATCGTGCTGATAGATCGATCGAAGCGCCAGGCAGTGCTCGTCGACATCACGATCCCCCATGACGTGAACCTCGTGAAGGCCGAGAAGGACAAAGTCAGCAAGTACCTTGACTTGGCTCACGAGGTTACCGCCATGTGGCCTGTTGATTCGACGATCACTGTCCCGATAGTCGTTTCGGCGAACAGTCTAATAGCGAAGAGCCTTGACCATCACCTTAAAAGGCTCTCGCTGGATGGTTGGGTCAAGGGTCAGATACAGAAGGCGGTACTCCTGGACACGGCTCGGATAGTCAGGAGGTTCCTCTCTCTGTCGCCCTGACCACCGGTAGCTTAGGCCCCGCCTCGCTGCCGGCGGCACCCTAGGTTAGGTTTTTATAATGTTTTTATATTTTGTATTAATATTGTTTTATTACTTTTTATATGAATATTGTGAAAACCTAGCCTAAGATTGCAATAAATATACGAAAATAAATAATAAATATCATGGGACGATTGACACCAATCGACCTAGTCCCAAACTAGGCAAAGCCTGTACTATGGGTACTAGGCAACGGATAAACATACTTATATAGATAAATACATACTTATATACATAATTAAACATCCAAGACCCGAGAACAAACATTCGTATTCACCATACAAACATCTGCCCCGGCCGGGGATCGAACCAGGGACCTCAGGCTTCATAGTCAGGGTCTCTAACCACTGGGCCATCCGGTTGTCTAAGCTACGATGCTACACACAGGCACACAGGTCAAACTTATAACACCCATCTATTTAAGTATGTTTATCCGTATTGTCTAGTAGTAACAATAGGCAGGCTTTGCCTAGTCTGAGTCTAGGTCAATTGGTAAGTAAGTAAGTAAGTAAGTAAGTAAGTAAACACTTTATTGTACAAAAAACAGAATTGGTGTCCAATGTACCAAGATATTTCATCATCATCATCATGTAATGTAATCGGTGTAATTACGGGCACAAGAGGCATTTCATCTTAGTTCTCTAGGTTGGCAACGCATCTGTGACCCCCTGGGGTTGTGGGTGTCTATAATGTGATTAACATCAGGTGATCCACTTGCTCGTTTGCCTTCCTTGTCGTATAAAAAAAATAGAGTGGAACCAAGCTAAGAACTATTTCGATAGAACTTAGCTTTCCATTAATAAACAAAATCCAAATTGCACAGAGACGCACGGTGACAACGTATTTTTATTTTATGATGTTCTTCTGAAAAGAAGATAACTTCTCGCGTCAAGGGTTAAAGAAGTAGTAAATCAACAACGATAACGCTACTTTATGCGGTACAGACTCCTAACGGTGATCACTTACCATCAGGTGACCCACTTGCTCGTTTGCCTTCCTCGTCGTATAAAAAAAAAAGTCTGCCGATTGACGTCCACTGCAGTGCTGAACACAGACCTCCACCAAGATATTTATTTATTATTATATTATTAAGCATTGAAACACAGAGACACTGCTTAAGAATAACCGTGGAGCGCCAAGGGGCCTGCTGCATTTCGGTCGGCGAAGTTCCCTCGGATTCCATTTCAAATTTTCAACAACACTTTTTTTTTATAAAAGGTCGGAGTTTTCCTTACGCAAGACAATAAACAATAAGGCCCGCGGTCCACTAAACCGTTGGAAGTATTAACTGTTTAACTTTTTAGGGTTCCGTACCTCAAAAGGAAAAAACGGATCCCTTATAGGATCACTTTCTTGTCCGTCCGTCTGTCTGTCAAGACACCTTTTCTCTGGAACGCGTGGAGGTAGCATGCTGAAATTAATATCAAATACTCAAGCCTGCGGTCCCTTGAAACCGTGAAAAAAATCAACCTTTTAAATCAACGCAATCAAAAGATACAGTAATTAAAAATGCCATTTCCATACAAATTGCCGATTTCCAAAAACCTAAAGGGTACTTCCAGATGTCCTAGAAACTTTAAATTTGGTATGAATAGCACAACCACTCCGAAAAGTCTCAAAATCTCAAAGTTTCATGTGTGTTGTGTATGTCACACACACAGTGTATACAACGTTTACAACTGCTAACGACATCTAGCGTCGAATAGGAGAACTATGTGGATGCCGCGCGAGCTCGAGATCACGCGCGGGCGCGGGGTCATTGACGCTTGTTTCCCTACTCGCCACTAGAAGGCAGTAACATCCTAAGCAAAATGTAGGAACAGAGCTTTGTTTAAACTGGACCACTTAAAACATTGGGGAAAAGCAGGGAAATCTTTGTACGGGACCCTCGTGCGCGAGTCCGACTTGCACTTGGCCGGTTTTTGTTTTCGGTGTATTCATGTTTCAGTGAGTATTTTAAAAGTGTAATTCTCATGCCATTTGACGCTTTAACGCAATCGCGTTCAAACCGTATTCTTTGGCCGTTGATTACTCTAGCCTCTAGGCTCAATATGCCAGAAATTTACGTAGGTAAATATCAGCTCTTCTCTCGTATACAGTGGACAATGCACTTAATCTTGCTCCTGCCTCATAATACATTTACAACCCGCCGTACCTAAAGTGACTCTCCGTCTCACCTAAATGATGGATGAGGGAGCGAGATAAACGCACAGGCGAATACGAATGTGTTTTATTTCCATGAATATGAAATTATATTTCCCCCCTGACGTTTGTTTACTGTAAAAGTCGTGTTATTACCGTTCTTATGGCTGTAATGAATCTTTTTGAGATCCTGCTTAACTATTCCGTGAAAAACGGCACAAAGCGTTGTTCGGGGTTTTAGTCATATAAAGGCTATTTAAAGGTGCGAGGTTGCTTTTATGGAGCTATGTTTGACCCCCGACGCTAAAAGAGGGGTGCGATAAGTTTGATCGCTATGTAATGTGTATCCGTATGTGGCACCTTAGCTCTTAAACGGGTAAACCGATTTGGATGCAGTTTTTTTTTTAATTTAAAAGCAGGTATTATTCAGGCACGCTATGGTCACGCATGCTCAACACGCAGCGCGCAACGTGCAACGCATGTAACATGTTGCATGAACACGCTTACCGCCTCAGTGTGTACAGGGTGTACAGCGAACAGTAGAGCCGCGAGCGCGGCGAACGGGCGCTGCAACCGCGCTATCGTAACGCACGCGCGCGCGACTAACGCGCAACACGCAGCGTGCAGCGCAACGTTGCAGGCATGCCACCACCACGGGCGCAAGCCAGCTAGCGCATGGTTTAACCTGCAACAAAGAAAATAAAACAAATTAAAATTGAAATTCGGAATTCTAAAATTGGAAATGAGTTGATACTTAAGACGATATCAGCTGATTTACACACAAGTTCGTTAAACACTTTTTCAGTCTTTAAATTTAATTGACATCGCTATTATCAGTGACTAACCCTATTATTCATAAACCTATTTTAACTAAAATGCCGTAAAGTTTGTTTGTAGTTTTTTTGTCACATTGACATTTCCGTTAGAAAGAAGACGACAAAATCTATTTTAACTAATGGAGGCTTGAGTGACGTTTATGAATAATGGCAAAAGGTTTTTATTTGTCGTTTTAAGATCTAAATTATAATACCTAAAGCTCGCACATAATAAATTTCATTATGTAGCCAGGAGGATACGGCTAATACATTCTTATACTTTACAAGTTCCTCTATTTTATAACAGAAAATATTAGTAGTGCTTTGTACCAAGTTATGTGATTCATGCCTCTTTCGGGACACTTAAAAGCGTAGTCATTTATCAAGAAAATACCTTACAAAGGTATAGTAATGACACATTTTTACAGTAACGACGTGGTCACGCCCACTGTAAATTCCCATAGAAAGCTTTGGAAGTAATGTATGTTTATCAAATACGGGAAAGAGATTATGTTTTTGGTACAGTCAAGGACTTTTTTATCTAAGTATACAAGTATACAGCAGCAACGGTTGTCTTTAAACGTAACGGAGTTCTTAACTGTACAACAAAGTCTTACACTATCCGACTAATTTCAAAGGGTCAATATTATAACCGAGTAAATGCATAACACAATAAGTAAAAAAAAAAAAACATGAATTAAATTACATGTTCAGGATCAAGACTACTTCATTTTATTTTTTACTTCTACCAATATTAACGAAAAATCTAAACATAAACCTGTCAATGTTTGTTGGACAAATATCTATAGTAGTACATTTTGTCTTGCGTTTCAAGTATACAGTACGTAGCCTTTAATACTATGTAGTTTAAGCTTACTTCGGATTGTTTATTTCGGAACCAACTTGTAAAATAAGTTGAGTATTGTAATATTCGTAAAGTTGATACAAGTCCCAGTGCTGACACTTGATTAATGTTTCTCTATCTTTTCTAATAAAAGGGCGAAGAGTTTTGGCCGAAACCGACTTCGTTGTAGACACAGTGGACGAAACCAAAAGGTTAAGTATTTTTCAGTCTGAATTATTAACTGGAAAATTGTACATGCCTTGTATTGCTTATTCGAGGGATGAAAAGGTAATGTATTGATTTAAACTTTCGCGATTTTCACACATTATTATGATACTCGGGACTTAGTCGCGTAAAAAATATATATTTAAAATAATAGTAATAATAAAACAAAGAAATCATTAAAAAAATAATAATAAATAATTAATTCAAATATATGTTTTTTACGCGTTTAAGTCCCGAGTATCATAATAATGTGAAAAGGTAATGTCTTTCAAGTGATACTGTGGGAAATATTGAATACATAATTATTCTGAGTTACAAAAACGCTTAGTTGATGCAACTTGTGACCAAAGGGCTGGCAGTTTTCTCTCTCAAAGAATCAGCATCGCTATTCAGCGAGGCAACGCTGCCAGCCTTTTGGGCACTATGCCACGGGGGCCTTATTTAGATTTAATTTAGTTTTAAGTTGTAGTTTATTTAGTTTAAGCTTAGATTTTATGTCATTGTAAATTGCTTTTATTATGTAAATATATTTATTATTCAGAAGAGCCAATTTCTGTCGCTTGAAGCAATTTCAAAAATGTAGCTCAATGCCAATAGCCTTTCACCCCTCGAATTAATTTTACGTATTATTTATTCTAAAAAAGACTGTTTAAGATATCTGTCAGGGTGTGCCGAAACGCCTTTAGCGAACATTTAAGCTTCATATTAGATATATTATATTTCGAACGGGATATTGACCGTCTACCCGTGATCATGATGCATGTAACTGCGTCGAAATATCTGGGAGCTCATGAAACCCAGTAACGTAATATCCCGTTCGAAGCAATGTATTGTGTAATGTAATTAACCTCGAACCATTTAAAGCTATTATTTAATTTAAGCTTAACGTTGCTGCAATAAATAGACAACTTTCATTAGGTTTACAACATCCCTTTTCTTCTGTTAGATTCATCATCATCATGTCAGCCGAAAGACGTCCACTGCTAGATATAGGGCTCCCTCCTCCCTTCTAGATTAAATCTTTTTATTAGGACAAACCGGTTTTATGACCAAAACTCGATGTATTGGAACGCATTGGTTTTACTACGGCATCTTCTCTAAGATTTAAACCGAGAATAAACAGATTAATTTGTTTTTTTTTGTCCGAGTCCATTGGGCGTTCGGCCACAGTAGGACGAATCCCTATTGTTCAGCTTTCCACCATCATCTGTAATCCCTTTGGCACTTCGAGTATCTGTAATCAGTTAACACTTACCATCTGGCCCCCGTTTCATAAACGTGACAGGTGACTAATGACAACGACAGTTTGGTGTAGGTTACTGACTTGAAAAGTTTTTGTATTACCAGACTTCATATTAACTTCGAAGTGTAGATCGAATTGTCGTTGTCATTTGTCACCTGTCACGGGGGCCAGGTGACCCTGCTTTGTACTCGACAACCGAGTGTTGTTAAGGAGTGTTATTTTCCTAACTTGCTGCGTAAGAAAAAACCTTCCAAGTGCGAGTTGGACTCACGCATCAGGGTTCCGCACAAAGATTTCCCTGCTTTTCCCCAGTATTTTAGGTTGTCCAGTATTAGCAGAGCCCTGTTCCTAATACCTAAATGTCACACCAAATTTCAAGTTTCTACGATAAATGGAAGTACGGCAATTTGTATGGAAACAACCATACCAATTTAATTACTGTATCTCTTTTGATTGCGTTGACTTAGAAGCTTCAAGGGACTGCAAGCTTAAATATTTGATGTTAATTTCAGCCAGCTACCTCCATAAGTTCCAGAGAAAAAGGGTCTTGACAGACAGATAGACAGACAGACGGACAGATGGACAACAAAGTGATCCTATAAGGGTTCCATTTTTAGGGTTCCGTACCTCAAAAGGAAAAAACGGAACACTTATAGGATCACTTTTTTTCTGAAACGCGTGAATGCTAAATTAATATCAAATACTCAAGCCTGCGGTCCCTTGAAGCTGTGAAAAAATCAACTTTCTAAGTCAACGCAATCAAAAGATACACTATTTAAAAAGGCAATTTCCATAAAAATTGCCGAAATCCGAAAACCTAAAGGGTACTTCCAGTTGTCCTAGAAACTTGAAATTTGGTACGAAGGTAGCTCTTGTAGCAAAACCACTCAAAAAATTCTCAAAATTTTAAATTTTTGTGTCTGTAGATTTCGTAAACCAATATAAGTTGACCCCACACTGCGTATATTTTGCTCAGAAGCAGGGCTCTGCTAACACTGGACTTCTTAAAACACTGGGGAAAAGCGTTAAAATCTTTCTACGGAACCCTCGTGCGCGAGACCTACTCGCACTTGGCCGGTTTTTTCTTTTTGAGGTACGGAACCCTAAAAACATCGTATTTATTTTCGGCTAAGCTGAGCCGAAACCGGAACGTCTCACCCTTAGCCTTAATTTCTAAATTGATCCTTAAAGCTACTTGTTAATATTTGGCTAGGGACTCATAAAGTAAATAAGAGTATTTTAAGTACATGCATCCTTGACCTGCCATCGATCGAGGCTAACTAGAACGCCAGGAAAAATCACATGACATGTAACATTATTAGATACCTATTACCTCCCTCTATACCTGCTATTCAATAAATTTAATAAGTAAGGCTACCTACATAAACAAAATATCAAAATATTCAAATTCAAATTCAAAATGTTTATTTGTCGAACATAGATGTGAACAAACATGGTAGGTCACTTTGAGTATCACTATGTTGTGCCTTAAGGTAAGGCATACAAATAGCCACAGCTTGGCATGCAGCATGCTTCTTACAACTGAAAATTAAAATTAAAAATTACAAATTATGTCAATAACCAAAACAAAATATATAGGTACTCATTGACACTATAATAGGCCTTTTCAACCAAAAAAATTAATAATATTTTTTTAAATTCTTTGAAATTGACGATTTTTAATATTTCTGAGGGCAGTCTATTAATATTATACTCTCGTTTCAGGTGAAATTTGATTAATTGAAATAACAAAATACTTACGTAATTGAAGATGTTTTGCGAATTCAAGAGTAGAAAACTTAGACTATCTAGGTAGAGAGAGAGAGAGAGAAACATTTATTCACATACATTCGACACATACAGAAAGATGAAACAGTACATTTTAGGTACGTCACTCATTCAAGGGTTAAAATATTCCTAAAGGTAATCACGACACTTTATCCAAATATTATGTTATCAATACCAAAGTACATCACTATGACAATACAATACAGGAACTCTTTATTAAACAACACATACTTAGCAAACAAAATAGAAAATTATATAAAGAAAATACAAGGTAGCAATGGGCGGCCTAATCGCTACAGAGCGATCTCTACCAGGCAACCATAAATGGAACAAAGGCAAGAACAGATTAAAACAGATGGTGCTATTTAGAAAGTTTCAGGTAGGTGATTTATTTATTAACCAACTTCAAAAAAAGGAGGAGGTTCAACGTTCCACTGTATGTATTTTTTTTTATGTATGTACATCGATTACTCCGTCAATTGTAGACCGATTTTCAATTTTTATTTTTATTTGAAAGGGTATACTCCTAAAGTGGTTCCATTGTCACCAAGTCATGATCTGATGATGGGATCCCAGGGAAATCGAGGGCAACCCTCAAATTTTACAGGCACGTACTATGTGTTTCATACATTTTCTAAGGCTATTCAAGTATTTGCGTCTGGTAGTCATCATCTCATGATGATGAGCTGATGATGGAAGGTACAACTCCTTAGCGGTTAGGAGTTAGAGGATAATTCTGAAAATGTTAAATCATTATTCGAAAGGGTATACTCCTGAGGTGGTTCCACTGTCACCAAATCATGATCTGATGATGGAATCTTAGGGAAATCGAGGGCAACCCTCAAATTTTATAGGCACGTATCATGTGTTTCATATATTTTCTAAGGCTATTCAAGTATTTGCGTCCGGTAGTCATCATCTTATGTTGATGAGCTGATGATGGAAGGTACAACTCCGTAACGGTTAGGAGTTGGAGGATAATTTTGAAAATGTTAAATCAACGTAAAATTGTGAAATAAAAATCTTTTAACCAAAAAGTAAAACCGCTTTCAAAAAAAAAACCTTAGAAAAAAAATAAAAATAATCCTCTAAAATAATGATAAATAAGTAAAATAAAATAAAATGCGTTTATTTCGGACAACAGAAACTAAAGCCTAAAGTTTTATGGCCTAGTACTAAGTAGCAGAAATATGGAGTCGGTGCGGTGCGAGCGGAATATTCTTTGAATGAAACACCAACTTCATATTTCTGCTGCTTAGTGCTAGGCCATAAAACTTTAGGCTTTGGTTTCTGTTGTCCGAAATGAACGCATTTTATTTTATTTTATTTTTTGTTATCATTATTTTAGAGGAATCTTTTATGTTTTTTTTCAAATGTTTTTTTTTTTGAAGGCGGTTTTACTTTTTTGTGGTATTAGAGGCTGGTATACCGAAAAATCTGGTTCTCACACATTAAGTATTAAATAAATTTTATGTAATTTATTACGCTTATGTGTATTTTTGCAAACTGTACATAACTACTTACACGCAAGAGGTGCGAGAGGTTTTTTTTACCTATGGTTCCTAATCCAATTTTTCTGAGCCCTAGATCGGGAAATAACAAGAAAAAAACTGAAATACTAAGACGTACCAAACTTTATCGCAAAAACATTTGCGAGTTCAGCATTCATAGTAACGTCTCGGGCGGATATTTTTCACGCTTCCTGCTTTTATAGAGGCACCGTTCTGAGGTAAATTGTGGGGAAAAGGGTCTCACGTAGTCACTCACCGAGATTACCGGCGCGTTTGTAAATAGAAACACTGCCGCCGTTCCATTACCCAGCCAGTTCGCATACTTGGCGTGGTAAAATGGAATCACGGACCAAATGAAGCAATGGATCTTGTACGCTTTTAAATTGACTAGCGAATGTTGTGCTGTGTTGTTATGGGGTAGGTGAATAAATAGATACCGAGTTGTTGTAATATTTATCAGCGAGTTTACATATTTGGGATGCTGGTGGGGTGAAAAGCCCTTCGTTATTAACTCGACTTGCTCTAATCTTCATCACTATAATACACGTATTTGAGTTCATACCTACTCAGTTTTGGTGATAGGACCATGTGCGAGGTCCGTCCGGATCGCTACCACCATCTTAATCGGTAATCCTTTCGCTAAGCAGCAGTGCTTGCACTGTTGTGTTCCGGTGTGGAGAGTAAGACAGCCGGTGTAATTACGGGCACAAGAGGAATGTCCTCTTAGCTCTCTCGGTTAGCAACGCATCTGCAAGCCAGGGGTTGCGGGTGTCTGTGGGCACTGGTGATCACTTACCATCAAGTGACCCACTTCCTTGTCTTATAAAAAATACCTACTTAAGTACCTACGATGTAAAACATGTCCACATTATAGATTAATTTAATTGTCTTATTTCTAAACATGTCGCTGATTAATCTGATTATGAAAGGAAAGTTGCTTCGAGCGTGTCAAACAGGCCTCAACATACTTGTTCTCAATCGGCTTCAACATCGCTCCCTGTACTACTCCCGAAAAAAACATACTCTTCTCCGACACGATCCTAAAATTGGAACACGGCCTAATCAAAAGTTACCTTCCCCGCGAAACTGTAACAATACGGGGTTATGACATATTCGATCCGCATTACTTTTATACGTAAAAGTTGATTGAATCGATTTTTAAGGTCATCACGAAATAATAGGGATTATCCTGCGAAATTGAGGAGCTCCTCGGTTTACGGCTTGCAATAAGGTTTGATTGGTCCTTTTTATCTGTTGGTTGAAAAATACACTTAAGTTTTTATGGCGCTGGCAACTTTTGCCTAGTGGTGCCACGTTTTCCGGTGTAACATTGTCAATGTTGCCTTATTGGAATTTTAGTGGGTACTTTATAAGTAAATTCAATACTGTTGGCTCTAAAAGTATGAAAAATGTATGGAAAGTGTGGAGCTCTAAAATAATATGGCAAATATTATTTAAGTACCTTTAATTAAAGACAAAACTGACAATCACCAACAAAAAATTGATAATATTCCAGAAGAAGTGCTACGAATTACTCTGAAACGTGTCGGGCTTAAATCGACTTTATACGTGAACTAGCTTATGCCCCGCGGCTTTGCTCCGTGAAATATTACAAAATGGGCTAGTTCCTTATCCCGTGGGAATTCTGAAAAATCCCTTCTTAGTGCACCTCTAGGATACTGAAGGTATGTGTCTGCCAAATTTCAAGTCTCTAGGTCTAGTGGTTTGGGCTGTGCGTTGCCTGTCAGTCAGTCAGTCACGGTACTGTTTTATAGGTACAGAAGATCATTAGTTTAATTCACAATTAGTCAAGACCACCGAGATTTTTTTTGCAAACTTTAATACCTACCAAATACGCTCACATGGGTCGCTGTTCCAAACGGCATACAAATCAATTCGATTCTGGTTAAAACTCGTGGGGTACTGAACTGTTTTCTCGATTAAAAACTAATCCAATTTATCCCTAATCACGTCAATAAACTAAAGCACTAACAGCACGTTCTATCTCTACACAAAAGCACCATTAGCACAATAAAACACGGACGCGACGGACACAAAAGGATAATGTACAGCAATTTGAAGCTGTCATTATAAAACATTTAGGCACACGCCACACCATTGTGGCTTGCACGCAATTGCATTTTATAATTTTTATGAATTTTTTAATGGTTCTGGCTGGTTGTTTATAAAATGTTGCACCGACTGTCGTGGCATAGGGCGATAATTATTGTGCCTTTGGGGAATGTTGCGTCATGTAAGTACTGTTTTACTTGGAAGGTTGCGTTTTTAATTCCCGCCCGACACAAAAAGGGAGGTGATAGAAGTTCGACCTATGTACGGGTGTACCCGTGTATCTGTCTGTGGCATCGTAGCTCCTAAACGAATGAACGGATTGGAACGCGGCTTCTTTTAATCGAAAGCTAGTTTAATCGCAATGGTTTATAGCCAAGCTTCACAAAAACCGGTGTAGCCGTTTTTGAGACATTGGACTTTGAAATGAAAATGTCGGCGGTTTTTCGACTTTTTACCTGACTGCGAAACGCAAATGAGGGTAATGTGTTTGTCTAAGTTGGTTATTTAATTTTGGTCAAAGTCGTGGGTCACCTATTTCGAAAGACACCAATAGAGAGGCAAATATTATGCCTGGAGAGCGAGTTAGAATTTATATACGACCGAATAGCCTAGTGGTTAACAGACCCTGACTATGAAGCTTGAGGTCCCGGGTTCGAATCCCGGTCGGGGCAGATGTTTGTATGATGAATACGAATGTTTGTTCTCGGGTCTTGGATGTTTAATATGTATATAAGTATGTATTTATCTATACAAGTATGTTTATCCGTTGTCTAGTACCCATAGTACAGGCTTTGCCTAGTTTGGGACGAAGTCAATTGGTGTCAATTTGTCCCATGGTATTTATCTATTTATCTTATATTATATTATTCATGCATCTGACTTGAGAAACTCGTTAGCGTGATGTAGAACAGGGTCGTGTTTTATAAAGCTACAAGTTGTAATTTACAAGCGGAAGTCTTTTTCTAACAAAAGGTGATAGAATGAGACTTCCGCTTGTAAATTGTAAGTCGTAGCTTTATAAATCTTAACGGACTGTCGGGGCCTTAACGGGGGTGTTATGCGACATATAAGAACCTCAGCAAGTGTGGTTCTCTAGCCTCTGCACCTCAACTCCACTCTCACCTTCTCGCGGTAGGCCCTGTTACGTTGAGCAACCTTGCGGAAGACTGTGGTGCAAATCCCAGTGGGATGTGAGGTCAACAAACGGACGAGAGAAAGGGGGGACTATCTAAGCGTTCCACGGTTAGATAGTCTGGAAGCCATCAGGAGAGGATGGTTTTTTCAAGGGATGGTAGCGGATGAATCTGGTATTAAAGATCAACGGTAGCACCCATAGTCCTAGTTAGTTGGACTACTCTCCACTCACCAAGACGCCTTGGGCAAGCGGGTGGGTTTACACGCCTAAACCCTTCAGTAAATATGAATACACAACAGAAAAGATGGCCCCAAGTTCCTAGCGGTGTAGCGGTACCCAAAAAAGGCAGCAGTGTGGGTACAGGCGAAACCAGGGGTGCTAACAATCACTGGTAGAACAAAAGCTGCCCTAATTCAATTACTAAATTGGCGATAGCGTCTTATAACGCAAAAACCTTGAGAACGGAAGACAGAATGGAGGAATTGTTCTACGAGTTAGACAAAATCAACTGGGATATTGTTGGATTGTCGGAAGTGAGACGCCAGGGAGAGGAGAGTCTGAAGCTTTGTAACGGACATAGTTTCTATTATAGGGGTTCTGACACGAATAAACATGAACATGGCGTGGCGCTACTCATTAACAAACGTATTGGTAACAACATAAAAGCCATCAACTCGGTCTCGGACAGAATCGTCTATGTGATACTACATTTGTCCAAGGAAATCACTGTGAAGGTTATTCAGGTGTATGCTCCCACCAGTACTAGCGCAGATATAGAAGTTGAGCGGATGTATGAGGATATTAGTTCTTGTCTAAGAGATCGAAAAACCACGTACACAATAATAACTGGAGATTTTAATGCCAAAATCGGTGTGAAACAGGACGACTCGGAAACCGTGATGGGTAATTTTGGTTACGGCAGTAGAAATTCTAGAGGAACCATGTTAATAAACTTTCTAGAACAACAAAAAATGTTTCACATGAGTTCATTCTTCAAGAAAAGACCTGACAGAAAGTGGACGTGGATATCCCCGGGTGCAAGATTCAGGAACGAAATAGACTACATGTTTAGCAGCCACAAATGTATAGTTAAGGATGTCACCGTCTTGAATAGCTTTTACACAGGAAGCGACCATCGCCTCATCCGTGCAGTAGTGCAGATCAATGCAAAACTGGAAAGGTACACAGCAGTCAGAAGAAGGAGGACCAAGGTAACCCTTGAATGCTTAACAACCAACAGAGAGATATATCAGAACGAAGTAAAAGGCCAGTTGGATTCCATCAACACTGATAGATCAGTGCCCTAAGCACGACTTGTCGAATCCTGCGTCACGTAAAATCGAATAGTAAACTATAACGAGTTCGTATGACGTTTGGAACAGCGCCCGCCCGTGAGCGTATTTGAAACTAAAATTTAGTATGAGATTTTTCGATCTCGATACGATAACCGTAACGTAACGCAGGATTCGACAAGTCGTGCTTAGGGCACTGATATAAATGAACTTCTCGATCATCTGAGCAATTCACTTTGTAAGGCAGCTAAAAGGGTTGCATCAGAAAACACGACCGGTCGAACACATACACAACTGAAGGGGTTTGAATTACCAGAGATGTTGTCGACTTGTTCTGAACAATTATGTAGGAATCCCGATCACGTGGGGGTTCTGGACAAGATGTACCACTCCATTGTTGGCATATTATTAGAAGCCTCTAAGAAATCCAATGTCAGAAAGTGCAACAGAAAAGGGGGATACATTGCGGGCTGGAACAAGTACGTCGCGGATGCTCACAGGGATGCCAGATCTAAATTACAAGTATGGATGTCAGCTGGGAAACCATCGGGTGGTCCAGTTTATGACTAAATGTGTGACAGCAAAAAGCTTTCTAAACTCAAGTTAAAGTGGTGCCAAAACAGGCAGGAGCAAATAAAGAGTGATATTTTAGCCTCAAATCATTCCACAAAGGACTTTAAAGCTTTCTGGAAGAACACTAAGAAGTTAAGTAACCGTCTGGGAGTACCTGTGAGCGTCGGTGGGGCTGATGATAGGGAAATTATTGCCAACAATTTTAGGAAACATTTTAGTGTGTCGCCAACACTAGAATGTGCACAAGAGAGTGGGGCCGGTGCTGATACCAACATGGGTGAAGGGACCGTTAGGTTTACTGCAAGGGAAGTCGCATCTAAAATTAAAGCTATGCAACGCGGCAAGTCTCCAGGTCATGATGGTCTCAGCATTCAGCACCTCAAGTATGCTGGTGATCATTTGCCTGGCATTCTGGCGATGTTCTTTACGTTATGCCTGCAGCACGCATACTTACCCATACAACTCATGAGAACTATAGTCGTGCCACTAATAAAGAATAAAACGGGAGATCTGTCTGATTATGTCTAACTATAGGCCCATTTCACTCGCAACTGTAATATCGAAGGTACTTGATAGTCTGCTTAATGACCAACTGAATAGACATGTAAAACTTCACGATGCTCAGTTTGGGCTTAGGCCAGGATTGTCTACAGATAGTGCCATTTTTTGTCTTAAGCAGACTGTCAGGTACTACACAGACAGACAGACGCCGGTGTATGCGTGCTTTCTTGACCTTTCGAAGGCTTTTGACCTGGTGTCGTATGATCTGCTATGGAGCAAGTTCAGGAAGACTAAGGTACCGCCTGAATGTGTCTCACTGCTCAAATTTTGGTACAGTAATCAGGTAAATCGAGTAAAATGGGCAGGGGTAACGTCAACTGAATACCGACTTAAATGTGGCGTAAGACAGGGTGGATTGACGTTCCCCATGCTTTTTAATTTATATATTGATGAGTTGATTGGGGAGCTCAGCAGTACACATGTAGGATGCCATGTAGACGGTACTTATCTCAATAATATAAGCTACGCCGATGACATGGTGTTGTTGGGTCCCTCAATCAATTCGGTCAGAGTGCTCATAGGCAAATGTGAAATTGTTCTATTTAAAACGCAAAAAATATATAACCCCGTAGTTGTGCCTGACTTATTGCTGGACGGTGTAGCTTTAAAATTAGTAGATAGGTTTAAATAACTCGGTCACATTGTTACTCAGGATTTAATGGATGACTTGGACATAGAGAGGGAAAGAAGAGCCATGGCAGTTTGAGGGAATATGCTCGCTCGCAGATTTGCTCGGTGTACTAAATCCGTGAAAATAACGCTTTTCAATGCTTTCTGCCAGACGTTTTACACGAGCAGTCTGTGGATGAGCCATACTCAACGTGTGTATAATGCGCTTAGGGTCCAGTACAATAACATTTTTAGAATGCTGTTGAAGCATGTTTGCGGAAACGCAGACGGATGGCTTTCATGCCCTGAGGCGTAAGAGGGTAGTCTCCATGATGCAACGTGTTCGTGGCGGCAACAACAGCACCCTGAGGATGTGGGCCGCTCGCTTGGACTGCCCAATGACACAACACTGAGATAGAATAGCGACAGGGATAATTAAGTAATATTTGTGGACATGTTTATTATTTTATTCTGTATTATTATTATTATTGATGATTTTGACTATGATTTTAATTCTTCAAATGCAAATGTAATAGCAATTGTACTAACATATTTTTAAGATGTAACTAACACAATATGGGATTTTGGTCCTGCAATAAATGATTTTATTATTATTATTATTATGTACTGTTCTCGGATAACCCGTGCGATATCCAAGCTATCTTACAGGAACTGAATCAAGTATCTGAACAGTATGGTTTAGAAATGAACCTCGACAAAACCAAGGTCATGACCAACACCCTAAATAGTACTGAAAGTATCAGTTTAGACGGCACTGTCATCGAAAGAGTGGACAAGTACGTGTATTTCGGTCAAGAGGTCGTGATGGGTAAGGACAATCAGGCAAACGAAATCGACAGGCGTATAAGACTGGCGTGGGCCGCTTACTCCAGACTCGAGTTCGCGTTCAAAATGAGAATAAATGCCGAACAAAAAGCTCTCATTCACGACCAGTGTATTCTGCCGGTGCTTACATATGGGGCTGAGACATGGGTTTTTACTAAGGAGATACTCCACAAACTTCAGGTAGCCCAAAGAGCAATCAAAAGAAAACTGGTAGGAGTTACGCTGAGAGACCTAAAAGAAATGAATGGGTCCGAGATTAAAGTAAAGTGAGTGATGTTGCCAAACGGGTTGCGAAATTGAAATGGGAGTGGGCTGGCCACGTCGCCCGCAAGCAGGGCTCGTGGTGCAGGGCAGTGGTGGAGTGGAGACCGTGGGGCGAGAAACGCCCAAGAGGAAGACCACAGATGCGTTGGTACGACGATTTCAAGAAACTGGCGGGAACAAAGTGGTTGAAAACTGCTCAGAACCGGGAAAAATGGCATAAACTGAATGAGGCCTACACCTTGCAGGTTGAGAATGGCTGAAGAAGAAGAGGAAGAAGAAGCTTTATAAAACACGGTACAGGGGACGTAATCCGCGTGTGGCGCTAAGAAGGATCGCTACTACAATACATATCAATCAAAATAGTCTTGTCCCGACAAGACAAATTAGTTACATGGAACATTATGATGTTACTTGCGAAGCCTGGCGCTCGGCAACTATTTTGTTATAGCTAATTTTTAACCCCCTACAAAAAAGAGGGGTGTTATAAGTTTGACATGTGTATCTGAGTACCTATGTATCTGTGTGTTTGTGTATCTGTGTATCTGTGTGTCTGTGTATATGTGTATCTGTCTGTGGCATCATAGCTCTCAAACGGGTGGCCCGATTTCGATGCGGTTTTTTTTAGTCGAAAGCTATTTTAATCGAGATGGTTCTTAGCTAAGTTTAATTATAATCGGTTCACCCGTTTTTGAAATATTGAACTTTGAAATGACAATGTCGGGGGTTTTTCAACTTTTCTAGGTTGTTATATAATTATAGTTCGATGAATTCACGACTAGTTCACATTCAGGCCTAGTGGTTAGAGACCCTGACTATGAAGCTTGAGGTCATTGACCAACTAAACGATGCTACTCTCAAAAATCAATGTAATTACAGACCACTTCTAAAAGCTCAAACAACCGCAAACAGCGCAACCCTCGTAATAACGGCTCGATAATTAGAATCTATCGCATTGAAAAAAAACCTGGACTGTAGGAAACCAAGCCACGTACGGCAAAACGACGACGGCACTCGGACTATCTCGGGCGCTCGGTCTATTAAAAAGCAATCAAGGGATGCAGTTTGCGAGATACTCTTGCGCCGGGCTAATTGTGGGCGTTCGTGCGTTCGGGCTTTGATCGGAATAGAATGTTTGGACTTTTATTTCGATAGAAATTGCTTCGAAAATAGTAGTTCATGCAACTGTTGCACAACGAGGGTCCTTCACGAGTGTGGTTTTATGAAACGAGCCGAAGTCGAGTTTCATAATAAGGTCACACGAGTGCTTTAAGGCGTAATTATGTACACACATATTGTAAGTACCTTAGAATAGGGTTCAAAATCCGAGGGAATGACGGACCTGTCACGAATTTAACCGTTTTTTTTATATCACAAACAAACATTACCTACCTAACGTTTCGTAATTGGTTTGACCAAAAATTACACATTAACCTCGTTAAGTTCATGACGTCATTTAATTTTTAGCCGACTTCAAAAAAAAGGAAGAGGTTCTCAATTTGTCGGGACGGACGGATACAATCTAAGGCTCTTCAAGGCTAGAGTGAATAGGCTGTTACTGAACCAGTGAGTTACACCTTAGGCCTCATCTGCACCTTCCATCAAGTGAGATAGGGGTCAATGATTGACTCCTATCTCACATTTATTCATCTACCTTACATGAGCGTAAAACTAAAATAACCAAATGGCTAAAAACAAAAACTTATACTGATACTGAAAACCTAATAAGCACTAAATAGATTAAATTAACATTGAATGAACTCTGCCGAGCATTCGCACACGCATATAAACACATACACACACAACATTCCTAATTTTTGGTTTGTTAACATAAATGTTAAAAATTAGTATACTTTTATCATAGTATGTAGTATAATTAATTACATACTTACATTTCTTTCTTGTTATATTGAAAATAATAAAATCACTACTGTAAATCAGATACCCACATTGGAGGAACGGTGTCTCTTAGTACAGGTATCATGTATATTTAAAAAGTGGCACCAACCTATGTTACAATGTATCTTTAAGCAAACGAATAAACTGTTTTTTTTTAATAATTGGTCAGTTTATAGTAAAAAAAAAACGTTTTTTTTATAGGAAAACGTTTAAAATTTTACGAAGACAACGCACAAACTGCCTTTACCACGTCACAGCAACGAATAACGCAAGTATTTCTCCCATCAAGTTATTATAAATTTTTTAACTATAATTTCGGTTACAAAATAAAATGGTACCGGCTTAATTGGCAACAGACTCGTAAACCGCAGCGAATGCAGTGGCTGTCAGTGCAGGAAATATTAATACCCGCGGGCACGCGATCGCGAGGCATTAAACTTTCTGAATGCCCCGAAATGCGGGAGTTGCGGTCGGAAGTTATAGACTTTGGCAGATACATCACTTTTACCTAAGCAGATAGGTATGTATTCGTGAAAATCGCAAAGAACGAGAGGGCGTTAATAAAATTGTGCCGTTAATTTTGGTACGTGAGCAAGTGAACACTTTTATTGCACATAGAATACATTACATAATTACCACTGAATCAATTTTGATGAATTTTGATATTTTGGAAGGGACCGTTAAAATTACGTAGGTTTTTTGTATCTCAGAAAAAATCGTAATGCCCGAGATAAAGTTATTAAAAAAAGCTACCTTGCACCTGAGTGTATTTGAATAGAAATATAAACAGATTAGTCACTCCTCCGTCTGTCCGAATTAATCCGAAACAAGTCGAGCTAAACTCGACTTATAACCGTGAGTGTTTAAAGATTTCCCTTTCGACGCATAGTACCAAATACACACATATTTGGCGACTCGCTTATTTAGATTTGTCTAAGCGTCGAAACGCTATTCCCTATAATGAAGTCTCACGGTACAATACAATACAAATATTCTTTATTGAAAACCACAAAACAGTACAAGAAGATTACAGAAAAACAGTAGTAATTTCATGTTCAAAGTTAAGTTAACAACTTTACAACTCAATCCCCATCAACTCCAAACTGCAATTCAAGTGTCACTTCTCCCCGTACCTAGTATCCTTTGCTAAATTTAAATTTCATTCGCTTCAACCCATCATTCCAAATAAAAACCCATTTCAAACTGACGTAGCCTCCCTCAACCAAACTACGCCTTTGAAGTTTGAACAGAAATAGTTTAATAGTAGTTTGAAATAGTAACTTAAGTTCACAATCCCATGAAGGAAAGGCGATAAGCGCACACCATAATACAACAGGCAAATTGGTGGTTCGTGCCACAGAGTAGAGAATAAACCAGAACCCGCGGACGCACCTATAACTGAAGCTACCAATACTACATTTAAATAGTGTAGTTTCGCGTAGTCATTTATCTCCGTGCACGCAGCGCATCGTAACGTTTTGTAAGTACGTATGACAATATTCGGTAATTATAATTATTATTCATTTTTAGATCCCGCCACACTCCGCATAGCTGTCGGTCTCCGGCTCGGTGCTGGAATTTGCACAAGCCACAGCTGCACTTCTTGTGGAGCCCCTGTAGACCGACTCGCTCACCACGGCCTTTCCTGCTCCTCGGGCGCCGGCCGCCTGTCACGCCACGCTGCTCTCAACGACATCCTCAGAAGGGCACTCGTCAGCGCCAACGTCCCCGCTGCTCTGGAGCCCCAGATTGTGCGGGGTGATGGCAAGCGCCCTGATGGGATGTCGTTAATCCCCTGGAAGATGGGCCACGCGCTGGTGTGGGACGCCACTTGTACGGACACCCTGGCAGCGTCCTACGTCCCACTAACAAGTAAACGGGCAGGAGCGGCAGCGGACGCCCGGGAGCGCCTCAAGGTCAGCAAGTACAGCTGTCTCGGCGCCCAATACGAGTTCTTGCCGTTTGGCGTCGAGACGCTGGGTCCTTGGGGTAAGGGTGCGCTCGGGCTCCACAAGGAGCTGAGCAAACGCCTGAAAGAGGCAACAGGCGACCCTCGCGCGGGCAGCTTTCTCGCACAAAGAATTGCTATTGCAATTCAGCGCGGGAATGCTGCCTGCGTGATGGGTACCCTGCCGAGAGGTCCAGGTTTGGTAGGTATTTAATTTTTAAGTTAGTTTTAGTTTTAATATTTTAATTTACTTTGTAGGTAGTGTTACACTTAGTTGAATTATATTAAATACCTTTGGTTATTAAAGAAATAATTCTTATGCTATCACGTGTCGATCTTATAAGAAGAAATGCCGTTGGTTTTATAATCACCGGACAAGTGCGAGTCGGACTCGCGCACGAGGGTCCCGTAGAAAGATTTTAACGCTTTTCCCCAGTGTTTTAAGAAGTCCAGTGTTAGCAGAGCCCTGCTCCTAAGCAAAATATACACAGTGTGGGGTCATTTTATATTGCATTGATTTAAACTTTCGCGATTTTCACACATTATCATGATACTCGGGACTTAATCGCGTAAAAAACGTATATTTAAATTTGAATTTAAATACCTCGACGCTTCGGACGCGACGTTGCGTCCATGGTCTCGAAGGGACTGAAGAGGCGGGTACCAACATCTCCCAGCTGCACGGGTTCCTCGAACTACCCGCACTTGGTCTTTTTATTAGTTTTTTCACTAGGTGCTTAAATTCAAATTTAAATATACGTTTTTTACGCGATTAAGTCCCGAGTATCATGATAATATCATTTTATATTGGTCTGTGAAATCTACAGACACACATAAAAATTCAAGATTTTGAGAATTTTCTGAGTAGTTGTGCTATAAGAGCTACATTCATACCAAATTTCAAGTTTCTAAGACAACTGAAAGTCCCCTTTAGTTCACAGTACGGCGATTTGTATAAAATCAACCTTTTTTAATGACTGTATCTTTTGATTGCGTTGACTTAGAAGTTAGGTTTTTTCACAGCTTCGAGGAACTGCAAGTTTGAATATTTGATATTAATTTCAGCCTGCTACCTCCACGCGTTCCAGAGAAAAAGGGTCTTGACAGACAGACAGACAGACGGACAACAAAGTGATCCTATAAAGGTTCCGTTTTTTCCTTTTGAGATACGGAACCCTAAAAATTGAATACGATTATTGTAATTTTAAGGTAATATAAGTAGCAAAATCAATAATAGATGGCAACAGTGCGTAATGATTGAGCGCGGATTCTGGTTTGTCATGAACTCCGAGGTCTGTGTAAGGTGAAACTGATATGACAGGCTAAAGGAAATATCATGGGAAGTTGCGGTTGCAACTCCGTCAAAATGTCGGTTCGGTAACGAGGGTGTATTTATTTAGATGTGCCGAGCCTTAGAACTTGCAAATGTGGAATGTCGAACACTGTGTGTTATGTGTATCTGTGTATCTGCCTGTGGCATTATAGCTCCCAAACGGATACACCGATTTCGATGCGGTTTTGTTAATCGAAAATCGATTAAAAAACCGCATCTAAATCGGTCCATCTGTTTGGGAGCTACGATGCCACAGATACACACACAGGTCAAACTTATAACACCACTCTTTTTCGTCGGGGTTTAAAAACAAGGTAATGATAAGCAAGCGATGTACACGAATAACGTTTGTTAATGTATAGGCCAAAGTAAACTGTAACTTGCCGCATAACATAACATTCTACCGCAAACTTGTTGATTATTCAGTTGCATCAACATACTGAGCAAACTGTTATGACTGCATTGATAACTTTATCGAACTACATACGAGGGCTGTTTGATAAGTACCCGTGTTTTGAAAAAAAAAACATGTATTTTTTGGACACGTATATTTATTTTTCTACGTAATTTAGTCTACGTACCTTTTAGCTCTATAAACTCGTTCCAGCGGTATTCTAGCTTTAATAAGCCACCCAAAAAATAAGATTTCGGAAAGTCGTCGAAATAGGCCTCTGTGGCGGCAATGACCTCTTCATTTGACGCAAATCTCTTTCCGCTGAGTCATTTTTTTAGGTTTGGGAATTTAAAAAAGCCGTATGGGGCTAAGTCTGGAGAATAGAGTGAATAAGGTAGCAATTCATAGCGTAATTTTTCTAATTTTGCCCCTGCGATTGTGGACGAGTGAGCTGGTGCGTTGTCGTGGTGGAAAAGAACTTTTTTCTTTGTTAATTGGGGTCGTTCATTCCTTTAAACAGAATAAAAGTCGCTCAAGAAATTTTCGTAGTATTGCCCTGTTATCGTTTTTCTTTTTGTAAATAATCATTATGTATGATTCCTTGTGAGTCCCAAAAAACGGTCGCCATGACCTTTCCGGCCAATGGGACGGTCTTTGCTTTCTTTGGAGCCGATTCGCATTTTAAGATCCTCTGCTCTGACTGTTTATTATTTTCTGGGGTATGGTTATGAATCAACGTTTCGTCCACAGTCACAAAACGAAGCAGAAACTCATCAAAATTGCTTCCATACTTTGCTAAACGTTGCTTCGAAGTGGTCACTCGGATAAGCTTTTGTTCCTCTGTGAGCAAACGCGGCACCCACCCTGCAGATACCTTTTTCATCCCTAATTTGTTTTCTAAAATATATTGTACCCACTCGATTGAAACATTAATAGTGTCAACAATTTCTCTAAGCTTTATTCGGCGCTCGGTTAATACGATATTTTAAATTGTCTTGACCATCTGTTCCGCAGTCACCTCAATAGGGCGGCCTGAACGGTCTTCGTTAAAGACGGATGTTCTGCCCCGTTGGAATTCGTTATACGAATATCTGATAGTTGTCATAGAAGGTGTATTATCCTTGTAAACACCTTGTATCTATACTTTTATCTCTTCACATGGTTTTCCTTCCAAAAACAGAAAAGGAATTACAAACGAAACTGTTCTTTCTCCATATTTGCAAATTGAAATCGAATTCTGACCTTCAGCAGCCGTTAAACGAAAAAAAACAAAAGAATGCTGTGATATATTTTTACCTTTTCTGACCCATAAAGGATGCATTAAAACCTTCGTATACATATTTTCAGCCAGTGATAAGAATAACATTTGAAAACGGGTACTTATCAAACAGCCCTCGTACATACATACCTTTGTGTAAGCTGAGGGTCTACCTACTTGGACTTCTTGTTCTTGATAACTTGTAAATTTTGTCAAAGGTCCAAAACAATAAGCCTACTGATATCTTTTTCTCTCTTATGGGTCCAATGGGCTTTTGTTATTATGTTTTCACTCATATTTTGTAGTAGTGTACGATTAGTGTATACTTTTTAAAATTGATTTCAATTGTGTATGTGTTGTGTGTTGTATAATGATGTACATGTTTATCCATGTAAGGTTTTTTTTTATACGAAAACCCCCAACACTGTCATTTTAAAGTTCAATATTTCAAAAACGGGAGAACCGCTTTTAATGAAACTAAGCTAAGAACCCTTTCAATTATACTATCTTTTAATTATAAAAAGCCGCATCGAAATCGGTCTATTTGTTAGGGAGCTATGATGCCACAGACAGATACACAGGGCAAACTAATAACACCTCTCTGTTTCATCGGGGGTTAGAACGGAAGGCAAACGAGCAAGTGGTCACCTGTTGGTAAGTGATTGCTACTGCCTATTGACACCGGGGTTTGCAGATGCGTTGGCAACCTTGAGCGCTAAGATGAAATGTCCCTTGTGCCCGTAATTACACCGATTGTCTAATTTAAGTGTAAAAACATAGGAGATTTATTTCACTCTCTACTGTTACGATGACGTCAATACAAAAAAACCGACCAGGTGCGAGTCAACTCGCGCACGAGGGTTCCGTAGAAAGATTTTAACGCTTTTCCCCAGTGTTTTAAAACGTCTAGTGTTAGCAGAGCCCTGCTCCTAAGCAAAATGTACGCAGTGTGTGGTCAACTTATATTGGTCTGGAAATCTACAGACAGACATAATAATTTAAGATTTTGAGACTTTTTTGAGTGGCTGTGCTATAAGAGTTACCTTCATACCAAATTTCAAGTTTCTAGGACAACTGGAAGTACCCTTTAGGTATTTGGATTTCGGCAATTGGTATGGAAATAGCTTTTTCAATGACTGTGTCTTTTGATTGCGTTGACTTAGAAGGTTGATTTTTTCACAGCTTCAAGGGACCGCAGGCTTGAGTATTTGATATTAATTTCAGTATGCTATCTCCAGGCGTTCCAGAGAAAAAGGGTCTTGACAGATAGAGAGACAGACAGACAGACAGAAGGACGGACAACAAAGTGATCCTATAAGGGTTCCCTTTTTTCCTTTTGAGGTACGGAACACTAAAAATACAAAAAATACGCCATTTTAACCGACTTCAAAAAAAGGAGGAGGTTCTCAATTCGTCGGAATATTTTTTATTTTTATGTATGTTCCCCAATTACTCGAAGACGGCTAGACCGATTTCAAAAATTCTTTTTTTGTTTGAAAGGGTATACTTTCTAGTTGGTCCCATTGTCACCAAGTCAGGATCTGATGATGGGATCCCAGGGAAATCGAGGGCAACCTTCAAATTTTATACGGACGTATCATGTGTTTCATATATTTTCGAAAGCTATTCAAGTATTTGCGTCTGGTAGTCATTATTTCGTGTTGATGAGGTGATGATGGAAGGTAGAACTCCTTAACGGTTAGGAGTTGGAGGATAATATTTTAAATATTAACGTAACTAAAAATTGTGAAATAAAAAATCTTTTAACAAAGAGTAAAACCACCTTCAAAAAACCTCAGAAAAAAACCTAAAGTAATCCCCAAAAAGCCATGAGTTTTTTTTTGAAGGCGGTTTTACTTTTATAAGACCTTGTCTTGAAAGAAGGCCAAAAACCCTTCCGCATTTGTAATACTGTTTAAGACTTTTCAAAATTAACTAGGTCCCTATATTTATTTACCGGAAACTGCGGAAAAGGAAACGGAATTCAGTACACAGAATACCTTTTAACGCGGTCAGCCAAATAAATTTACGTGCATTTATCCTTTTGTGTACTTAACCGTACTTCGTAGTTTAGTATCCGTAGCACAAGCCAAGCAAAGTTTGAATAAGGGCTTTTGTTTTAATGGAGAATTGCAAAGGTTGCCACAATTGGTTCAAATATTACAATTATTATTATAATATCATTATCAGTTATCATTGGGAAGATAAGGTACTTTAGACATAATGAGAACGGGATATTGACCGCGATTACCTTATAGATTTGACGAGCTCCCGATATTTCGGCGCAGTTACATGCATCATGATCCCGGGCAAACTGACGATACTGAGGTGAGGAACTGACTGGTGAATATCCCGTTCTCATTATGTCTTAATTAACCGCGAATCATTCAAAACTGTTATTGGGAAGAATTTTTTTTAATGGCTTTCAGCCTTGCTCTTGTTGCAAGGAGTATTTTGCCAATGTCAGCGTTTAGACATTTCACACTTGAGAAGATGATAACCCTAACCCACCTGATGGAAAGTGCAGATGACGCCAACAAAGGACCACAAAGTGATCCTATAAGGGATTCCGCTTTTCTTTTTGTGGTGCGAAACCCTTAAAACAAAAAGAAAGTCCTAATGGGCCCTCAGTCAGCTGTGCCTCGCATAAAGCAGACAGACGGGAGGCGCCTTTGGCTTATCTATGCACTACAATTTTTCTGCCAGTTTTCGACGGGGACGAGGAACATTTATAGTACGAAAAAAAACAGGATAAAAACACAATTTACAAACAATCAAATTCAAGTACAAAAGCGGGCTTATCCCTATAAGGGATCTCTAACAGCAAACCTTAGATTGGTGGAGAGGAATAGCTTACTAGGGATTGACAATAAGCGTAAGCTTCCGTTTACGCTTATATGTAAAAAAAATCTACTTTCCTACAAACTCACACTAAATCAAAACCATCACACAAATGCCAAAAACACGCACTCGATCAACAGACCCTGTGCATTATGCACAGACTTAATGTTAGATTTTTGGCAGAGGGGAAATCGCGCGTTAACATCTCCATTCCTTTCCTGCTCTAAGGTGCCTCGCCACTGGTTACATTCAGCGCTTAAAAAATTGTTTGTTTTGTAAACAGCGCCGTTTAAGTGCTCGCCAAACACGCCGACAAGTGAGTGGCGAATCAGATCGCACAGTAAACCGTGCTAAGTGTTTATAAATGAAGTGGATTTTGTAGTAATTGCGCTGTTTGTTGTATGCGCAGAACATAGGACAAAACAGAACGGGCGAAGTTAGGCTAGGCCCCTAAGGCTCTTCAACTAACGAGAAAAAATGAATAAATATCATGGGACAAGTGACACCAATTCACCTAGCCCCAAACTAGGCACAGCTTGTACTACGGGTACTAGGCAACAGATAAACATTCAATAATTGATACTTATACAATACATATTAAACACTCAAGACTCGATAACTCGTAATGTTGTATGATGAATGAATGTTTGTTCTCGAGTCTTGAGTGCTTAATATTATAAGTATCAATCATTGTAGGTATAACATGTGCCTCGGCCGGTGATCGAAACCAGGACCTCAACCTTCATAGGGTCTCTAACCATTAGGCTATACGGTTGTCACATATCGTGGAACTTTGACTGAAACAGGCGTTACTTGGGCCTTCATATCCAAATCGCACGCCGCTGAGTGAGTCCACTGAGTACTTGAAATTTAATCATTTTCTATTTTTTTACAAGCCCAACGGCATTTATGCATGTAAGAACGTCACAAGAAGGGTATTTAGTATTGGCATTCGTACAACACGTCAAAATACGCTGCGTGCTCGGAGATGACTATACCAAACTACTCTATTTAAGAGTAGTTTATCTGCCTCACTTTTAGGCACGCTCGCGGTTTCTGGTTTATTTTGTATTCTGACGTTCAAAGTGTGAAATCGCAACTTATGATTATTATTTATTATTATTATGAAACTGGTTACCAGGCCAGTCTGCTGAAAGTAGGTGGCAAATATAACTCGGAACTATAATTAAACACCTAGTACAAAGGCCTCCCTAAGGGGACGTTTGAACCGCTCACTGACAATGCCCGTGACTTGTGTTTTTTCCGCGTTGATAAATGGCACAGCGCGGAGCTCCGACAGTCGCTTAGAGGCCGACTGAGTTTCGATTTTGTCTCCAACCATCTCATTTTTCATGAATGTAATGGTACCATTCAGATGCCATTTTATTAAGACAAAACCATAGACATACACAAAGCATTCAATGAACCGTCAAGAATTCAACCTGTCTGGTTAGCACCACTGGCCGCGACTTTGTGTGTCGCGCGAGATTATATTACCCGCACTAGACATGTAACACGGCCCGCCATTTTGTCGCTTGTCGCGCAGTGCATCCCTTTCATAGTGACGGAATCAGTGAAGGATGCACTGAGCGACAAGCGACAAAATGGCACGCGTGCTAGCCCCCCCCGCTGCATTCTGATTGACAGAAAAGGACGGGCAGTTGTTCTCGCGCGAGATAGAAGTCGCACTGTGAGTTGTGCTAGACCTACAGGGGTTGAGTAATTCTAGAAAGGTACCCAACTCTCCGGTTGCGATTGGATACCTATATTTTTAACACCCGACGAAAACGAAGAGGTGTTATAAGTCTGACCTGTGTATTTGTCTGTTGCATTATAGCTTCCAAATGAATATACCAATTTCGACGAGATTTTTTTTAATCGAAAGCTAGTTTAATCGAGATGGTTCTAAGCTAAGTTTCATTAAAGTTGGTTCATCCGTTTTTAAAATACTGAATTTTGAAATGACCATGTCGGGGGTTTTTCAAGTTTTCTAAGTTAGTTAGGATAGGAAATGTAGGAAGGCAGACCGTGAGATGGGCACTTGGGAGAAGGTGGCTCTTATAGCACAACCACTCAGAAAATTCTCAAAATCTTAAATTTTTATGTCTTTCTGTAGATTTCGCAGACCAATATAAGTCCTAAGCAATTTGCTTATGCAATACATCTTGCTTAGGAGCAGGGCTCTGCTAACACTGGACTTTTTAAAACACTGGGGAAAAGCGTTAAAATCTTTCTACGGAACCTTTGTGCGCGAGTCCGACTCGCACTTGGCCGGTTTTTAAGATGTGGACTACTTTGACGTTCTTTAAAAGCGTATAATTATACAATTCTCAACCGTCACGGTGATGAGAGACAATGGAAAAAAACCGTCACCGAAACACGCCATCAAATGCGCTGGTAAGCATGACGTTTTTGTAATTTTCAGCGTAATTTTATTCTTCGTCGAAAGACTATAAAACCTAGAGGACTGCCAATTTTAACATGAAACTACCGCGAGACTCGATCATACTGAAATAAACTGTTCAGACCGACATGCAGTTTTTTTTTTATTGGTCTACAAACTGGATAGAACATCCTAATATACAAATTTTATCGCTTAATATAGACATCTCATGTATACCCTAAAATAGTAGACACTGATGTGTGCGTGCAAAATAAGATGGTTTGGGCATGTAGAGAGAATGAGTGAAAGCAGATTTACAAAAAGGGTGTGAGAAGGGAGAGTGGATGGAAAAGTGGGAAAGGGAAGACCTCGGCGAACGTACTCCGATCAAATCGGTGATATTTTAGAAAAAGGACAGGTCAGGATCGAGTACCCACAACCGGATAGCATGTATGAAGAATGTTATGAGATTAAGGGAAGCAAAGGTTGTATGTCAGGATCGTAGCAAGTGGAAGTCCGTGGTCTCTGCCTACCCCTCCGGGAAACAGGCGGGACTGTATGTATGTATCATGCAAAATAGTAAACAGTTATTTTTAAAACAAAATTAAAATTAAAAATAAAAATACAGAACTCATGTTTCAAACTAATTCGTGGTCCTTCCTTTGGGGGCGCACGACTGCGCGCCAAGGCTCTGCTCGCGTGGCTTCCTACTAGCTAACAGCGGCGCACAATTACCCTCGTTTACGTGAGTGGTCCGTTTACGTCATTAGGACTGCCAATGTTTATTATATACAATATTATCGCGTTCCTTTAAAATGAACATTCACTTTGAAGAAGTCTTCTGAACTGAAAGACTTTGAGTAAGTACGAAAAACTTGATGCCGACGTATCATTTCGAATTTTTAAATTATTGCGAGTTGTAACTCGACTTATATACGTGAGTGATCCGTTTTTATTTCACTATTATTGTGAGTTGTTGTGATTTAGTGAATAATTTTTTAATTGAAACAAAACAAAACTAACCTAAACTTATCTATACTTTCAAAATCATGTACACCAAAATTTTCGTTCAGCAGAAAATAGGCTTCGGAATAATTCGGACTAGCAATTCGGAATTATGACTCATCAGAGTTTTTGGGTGCTCCCGTTCCAAAGGGGACTGCCAGTTTTATATGACAATTCAAACTACATTTCTTTGACAATAATATTGTGTATTGTAGTTCGAATTGTCATATAAAACTGACACTTGTTAAAGATGGTGAAATAGAGGCCAGGATTATGAAGCGCGCTAAAACGAAAAGCTCTTCAAGTCAGCAGTTGACACCGAATTGTCATTGAAAACTGATAATTATAAAGTTGTTGAAATAGGGGCATGATGTTTGTATCAATGCACTTGGCAGTCCTCTTGCTACTATCTTCCTTAATCGAAACACCGTCGAACACACTCGTAAGCATGACATCTTTGTAATTTTTCAGCGTAACTCTTCGTCACAATCCCGAATGTCTCGCTGTCATGAGACAAATGACTGTCGCGGTGACTATATGAGACTGTGGGCTGTTCAGTTAATTCCGCGGTTTTCTAGGTATGGAACTTTACATGCTAGTATGATTACTTTCTAACCCCCGACTAAAAAAAAAAAGTGGTGTTAAGTTTGAAGGCTGTGTGGGTGTCTGTCTGTGGCACCGTGTCTCTTAAACGGGTGAACCGATTTAGATGCGGTTTTTTTATTTAAAAGCTGTTTTTTTAGCAGAGTTTCTTAGACAAGTTTCATAAAAGGCGGATAGACTGTTGCAGAGATTTTCTGTGAGGCTGGCTTAGCGATTAAATGTGTTTGTGTAACCCCAATAGTATTTTATTTTTACTCTCAAAACCTTCATACGATCCCAAATGTAAATACTGTTCTGGTTGAGCCTTGTAAGCTGAATTTGATCTACTCACAAGTTTTTTTTTTTTTTTTTTTTTTATCTAAATTTTATTGAGGCTTTGGACACCCTGGGTGCACATGTCAGCCTCATGGGTGCTTACCCAGTTCCCTACTCAAGGGACAAATCTATAAAATTGTAAATACTAATTGCCTTGTCTGATGCCGGCTCTGCTAGCCAACAATTAACCTGGCCATTGTGCATGGATCCCAAACCCCCAAGAACTCTCCTTCTCAAGTCTGAATTCCGGACACACTCCAACAACACATGGAACAAGTCATCCACCTTCTGACAATCATCACATAGTGGTGATGGTTTAATTTTCATCAAATAAAGAAACTTGTTTGTTGGAATGTGTCCAGACCGAACTCTAAAAGCTAAAACTAACACTTTCCTAGCAAGACCAGCAGAGTCGAACCAAGGTGTCCACAAGGGACTAGCTTGGATAGTTCTGTACCAGGTTCCTACACCCCTTGATACGCACTGCTCACCAAAATGGTATTCCCATTTCTGTAAACTCCTTTTTTTAATTCTGGGAATCAGTTCACTAGAAAAAGGTTCAGAACTTATTACAGAACCATCCATTACAGCAGCTTTTGCAAGCTTATCCACCGCTTCATTCCCAGCCAACCCTACATGAGAAGGAATCCACTGTATTTTGACGGACTTGTCTCTAGAAATCATTTTGTGCATCACCTGAAGAGCTTCATAGGCAATAGGCATTCCTCTCTGCCCGGACACGCATCGGCTAAGGTGTTGGAGTGCGCTCCTTGAGTCAGATAGTATTACGGTTGGGGGACTATTAGCTAGATTATTTGCATAACCCAACGCTTCTTTAATAGCGACGAGTTCAGCTCGCATAACGCACACGTCGTCATGCAGCTTCCACTTGCGAGACACTCCACACTGAGGATCAAACAGCGCTGCTCCAGTACCTTGTACAGACTTGGAACCGTCAGTATATATTTTATACGAATGGTTATACTGCTCACTAAGCATATTCAGTGTAGAATTTCTCAATGCCTGGCTCTGTAGATGCCGCTTAGGGACATCAACGTCATCAATGCTATCAATTATACATGCCCTGGCGTCAACAGATGATACCCAAGTATTTAAAGAGTACATTTCTAATTTGTCACTGTGATACATATCCAAATCTTTCCATTCGTCATAAATGTTCGCTAACAGAGGAAAATTTTTATCAGTAAATAGATTACGTTTGGCCAAAATGCTCTGCATCGCAGCTACAATAGGGCTGTTTGATCTTGAACTTATTCTTAATAAAAATCTACAACCTAACCATACTCACAAGTTACGGCCTAAAATTTCATATGAAGGAGTAGGTAGCTCGGATATCAATGCAAGTACATTCAACTAAAAATATCAGTAAAAATAAAATGTCATAGTATTTCTACAGAAAACTTATTTACTTACTTACTTAATGAAAGCAATTTATAATGATATTTAATCCAAGCTAAAACTAATTTAAACTAAAATTTAAAACTAAATTAAATCTTAATGAAGCCCCCGTGGCATGATACCCAAAAGGCTGGCAGCGTCTCCTCGCTGAATAGCGATGCTGATAGTTTGAGAGAGAAAACTCCCAGCGAGGTCACAAGTTGCATCGACCAAGCGCTTTTGCAACTATGAAAAAAATATTTAGTTACTTTTCTTATTTCGTCACATTCCAAATAAGAACTGAGACCATAGGCAATAATACCAGCCAGTAGCAACGTGCCACCGCGCCACTGCCGTGCAATATCACTAAATCAAAAAAAAAAAAAGATTTCGCTTGCTCGTTCCAATTTCGAGCTTCGAAAGAATTACCGTTATAGTTTTTTTTTGTTTGGCGCGTAATTTCATTACAGGATTGTTGATCGGTTTTTGTTGGACAAAGGATTTCAATTAGAAAATTCCTACTGTTTTATACTTCCCGTTTATGATTCTTGCTTGGTTAAGTTGGAGCTTTATAATAATTTCGATTGGTTATTGGATTATCAATAATTATGTTAATTCCTAAGTATGTTGACAAAGGAAACCGAAAAGTTACTTTAGGATATTTTTTCAGGTAGTTGACGTAACTATGCAGCAGTAATTATAATGTCTTGAAAAAGGAATTTGAGAACCGACCGACCAATCACGTGTCCGGATTTGGGATATCTCATAATAAAGAAGTTTTTATGTGTTCTATTTTTTGCTGAAATTTCAAAGTTTCGTTTATAACCCGTTAAATCTTTTTTAATGAGTAGTTTTTTGAACTATGATTTTTCCCGCTAGCTTAACATACTATTGAACGTTGGAACTTTTTCACGTATGCTACATCAAAGAGAAAGTTGAAATCAAAATTTCTTCATTTTGAAGTAGAGGTGCACAAAAACATTTTTTTTTTTAATCTCTGTCTACAATTTAATTCGTAAAATCCAGCAGGTCTGGTTTGATTTATAAAATGCCTGTGCTTAGAAGTGGGACTTATTTAAAATTGCTTTTTATAAATACAAAATGTAAGCACGAAAACAGTAAGATTTTTATATTTTTGCTTGCGATAAATATTACAAATAATCTATTCTGTCTTACGTCTCGTTAAAGACACGATATGAGCAAAGGTTTTTTTTATTATATTTTAACGATCAACAAAAACATTTCACAATTTAATAACCTATGTTACGAGGTATAGACATAGTTGAAAAACCTTTCCCACGGGCCAGGCAAAAATCAATCTTATAACAATGTCATAAACATTTTGACAGGGGATAGCTTTTCTCACTTTAACTATACATACTTAGTTGCTTAATCTAGCGTAACGCCAAAAAGCTAAGTCATACTTTCCAACGCTTCCACAATTCACAGCAAAAGGAGGCTGAATAATGTTTAACTCCTACCACAAACCCGTGAACAAAAGAAAAGCGACATCCTAGGCAAAGGAGCCTGTGCCTAGTGATTATTAAAAAAAAACAAAGCAAAAGCGATTTCGCACAGTTGATTGCAAGCGCTCATTTGGAGGCGGCGAAATTTGAAAATTGCAGTCGGGGATCGTCTCTTGTTTAATGGTCTTTTTCATATCGGCAATAAAAAAAAGAAGTACGACCAATGAGGGCTATCGCGAATCAAGAATCCTAGGATTGCGAGTGTCGGGTGAGTCTATCTGTCAATTTCTACCAATCATAGGCCAGTAGCTTGTCTCTCATTGGTGAATGACAGATAAATGTGAAACTTCAAAAACCAACATAATTTACAATAACAAAAAACAGTCGATACGAAACGGCAAGGTCGGTATGTTTGTCTATGGTTAAAAAAACAGTCAAATTCGTGACAGGTATGGGCATGATACAATGCCTTCGGCTTCTGAACTAATCTTAGAGTTCATAAATGTGTGTAGATAAAGTAATGTATGCAACTCTACATAATTAGGCCTTAAAACAAGGACCTTTTAAGGAAATTATGGAAAAATTTGGAATTATTATGGAAATGTCTCATCATGGAACAGTTGTATAAACTACTACTTAAATTTAATACAATGCGTAAGAAAAGTTGAATAAATCTGTGATGTGCTGTGTTTTAATTTTCTGAGTACCAACTACTTAACACAAGTGCAACTAGATTTATTGAACTAAATTGGCGTGGTTGGTAGGATTGTTGAAGCTGAAGAGACACGCCGTGGACACTATTATGGGCGCCAATACTACTTGCGATGGCGTCTTTACAGTTGCCAATGTTCACGTAAGTGTACGTGACAGTGTGAATCCAACTAGCGACCTTCAAGAAACTCTGGATCGTGCCCTGCGTGGCGACGGAAGTCGATACGGTCGGGAAGCACATAGTGGCCATCTAGTCAACGTTTTAACATAAGTCTGTTCTAGAGAGGTTATGTAAATAGGCGCAAGTGAGTCTCGAGTTCCCTAACAACGCCAAAGGAAATCGCATTAGCTTTCTCGTATTTAATTCTCTGTACTCTGTACGTTACATAATCATAAGTCACATTTGTACCCTCGGTGTAAAACACGTAAGCATTTATGCAAGCGTGTATTCTGTTAACTAACCACGTATTTTAAAGGCTTTGTGGGCCAGAACACATTGTTTGAAATTTAAAACCCGCCGCCTCATAACTCGGTCGGAATTGTATTTTCCTAAGAAAACACCCAGTAAAACTCTTTGAGAAATGTTAAACTTTTGTAATGATGTTGTATTGCGGGCGCGTTCTGTCTGTTGCTGTATTTTTTTTAGTAATTTCAGTTTTATTATTCAGTTGATTGAATTGAACTAGGCAGCATCTAAACCTGTGGTCTGCGGACCCCTGGGATATTATAGGGAATTCGCGGATAGTATAAAAATATAACGTTAAAGACGAAAGTGTGATGGGTGTGTGCTGGATTTTTATTTAACATGGTCAGCGGGAACCAAATTCAGGTGTAAGAGGGGGTCATGGCTTAGTAAAATAAGATTAGGAACGGGCTGAACTTGTTGGGTTGTTAAAGTAACTGGTATCTGGCTAAGTAACTGGCTGGATATAGTTACAGATCTGGTGAAATCATTACGAAAGCAAAACTTTTGTAAGCAGTTAATTCTTATTTTGCTCAGTTTCATCAAACTGAAATCAATCATAGTCCCTTGTTTCATCACGGAAAGGAAAGTTTTAATAGGGTCTATGAATATGATTGAACAGTTTGATGAAATAAATTGCAGGCGTACATTATTTTTAATTGAGAAGGCGAGATGGGGATGGAAGGAGGTTTTACAACTGCTCGACGAGTAATAAATAACCGACCGGATAATCTAGTGGTTAAATGACTATTACTAAGAAGCTCGAAGTCCCGGCTTCGATCCCGTGTCGGGGCAAATACCTTTAGTAGATAACGAATACGAATATTTGCTCTTGTGTTTTGGATGTTTCGTATGTAGGTATTTAAATATGTGTAATTTAGGACTATAAATTGGTGTCCATTGTCACACCTTTGTTTATCTATAATACTTATTTGTATTTTGTTCTCTCAGTACGTCTTATTTACCCCGGCTTGCAATTAACTTGTACTTAAAGACTTTAAAAAATTTTATCTACCACAGCCAATATTGCAAAAAAAAACTTTTAAGTAAGAAGGCACCGCCGCGCCGTACCTTCGAAATGAAAAGTAGGCGCAGCCATCTTGACGTATGAGGCTTGCGTTACACGGGACGTCCCGAAATGAGGGTACTTCATCACTCTGCTTGTTTATGAGCGCTTCGGGAATGTTCGATAGACTTCGGGCTACTTCGTGCGCGATGAGAAATGACGTGACGTGCTTGAGTACCGATTTGAAGAGAATCAGGTGATTTGATTTATATGGCATGTTTTTTGTAAGCTTTGGGGAGGAGACTGGGGATAATGGAATTCTCGTCTCGTTTTCAGGTTGTCGTTGGTTACTCGCTATTTTTGTAAAGTATTAATGCTCACTTTGTATGTGCGTATAGTGTGTGGTCGCCAACAAAGTAAAATTCATACAGCGACAGTTTTAAGCATTGTCAAAAGGTTGGTAGACAGATCAAGCTAGAACATTTTATGCTTTTAAATTAACTTTCGACAACCTTTGTAAGGTTGTACGTTTTAAAGTTCTTGACTTTGAAAGGTGTTCTCAATTAGGTACACAGGTGCTAAAAGACTGATATGCAGCTGTAATTGTTTCTGCCGTTAAAATATCTGCTTCTAATCAGGTTGTTATTTATTTCCTTTCCCTACCAGAAACATTATAATGTAAGTCTTTCTCCAAGCCACTATAACAAACTCCAATACTTTCAAGACAAAATATTTCAACCATATTTAATCGTCACATAAACCCTATTCCAAGAGCCATTTGCGCTTATCGCCAATTGAAATATTGCCCTTAAACATGGCCCATTAACAACCGAAATTTCCAAAGCATTTAAACAGGATTTATCCTAAATGCTCACTAATGTCCACTGTCCAACGATGTACAATTGTACAGCGCCAGCTTTATTGTGGTGGCGGCCAAAACCATCCGGTGTTTTATGCCCTATGTACGGTACTTAGAAAAGTGATAGAGGATAGTGTTTGGAATTTTGAGGAAATTTTCGTTGTAATAAGTTTTCTTATCATTTTTATTACAAGCTTTTTGCCGACTGTACCTACTTTTCGTTGGCTGTACTTGTATTGTCATCGAACTTACCATATACACACGAAATCACAAGTTGATGGCGTTACCTAACCGCTGAAGGAGTTCCCTCCTGCGTGGCCACCAGATATTCACTACCAGATTTACACCGATACCAAATTTCAAGTAAATCCGGTTGGATTAAGTGGGTAGAATTCTACTTTGCAAGCTTTGACTACAACATAACACACACACAATACTTACATACATTGCAAGTTTATAAGAAGCTTGAAAAAAGAGCAGTAGGTATTTTATATCGAACGCACAAATCCATTTACTTTTTGCCGTGGGTCTTACACGTGACTAATACTTTATTGATGTTTACTGACGTGTAGGTAATTAGAAGAACAAAGCCCAAAAACCATTAATTGTTTGATAGACATCATTAGAATAGATTAAACGGTCTGTCGACTATCTAGGGCCTTAGGGAATTACTTCACTAATCATCGTGTTTTTTTATTGTCTCTACTGCATGTATATTTTGGTTGTGAAACAAAAGAACTTTTTAACGCCCTACGAAAAAGTGGGGTGTTATAAGTTTGACCTGTGTAACTGTGTATCTATCTGTGGCATCATAGCTCCCAAACGGATGAACCGATTTCAGTGCAGTTTCTTTTTAATCGAGATTGTTTTTAGCTAAGTTTCATTAAAATCGGTTCACGCGTTTTCGAAATATTGAACTTTGAAATGACAATGTCGGGGGTTTTTCAGCTTTTCTAAGTTGGTTAGGATATTATTAGTTCTGTGGTTATAACTCTCATACTTTACAACCTTTGCTTTCCTTAATCTCATAACATTCTTCATACATGCTCTCTGGTTTTGAGTACTCCTGACCTGTCCTTTTTCCAGAATATCACCGATTTGATCGGATTATTGTATTTCAGGGTCGTAGCAAGTGAAAGTCCGTACAGGAAACAGGCGTAACTGTGTGTATGTACGATTATACCTTCATGCTGGCCGTCAAGATAGATTGTTAGAAAATGCATCTTCAGAGAGTAACGACATCTGCTGCCATTATGTAAGACAAAGGCAGCTAAAATATTTACAGTGAAGTATGGCGGAGACTGGTGCAATTTTCATCTCACAGCAAAATTGCAACGATCTTCACTGCAGAATACAATATGGCGCTAAGTCTTGAAAGTTTAATGGTTTAATAGATAATCAGAAAAAACTGGCTGTAAATAAGTACTTACAAATGTTTCGGATGGTATTTGTTTATTTGGCCAAAAAACGTTTGCAAAACTAATTAATTTATGATTAAATATCTACAGTTTATTATCTATTCTGACACCAGTATAATAATACCGTAATTTACAAAATAAAAATATATTGAACACAGAATTCCGAGTAGTAGAATAAATTACTCTGTATTGTGTGTATTTATAAACAGAAGAACAAAATTATAACGACGTATCCAAAGATACCTTTACATTTCGTCTCATCGTTTTACCTGTACCTAGCTATAGGTACATACAACGCGTTTACATGGTACATTTGTGTGCTGGCAATATGTCCTCAGAGTCAATGAATCGTGAAATTGCAGGAAGCAATTCGAGGTACAGATTGCAGCATTAGAACAATGTATTATTATGTACAGTTACATGATTGCTTAAGCTATACCACCACCATCAGACTTGATAGAGAACATTCATGAACAAAAATACCTAATTAATTTGTTCGTTCTCGACCACACGTGTAAAATAGCTACGTAAATAATACGAGACAAACGAATCATCATCAATCATACGAATGCGAAACTTAAGTGGCAGTGGACGGGCACATTGCTCGCAGGACTGATGGCCCATGGGGCCAGAATGTTCTCGAATGGCGTCGGCGGACCAGGAGACGAGCGGTCGGTAGGCCTCCAACAAGATGGAGCGACGACCTGATGAAGATCATCGTAACGATAAAAACAGTGCGGAAAGCACAAGTCCGGCCTTGTGCTATTCGCATTCACCGCGATCCCGCGATCTTTACCAGACAAATGTTTGGTTTCTGTAGAGCATAAACCCCGTGGGAATTTCAACAAATCCGTCCTCAGTGCTTTTCTCCATCATAAAGGCCACCTCTACCAAAATTTCAGCCTTCTAGGGCCAAGCACTCAGTCAGTAACCGAAGAGTTTAATGTATATTGATTAGTGTGTAGGTAGGTACTTTGTTTGATAAATTGAGTTTACAGTTAACTTGTTAGTAGAGAAAAAGGGTAGCACGTTGATCAGATGTTTTGGTGCTTAGAAAAAGGGCTCGTTATTGGGCTGGATTCTACTTGTTGCTGGAGAGCAAAATAATTGTTCTTAGTTTAAAGATCAGTACCACTGGTGGGACCTTGAAGGCTCCATACCGCTGAGGGGCCACATGAGGACAGCATCATCAACACCATAATTATTCATCTTTATTTAATTTAAATCCTTATCACCGTTTCACCTCGGAACATTTCCATCATTCCCCAATGTCAACATTACCCGGTTCCGTTTTTTAAAAACCTTTGGCCTGTTAAACGTTTTCTGGGTAAATAAGATTTTAATCCTCAATATTTGGGTCATGGGGAGGTGGCGTCATTGAAAACGGTTCACCATGGCAACGAGTCGGACTTTTCCTTATTTATGGGAGAATATTCAAACGCGTATCTTTGCATTGGCCGCTGCGATGGGAATAGCTCGAGCAACCGCGACATTTGAGGTTTTAAAATGTCTTCATACTAAAATAATCTTGAGCATTCCTATTGAATGTATAGAACTACCTGAAGGGTATAGGGAATGAACATATCTGTTTACTTTTTTTAAACAAATTTTAATCTCAAAATGTAGAGCACTCAATAGACTACAAGTTAACACTCAGTTACAGTTACAGATACGAATATTAAATTTACGTAATTTGTCATTTTTATCACTGAAAAAAATTTACGAAAACTGTATGGATAACTACATCGTTTCAAACTTTTATGTCGCGATAACTCAAAAAGTTGCTAAGGTGACGTTCTTTCCGTGTACTTACCCTTCACTTAAAAACAAGTTATGATCACCCGCGACCACACGACTGAAATAGGCGTCTAGGCTGTATGTTTCCAAGCAACACCTCCCCCTCCACTGCCACACGAATCAACACAAATATCACACAGACCCAACTATCACCACCACCACTACACTATACGCAGACGCATGCATTAGGTAGGTACTCTACTGGAGGCATGTGGAACGGTTGTTTTTGTGCTTTGATAATATAGTGTAGTAGTGGTGGTGATAATTGGGTCTGTGTAACAAAATTCAAAATTCAAAATTCAAAATTTTATTCAGCAAATAGGCAGTTGAATGCTCTTTTACACGTCATTTTTTGAGTCTACCAGCGCTTTCGGAAAGACCATGATTGCCAAGAAGAATGCGCCGCAAGAAACTTGGCACAAAGTCATTTTTTCTAAAAACAAGTTACATTAGCTCTTTCAATACGCAACCACAGACAAACTACACAAAGAAACCTCACTCTGTCATTAAAAGATTAAGAGAGAAAAAAAAATACCGCATTTTAGAAACAAGTGTAAAAAGTAATTATTAAAACAGCAAAACCAGAACACTTTACTTTACTGGCACGTTTTAATTGAGCAGGAGATGTATAGGGTCTCCAGGTCAAATATCTGTGAAAATTTAAATTACAAAGGGATGTATAGGGTCCCAGAATTAATACTATAATATAATACTTAATCTAAATGGCTTAGAGATGTATAGTCTCTAGGGTCAATTTAAATTAAATTTAAAATCAGCAGAGGTGTAAAACGCCTCCACGGTCAAATAATAAGTATAATAATACATATACATAAACTGGAGATGTACATGGTCTCCAAATGTCAAATAACAAAAATTTATGAAATATACATTTCATGTCATCATGTGTGATGTTTCGTGTAGGAGTGGAGGCGAAGAATTTCCACAGAAACACACATTTGTCGAATAGACGTAGCTATTTTAAATACGTGTTGTTTGTACTTTATGAATATTGACCTCCACAAAGTAACACCTGATTCAATCAATAAGTATTTGAATGTAAAGAACCACTAAGAGAAACTAGAGAAATAATTCTTAGGTAATAGGTAAAAAGAGAATATAATTATTAGGTATAAACTCATCATGTTAGACTAGTTAAAAGATTCAATACTGGACCGAGTTTACGTCTAACTACCTAATCAACTGACAACAACAACTAACTAACCTAACCAACTTAGAAAATAAATAAATATCATGTCCCAAGCGACGACAACGGATAAACATGTACTTATTATAAATAAATACATACTTAAATTCACATTAAACATCCAAAACCTGAGAGCAAACTTTCATATTCATCATACAGACATCTGCCCCGACCGGGGATCGAACCCGGGACCTCAAGCTTCATAGTCAGGGTCTCTAACCACTAGGCTATCCGGTTGTCAAGTTGAAAAGCCGCGATATTTTCATTTCAAAGTTCAATATTTCAAAAATGGCTGAACAAAGAAGCCGCGTCCATATCCGTTATCCGTTTTCGAGCTACAATGCGACAAACAGATACACACCCATACACATATATACAGGTCAAACATACAACACTCCTCTTTTTTGTCGGGAGTTAATAAAATGGCTTCCGGCGATCTTCTTCAGATCGTCGGTCCATATTGTTGGCGTTTTCCTTTACAGTTCAAAAACTTTCTTGTACAAAAAAGTTTTTTGTATAATATTATAAATTTGCACCCTCAAAGTTCACGTTAGGAAAATAATACAGGTAGGTGATCAAAGTACTTTACCCATGGCTTAAGGCTTTCCTGTGTTAAAATAAAACACAGAGTACGAGCATATTATTACAAAGCCCGTGGGCGGTATCAAGCACTTTCTAACCCCGTATTCATTTTCATTTTCTGCCCCGTCGAACATTGTTCTTGGCACAAAAGAAGCTCTTTCAGATATGAGCGTTACGTACCTACATTAAAATTAAAATTCTGTTTGCCCGTGAAATGTATTTATGTTCGCGAGTGTGACTTGCCCGTTAAGGTTCTAGGGTTTAAAGGCGTGTGAAGAATAATGGAGTACTCATGTCATGATATAGTAGTTTATGCATCATCATCATCATGTCAGCAGAAAGATTTCCACTGCTTCTGGACATAGGCCTCCCCCAAGGCTCTCCACTCAGACCAGTCTTATGCTTTCCGCATCCACCGCGATCCTGCGATCTTTACTAGGTCGTCGCTCCATCTCGTTGGAGGCCTACCCACAGCTCGTCTCCCAGTCAGCTCAGCTCAGCTCGTCTCGTCAGTTTATGAAACTGTTAGGTACCTAATGAGGGTCCTTAAAACACGAGTGTGGTTTTACAAGCCGAGGCGAAGCCGAGTTTTGTAGTAAGATCACACGAGTGTTTTAAAACCTATAATTATGTATGCAACTACAGTACACATAATATGCATTATTATGTGTACTGAGATGAGTTCAGATGCCGAAGGCATAATCATACCTGTCACGAACGATCCGTTTATTTCACTATGATTGAACTATAATCATTATTCCATGTTACTAGAAGAAATCACTTTATTGTAGGTACAAAAAGGTACAAAAAAAAAAACAGGAAAAACACAAGTTACAAACAATCAAATTTGAGTAAAAGTTCGAACTTATCCCTTTAAGGGATTTCTAGAAATATCAAGATGATATTAGGTGAATAGTGAAATGAAAACGAATCACTCACGTATATAAGTCGAGTTTAGCCCGACATGTAGACAGGGTAGAGTGGTGTGGTCAGTGTAGTGTGCTACCCTGCATTTGACAATAATAAAAATGTCGATGTAAACGAGGGTAGTTGTGTGCCGCTGTCAGCTGCGTCTAGTAGTCGCGCGAGCAGAGCCGCGGCGCGCAGTGTGCGTCTCGCCGCCGCTGGGTCGCTCGCTCCCAGAGGAAGGACTACGAATTAGTCCGAAACATGTCGGGCTAAACTCGACTTATATACGTGAGTGATCCGTTTTTATTTCACTATGATTGAGTCTCACTGTAGTTTCATGTTAAGATATTAGATGAATATTATTATTCAATTCAATGTAAATTAAGTAGCATTCGATATACTATTTCAAGTAAACAGGTCGCCTTATTTTTAACCCTTCCCACACGTCCAATGACAAAGCAGTTTAGCCAACCGGAAAATAGTATCAAATCGAATCCAATACGGAAAGAAAAACGAATACGTACCTTTCCTAAGAAAATGGGTGCAACTGTAGTAGTTTCCTTTAGCGAAACAAATTAGGACGGTTTAGGAAAAGCGGGTTCTTGGAATGTGGAAGCGGGAAGCATTGTTTTAAGGAACTGCTGTCGATTTCAGAATGAGCACGTGGATAATTATTTAAATCAATAGTTCGATTATTTTTCAGTTCCCGTCGCAAAAAGAGGGGTTTTATATGTTTCACCCTGGTAATCATGACTATTTTTATAATTTTCCCCTCACTACCTCGGAAAGCCGTCTTTTATCCTTCAATACAGGCGGGTATAATCGCGTTTTATCCACTAGTGGGAAAAGTAATTTGACCTTGGAGTGAAGCGTGTTTAAGTAGCTTTTGACAGATAACAAAACGTAAAACGCTCATAATAATGGTTCGTTCGATATTAATTATCATTAAATAAATGATAAATCACAATAAAGTTATCACAATCGGAAATATTCCTTTATAATAAGAAGATAATAAGGTAAATGTCTCCCGACACTGTCCCAATAGCATCTTCAATCTTAATACGTAGAAATAAAAACGTCAAGCAGGGTGTCAATTATTAGAATTAAAGTATCAATACAGACACAAAACTCCATTTGTAAGGAAGCAGAGCTGAAAGATTACGCCGAAACCCGAAAGTTCTCGCACTAAAATGGTCGCACACCCTCATTCAGTCGGCGGTTAAAAATTACATCCAGTTAAATAACTGAAATCCCCATTAGTAAACATAATGCAAGTTGACCCATGAATAAGTTAATGCCGTCGCTTCGGGTACGGAATGTGAGACTACCTGTCACATCTTGTTGGTTTTGGTTGAACTAACAACCACGACGTTGACACCTCCGTGCGTCAGCATTAAACCACGTATGTGTAATTTAAAGATGCTTTTTGGTAATATGGCTGAAGTTATCATTATCGGGTTTTGGGAGAGAGAACCGAACTGAACTGGAAACCGAAGAGAAGGAAAAGAGTTTGAAACGATATGACAAATACCAAATTAAATACCGATACCTTGCAAACGACACAATTTAACAAAAACAGACGATGCCAGCTTGACTACTAGCCAGGCATACCCCTCTCCCCTCAATCCTAGACGTAAGAAAGAGATAGACAAGACGTAACGTTATGAATACCGATAAAACATTTCATTTTCAACTTAATTTCATTTCACAAATTACCGTTACCTGTAATTTTTTGCGGTGTATAATTGTAGCGGTATTTTCTGTCCCTGCCCTAAATATGGCTCTATTAATGGACAATGTTGGCTAACTCGCTTGTTATTCTAACAGGAAATAAAATACTTACAATTGAAAAAATCAATTGCGAAAAAGAAAATTTCAGCATTGTGTACGAGTATGTTCCATATTTTCAAAAGCAAATAAAAGCAAGTCTTCTTAAAAACTACAATTAAGGCCCCACGTTTAGGGAAAGAAATACCAGTAAAAAATATAAGACTACAAATGAAATGTCGGTAAATATATAATACAATATATAATACTTGCCGGCAAAATTTAGAGGTAACGGTATTTTGTGAAATGAAATTAGGTTGGAAATTAAATGTTTTACCGGTACTCATAACGTTACGTCTTGTTTGTCTCTTTCTTACCCCAATGATTGACACTTCCAATAATTGACATCCTGGGTCATGTTTTATAAAGCTACAAGTTGTAATTTACAAGCGGAAATCTCTTTCTAACAAAAGGTGATAGAATGAGACTTCCGCTTGTAATTTGTAACTTGTAGCTTTATAAAACACGGTCCTGCTGTCACCTTTATTGCTACGCATTAAAATTGAAAGTCCCAACTATTGGGATATTGTCGTAGGGACATTTACCTTAGTAACTCCCAAAGTACTGAAGCATTTGATCGAATTCCCGTATAAAGGCTACATTTCTCTTCCCCCCATTAGTCCCGCGTCTAATCCACACAACCGCGAACACTCCCATAATAGCTCTAATAAATACAATATCGACCAACATTTTATTGGTTAAGGCCAAATTAATTTCGTACCCACAATAAATATCGCTGGGCTAGCCCAAAAAAGTCCCAACTACATAAGAACAACTCTAGTTGTTAGACCTAGTTTCTTATGCGTTAGAATCTAGAATCGTTTGATTTTATGAGGCAGTTGTTACGCTTTGCTTTCGGGCGGCATGTAAGGGTCTTTACCCCGGCACAATGCGTATTGTTATTATAAACCCCAGTCCGCTAACTTACGCCATTTATAATGTAATCTCCGAGTAAATATGACGAAGCATTCAGCCTTTAGAAAAGTGAGTTTATCACGAGTCGCTAACTCTTTGGAAACGTGTTATCTTGAGAGCTTGAATCAACGTGATTTAAACTGTTTTTGGGTGCGACAGGCTTTTGTTTAAGCTGTAAAAAATGTACTTGAGGTTTCGTGTCAGGTTTGTATCCCTGAATTTTCAGGATTCAGAAGGAATATTGTCTCGCACACACCCGCAACTCACGGGTACATTCACATTCTCTGGCTTCAAAGATTGGTTCTAAGGCGAGTATTATTTGTTTAATTGGGAAGGCGTTTGTTTTGAAGTCAAATGTTTTGGGAGAGTTTTCGTGAAATGTCTGTAACTAAGTACCTACTACAAGTTTTTATGATTGATTAAACTGATGCAATTTTAGAATTGCAACGGTTGTGGTACAACGAGCGCGTTGCCGAACAATAATAGAAGCCTGTAGTAAATTTTCGCTTTAACGTTATCACAATGGGCAAATCAGCAGCATCTCTAACGGCACTTATCGACAAAAAACTATTCTCATAGTATTTGACATTTTCTTATGTCAGAAATCACACTAGTCACAGAATTCTATGCAGACGAACTCGTAGGCAACAGCTTGTGTGAGTGTATAACTCCAGTACACAAATCAAACACAATAATGTTTTATTACAGCCTCATGACAACCAACAACCCTTATTTCTATCGAAGCCTTCCATAATGACATAATTCAGGACTGAAAAACGTCAAACGCTGCCATTGGGTCAAACGATACAACTCGAAGACGTTCGAACTACCCGCCGGAGCACCGTAAGTATAGAGACTAAGGTTTGTATTGGTGTATTTCTAAGTTAACGAAAGGGTAGATTTATTTGTAAAGGAGTTGCGTGCGCCCGTACAGTAAAGGTACCAGTTAAAATGTAACCGCAGGGTTAGACGGTACGGGCCGGTACGGCGTGTGACACTTTTGTCGGGAAATGATACGCTAAATTAGCTCCTTTCCATATATAAATGGGAGACGGTAAGTCATTCGACACGCATGAGGAATTAAATGTATTTTCTTGTCAGTGGGGTGAATGTTGAATGTGAAAAGGTAGGTTACACTGATGTATTTTCACGAGGCAGTGTAGGCGAGGCATCTGTCTATAGTCTAAGAGGTTTATTCTAGCTTAGAGAAGACGGAAGGGGGCAGCTTTACAGCTTGACAGAATAGATATACCTAAGTACTCGTAGCTTAAAGCAGTAACTGAAATCTAGACAGACGTCCGATTTGACATACGCACACAGACGCGCATCGCTACAGTAAACTTAAGCGCTATTCGCAGTACAGTTTCGTCTAAGCTTTGTGTATTCTGTTAACAAACTGGCCACTAATAAATTTGACAGTTGCGCAGCGCGACGACAGAAACAATTGAGAATCGTGGTTCTGTCATCGGTGTGGCTCGGAATTTTCATAACATGATAAGACGAAAGCGAGCTGTTGAGTTGACGTTGACATTAAAATTCAATTCATAATTATTAATTTACTAGCTGTTGCCCGCGACTTCGTCCGCGTTGGTTTCGGATATCGCTATCCCGCGGGAACTATACAATTTTCCCGAATAAAAAGTAGCCTATGTTATTCCTCAATATTCAAACTATCTTCTTACCAAATTTCATCTAGATTGGTACAGCGGTTTTTCCTTGTAGAGGTAACAAACAGACAGACAGAGAGACAGAGGGACAGAGAGACAGAGTTACTTTCGCATTTATAATATTATAGCTGTTGCCCGCGACTTCGTCCGCGTGGAATTTGTTTATTGTTTCACAGCGGAAACTAAGTATAAGAGCTCTATAAGGAATCTAAGTAACAAAATACGTCCATTATCTCAGGCATGATGACGTTTGAATCTCTTTACTTTGGGGAGCCATTCCTGAGCCTAGAGCCCCCCTCTTTACTTGCTGATGCAACGTAGTAGTTCGCTTCTAAATCATTGCCTTAGAGAAAAGAGTTGTAGTTGTGTATGTGTAGATTTCAAGGCAGGGGGCTGTGCCCCCGCCCGAAACCCCCTTCCTTCTTTTCCGACTGCTGTGTAGTTGTTCGCTACTTATCAATGTCTCGCAAAAAAGAGTTATATTTGTATAGTTTTTTTTGACGGGGGGCCGCGCCCCCCAGCTCCCCTTCCTTTCCTTGCTGGGGCGTAATGGTTCGCTATTTATCAATTTCTTATAGTAAAGAGTTGTGTTTGTGGGTTTTTATGGCAGGGGGCTGCGCCCCCCGAATCCCCCCCCCCCTCTTTGCTTGCTGCAGCGTAGTGGTTCGCTACTTAGAAATGTATTTAAGAAAATACTTGTATTTGTATTGTTTTATGGAGGGAGGCTGCGCCCCCCGAGCCCCCCGTCTTTGCTTGCTAGGGCGTAATGGTTCGTCACTTATCAATTTCTTGCAGGAAAGAGTTATGTTTGTGTGTTTTTATGGCGGGGGGCTGCGCCCCCCGAACCCTCCTTCTTTGCTTGTTGCACGCAGCGTTACGTAGTTGTTCGCTACTTAGAATGTCTTGGGAGGAAACACTTTGCACTTGTGTTATTACACAAACAGATAAACAGACAAACAGAAAAGAATTTTTAAAATCGTTGTTTTGGGTCCTATTGCGTTAATAAATAGCGCTAGTAACAGTTTTTCTCGAATATCTTCAATGTACAGACACGGCCTTGTTACAGATTTATTATATGTATAGATATAGAAGAAGATATAGATAGATATAGATATAGATAGATATAGAATAGAAATAGAATTTACAATGACATTAAATCTAAGCTTAAACTAAATAAACTACAACTTAAAACTAAATTAAATCTAAATAAGGCCCCCGTGGCATGGTGCCCAAAAGGCTGGCAGCGTTGCCTCGCTGAATAGCGATGCTGATTCTTTGAGAGAGAAAACTGCCAGCCCTTTGGTCACAAGTTGCATCAACTAAGCGCTTAAGAAGATAGATAGATAAAAGATTTAACGCAGAAATGCTTAATAGTCCTGAGCTAAAGCTCCTAAGTAATGAAAGATTAAAATTGTAATTAAAACTATCACAAACATTAATGAAATATTAGAATACAGAACAAACAAAGTTTTCGTCTATGCGAAGCTTAGAGATACGTCTTTTAAAGTGATTTGAGGTCGAAATGTCCAGTAAACGTTACCGCCGTTACTTGACAAGTTTTTCAACTTTATTGCAGTGTAAAAAAAGTTTCTAAGACCTAAGAATAAAAAAGGTACTGCCACCGGTCTTCATAATTTGCAAGTCCCTTCTGCCGCATTTCCTAACCGCGTTCAAAGCATAGTTATTATAAAATACATTTGTATGTCTCGACGACCATTACGTACTAACAAGAGGGGTGTCATTAGAGACAAAATTAATGACGGTTTCAACCTTTTTAATTATTTTTAAGAGTATTCCTCCTGTCTCTTTGACTTGGTTTGTAAATTGTTTAATATCCCATGCTTCTCTATTTCTTCAGACAATTTACTGATGCGATTTATTTTTGCGTTGTTTTAATTTAATGCAAAATATTTGTAAATTGAAAGCCGTTTTAGGGCTGAAGAGTTTTAGTAATTTTTCATCGTGAATTCTTGAAATTGTTAAATGCTTTCGCTGGAGCCGAAAGGATTTTACATAAATATAACTTGATGAAGCAATAATTTAATAAACATTGGTTCACTATAAGTATTTAGTTTGATGAAATATAAAAACACTTGTCTCGGAGAGTAATTGAATTAATGTCTTACTTTCGACGGATTTCAAGATAAATAAAGTGGAATGGCAATTTAGAATATTTTCATTCTAAGTAGCCAATTGCATTTAGCACAACTGTAAATTAAAGTTTTTTTCAACTAAGTAATACTACAGTAGTACAACAGTTGATTTAAAATGAAATTACTTTCAAAGAAATTTAACAGTCTCTTTAAATAAAAACTTACAGAGAAACTAATAGGTAGATATTTCTTAATTACGACAACTTTAATATCAAGACGTGGCTGCCGCTCTATGCTACCCGCTGGGTATACTGCGTTCATTTTACTCTATGAAATAAGGATATCTCCTCTCTTTTACATGACGAACAAACTTTCCATAATGCACATAATGTAAGTAACCATTTGTTCTAAGTATACGACAAGTAAATTATGATCACCTTGGTGTTACATCACCTTCTACAAACAACCTCGCTACCTTTTGATGCCACCTTGTAAACATGTGCCCACATCCATGGCACGCACCCGTCAACGGCGTAATAAACTCGAAATATTCGACTTTGCGCGACGTCTCGTTTCATTACCGTCACATTAATTTTAAACAAAAGGCGATGTTTCACAAAAATATCCGTGTGACAGTTACGGAATGGCACACGAAAGACAGAATGCTGGCACGACAGAAATCTGCTCCTTGACGAGGCTTGGGACAAGGGATGAGTGGATGAAAAAAAAAAGGTTCAGGTACTGCCTTGCATGGTGCCCTGTTGTATTGTTCTGAAGATTAGGATGTTACTTTAATCACATTAGTAATTAAATATTGTATAGATTCAGGCGTAACTTTGCGGAGGTCCATGTTACAAGTAATGGATTAAATTAGTTAGCTCCTCCGTGAAGTAGTGCAGTGTAGTTGCAAAATAGACTATAGTAAAGTTCCGGAATATAGTTCCGGAGAGAGGCGAAACACGTGTCCGGTACTATTTTAGTGGTGGTGGCAGTTTTGACTGTGGGTTTAGTAGCGTTTGCGTTGGTTATTTTATTTTCTAATATCAGTTGTGGTTTGGGTCAATAAACTATTTATTGCCACTCGTTGCCATGGAGATGATCCCCCGGGTAACTCGTCTAAAATAAGATTTTCTAAGGCGGTACTCTATCACACGTTAGGATTTTCAACAGTTATATAACTGTAACTGGCATATGCCGATTCCTTCATGCTTTGGTTCATGGTTTGGTGCTTTAGAAAAATTTACTTTAGACTAGTTATCCAGGGGACATCTCCATGGCAACGAGAATAAAAAGTTGATTGACCCGTTTAACAACACACAGGAAAAATAATACTGTGATGTGACAAATAGAAATAGACTAATACTTGCTTAAAAGCACCTCTAGATGCCGCATAAAGGGAATCAGTTCATAAATTATTTCTGGTATGATCCCAGTTTCATCGTTTTAGCCACTCCCGCGATATGGAATACCCCAACCCAGTTTTTCACTAACCCGGCTTAATCTCCAAATGCATTCATAAAACTCAAAGCCTCACAAAATTAACCGACTGCAAACACATGTTCGTCGTTGCTGCTCACGAACGGACCAACTTAGATTGCATTATGTTGGCCGCTCTTAACAACTTTTATGACGGGGTTGAGAACTTGTTTCACGACTCGTGATGCGAATTATAAGACCAGTAAACTCTAGATTATCTTCCAGTTTACGTGCTTATTATGAGGGATGTAGCGGATATTATTATGTGCCAGTTCATTTAAGTAATAAATGTTGGTGTACTAGTTTTAATAGCGTGTTTGTTTTAAAATGATAATTATTAACATGAGAATATAGACATAAAAATATAAAGGTGTACCAAAAGCGAAGTAAAAAAAGTAAAAAAGGTCCCGTGCAAACTGTTTTGTGAAAATTTTATAAAAACACATGGTTGAAGCTGGATAGCAAATCCGATTGCGAGGTTAGGAAAGAGTGTACCTAGGAATTTTTGTTTTTCTCAAAAATTACCGTAAAAGTTGTCGTTGTTAACTACACATTGGAAGATAAAGTGCATTGTTTACGTTCATCCTAAAATTACAATAAAAAAAACAATGCAGGAGCGCTAAACTCAACAGGAATGTTACGTACAAACTGCACTAATATTAAATGAAGGTTCAAAACTCTATAGAGCCAAATAAGTAGACGTTTGCCGATTTTTTTTTATTCAACTTTTGTTACATGTGTGGAGTGCCCTCCCTAGAAATATTTATTTTTGTTATAATATCCTCCTAAGTCCTCACTTATTACGACGTTATAATTTAATACCGGTAGGTACTGATTTCACCGTAACGTTACTCAACACTGGTACTGATTTTACCGTTACGTTACTTAATACCGGTACTTATTTTACCGTTACGTAACGTTACTTATAATGTGAATTTGGTAACGCTTTAAAGCCCTGCCGCAAGCTCATTCGTTAAAACCATACTCAGCCAGGAATCGTCCACTACCGGTCTAGGCAATGTAAGAACTATTTTTGTTTTAAACTAAATACAACAAAAACATACACTCGTAAGGCGAGATTGCTGTCACAAATATTCCGCTACCCGCTCCTACATTGCACTGCGCAATTCAAATAAAAAACGTTCGCGTGCCGCCTACCATTAATTCAGTGCGTGAAAGATGCGCAGTGTCGCGATTATGAATGATGACGCACAAAATAATAAATTTCTTGAAGAAAAAAGTCGATTTGTAAAGTAAAGCGACTAGTTAGAGGCATTTCATCTTAACCCTCCAGGTTGGCAACGCATCTGCAAACCCTCCGGAGTTGCGGGTGTCTATGGGCAGTGGTGATCACTTACCATCAGGTGACCCACTTGCTCGCTTGCCTTCCTCGTTGTATAAAAAAAAAAAAGTTAAAGTGGATAAGAAAGGTGCTATTTTTGTATGAATATAGCAATATTTACATCAGTGAAATATTAAATTGAAAACAATGACACTGTTTCACATTTGCAGTGCAAACACTGCGAGTATAAAAAATATTTATTTCAGGGCAGCGAGGTGCAGAGGCCCGAGTACGAATATTCAAAACCTGCGTCACGTCAAATCGAATAGTAAACGTTATCGAGTTTGTATGACGTTTGGAACAGCGCCCGCTTGTGAGCGTATTTGGAACTAAAATCGATCTCGATACGATAACCATAAGGTAACGCAGGATTCGATAACTCGTGCTCGACCCTCAGCAAAGCCGCGGCGCGCAGTGAGCGTCTCGCTGCTGCTGAATGGTGCGCTTCCAGAGAAAGAACTACGAATTAGTCCGAAACATGCCAGGCTAAGCTCAACTTATGTAGGAAGGTACGTGAGTGGAGTGATCCGTTTATTTCGCTAATGTTAAACTTAGAAATTTCATTTATATTTTGTAACTACGTAAGTACGTTACTCAACTATCGATATAAACGGGCAAGTACGTGATCCTAGAAAGCTAAGTCAACTTGAAAGTTTTAATCTAACTCAAGCCTAAGTTAGAAACCTAACACATTTAAACAACCCCTTAGTTTGAACTAAGGTAAGTAAACTTAGGGGGGGGGGGGGTTACTTGAGTGATTCAATTCACGTACTTAGCTAGTTTAAAACCGCTGACCCACACATACCGTAAAAAAATCTTACACCTAGAAAAACGTACAATGATCTTTAATTACGATTACAATCGCAAAACAACATTCATTATAAATACTCGTACATGTTATTGCTGAATAAAAATGAGCCGATTCTCGTAAATTTTGTGATAAGGTTCGATAATTATTAAGACCGCCTATTGTCTAACATACCAGTTTTTCCGTAATCTCCTTATACTGTTTTGTGGTTTTCAGCAAAGAATATTTGTATTGTATTGTATTATTTATCCCTTAATTTGGCAGAACTGAAAAGAGAAAACCTGAATTCTAGTCTTTTCTGATAATATACCTACCAAAAATGTGTAATACAATAAAAACACAAAAAGACTGCTACAGATATTTTATTATGATGGTTCAAAACGAAAATGTTTTGAGTAAACTTCTATTGCTGATGATATATGACATTCAGTGACTTTGGATTATGACATAATTTTGAACAGCAGAAAAAATCATAGATGACGTTTGTGCTATGTACTGTCTATGTTCATCGTGTACATTAAGGGTTAAAGAAGTTTCTTGTAGATTTGTGCTTCGGAAAAAAAAAACTAAAAAGTTTACGGAGCTTTTCTACTTATTTCATAGTTCCTATGGGAAAGCACTCCTAGAGTTATGTGATACGTAATCAAACCTATGGAGTAGACATACTTAAGTCAGACCGAGAGTAATTTCCTTTGAAGCAAAGGAATACCGTTTCGCGTGATGAAACATTGTGATGGTAGAGTAAATAAAGATTTATTTATTTATTCAATTTACAATATTATAACAAGTTTACAGCCAGAAACCAACACACTTATTATGTTAATGGACAAAGAACACAGAAAAGAGAGAAAAAAAAGAGACGAACTAAAATTACTAAAAAATACACCAATGAGACAAATCGTATTACAAGGTAGGTACATAAAAACTTAGTCCCTTTTGTGGTTTTAGTCCATTTATTATTAGGAAATCAACCTTAAATCTAAAAAAGAATCTAAAAAAAATATTGCCACTCGTTGCCATGGAGATGTCCCCTGGGTAACTCGCCTAAAATGAAATTTTCTAACCACTAACTACTAAATCAAACGTTAGGATTTTCAGCAGTTATTATGCCAATTCCTTCATGCTTCATCTCCTAAGCATGCAAATTCTGACTTTCGGGAGACGGTGCCTTAGAAAACGTTATAGACGAGCTACCCAGGGGACATCTCCATGGCAACGAGTGGCAATAAAAAACGGATTGACCCAATTGCGAGAAAGAAGTCTTGGATGTATTTGTATGTGGATAGTATGTCAACCTTTAGGTACTTAGTTTGGGTTACGTCAAAATAGCCGGCTAAGTGCGTGTCAGACTCTTACTTAGAATTGACTAACGAACATACAGAAGGACAACAAAGTGATCCTATAAGGGTTCCATTTTCCCTTTTGCGATACGAAACCCTAACAGTTGACGTAAATATCTCACGATGTTTATTTACTGCGAGTATCCGACTTTCACTTTAAAGATTTTATTTCAACTTTAGCTAAGAACCATCCCGGCCAAACTAGCTTTCGGCTAAAACCAGTCTATCCATCCATAGGATCTACGAGGATATCTGTGTGGCTGTCGTTACATACAAATAGTACAGTTAAACACGTCAAACAAGTGAATGACGAAACAATGGAAATTAGTCAGAAATTCCCCAGTTGTTTAACACAGTATTTTTTATTTTAAACGCCTCGAAAAGTTACGGTAAAGGTAAGGTTAGGCACTGGAAGGACATGTATTTAAAACTTTCCCAACATAATATATATCACGGAAAAACCATTCGCTTACAGACTTACATTTATTTGCTAAAGTAATTATAACAGTTAAATAGAGCCGCGGCGCGTATCGTACCAACTCGTGCCAGGGTTCGAAATTCCGAATACATAAGTCATTGTTACATTCCCTGCTGGAAGGGCTAGGGGTAGTAAATTTTCATTTTGTAACAAAACACGCGTTTTAGGGAAAACGTAAGAAAGTAGGTAGATGTTGCCTGATTTTGTTGCTTAGAAATTGCTTGTCACGAAAAGTTGTCGAGGCAGATAATGTGTAGTTTTGGAGCTTACAAAGTGTCATCCTGCATGTCAACCTACGACCTAAAGAGGGCTGTTATAAGTTTGACATGTGTATCTTTGTGTCTGTGTATCTGTCTGTGGCACCATAGCTCCCAAACGGATGGATCGATTTTAGTGCGATTTTTAATCGAAAGCTAGGTTAATCAACATGATATGGCGGTCGTATTGTGTTTTAAATTTATTGTGTGAACTGTAAAATGTTGTTTTGTGGCAATAAACTATTTTTTCTTTCTTTTCTTTCTTTCTGTATGGTTCTTAGCTAAGTCTCATTTTAAATCAGTTAACCCGTTTTTGAAATACTGAACTTTGAAATGGCAATATCGGGGGTTTTCCAACTTTTCTAAGTTGGTTAGGTTCCCGTCAGACGCTGAACGTTGTTTTCGAGGTACCGCTTCCAGCGTGCCGTGTTCGAGCAATTCGAGCATTAATAACTTGGGAGCGGGCTGCCAAAATTTCGAAGTACCTAATTGGCTATTGCTGCTGATAGCTGTAGCTGTCGGATGGCCTCCAACAAGATGGAGCGACGACCTAGTAGGGATCGCGGGACCGCGGTGGATGCGGAAAGCACAAGACCGGTCTGAGTGGAGAGCCTTGGGGGAGGCCTATGTCCAGCAGTGGACGTCTTTCGGCTGACATGATGATGATGATGATGACCTAATTGGCTCCAGCCACGCCAGTGAGCTTCGCTTACTATTTAAATAAGAGTCTGTCGATAAACTGATACGTTTTTGAGGCAGTTTGTGGTATTCGGTCAGAGAACGAAAGAAAGAATCTCGAACACTACCCATACTTACAGGATTTTTTTATACGATAACAAACACAAACGAGCAAGTGGGACACCTGATGGTAAGTATTCACCACTGCCTGTAGACACCGGCAACTCCTCGGGTTTACAGATGTGTTGCCATCCTAGAGGCTAAGATGAAATACCTCTCGTGCCAGTGATTTCCTCTGCCTTACTCTCCAAACCGGAACACAGCAGAACAAGCACTGTTGCTTAGCGGCAGGATTAGAGAGTAAGATGGTGGTAGCGATCCGGACGGACCTCGCACAAGGTCCTACCACCCGATGTCGCGCGATTATACCACATGGAGGGGAAGTACCTATCTTATATTGTAGATAGAATATTTTGCTTTTGCTTTATGAAGACATTCCTCCATTATTAATTTACGACGAAAAAGCGGGGTGTTATAAGTTTGACCTGTGTATCTGTGTATCTTTCTATGGCATCATAGCTCCCACACGGATGTACCGATTTCGATGTGGTTTTTTTAATCGAAAGCTAGTTTAATCGAGATGGTTCTTAGCTAAGTTTCATTAAAATCGGTTCACCCGTTTTCGAAATATTGAACTTTGAAATGGCAATGTCGGGGGTTTTTCAACTTTTCTAAGTTGGTTAGGTTATTAAATTTATCTTTCGTATTAATTGTTCGTAACGTACAGCTCGAGAGCAAGCCAAGAAGATCGCTCGCGCATGCACGGCTTCTGTCAGCCCCCGGTTATTACTCCAGCGGAAACCGGAAGCCAACAGATGAACTTAATGATAAGTAATAATATTAATATTATATACATATTTACAAATTAAGGCTGACACCAGAAGCTTGTTTATGATTTGGGAATGTTTGGGAACTGCTTGAGTTACTTTCAGAAGAATAAATCGGCTAAGTGCGAGTTACACACACGTGTACACACACAACGGGCCTGTCGATACTAAAGCGCGAGGTTGTTTTGTGCGAAAATCGCAGCATTAGACGCATGCGATCAACTTTTGCCTTATCATGATACTCGGGACTTAATCGCGTAAAAACATATATTTAAATTTGAATTCAAATACCTCGACGTTTCGGAGGCGACGTTGCGACCATGGTCTCGAGGGGTGGTTCCGAAACATCGAGGTATTTGAATTCAAATTTAAATAGATGTTTTTTACGCGATTAAGTTCCGAGTATCGTGATAATGTGTGAAAATCGCGAAGGTTTAAATATACATAACTTTTGCCTTGTTTGTTCAATGATGCGTTCATCGCGTAAAATAATGTTTGGTGAAAATATTACCTGATGTAAAGTAGCGTTTATCGCATAAAACATAAGGGTCTCATTTTTTCCTCTTGAGGCACGGAAGCCTAAAAATAAGTAAGATGATATCAAACCGCCATTTTGTCAAAGTGTATGTCAAAGCCGATTTATATAGGAAAGTCCATGTTTTCCAAAATATGGAAAGCGTTTAGACCTTAAAAACAAATTGCTAGCAACATGCATTTTCTCGTAATTTTATGCTTATTTCAGAATAAACGGTAAAACAATTTTGCAATTATTTTATTACTTATTAATTACCAGCCATTTCTAATGACCTGATTCACACAAAACTTGGCATAGAGTCTGAATGCTAATTAAATGGGCCAACGTTACGCGCAATTCAAAATACTTCCTATCTCGAATTGGCAACAATACCCTCATCCATTTTTGTCACTGGCAACTACATTTGCTACCGACATTGCCAACCTAAGAATAAAAATAAACAAAGTGAGCGTACGAACGTTGCATCTTACATAAATTAGAGAGAGGGTTTACCTTGGTAGTAAAAGCCAAGGGAGAACGTATGGCCAACATAAGGGATAAAGCCGTATCCATTGTGGTTGGGTGCGGTGCGGGGTACTGGCTGAAAGCGATTGAGAGAGCAAAAATAAAAATAAACCGGTTTTTTTTTAAGCATTCCAGGCTGTACAAAAACTGTCTGCAATAATTTTAAAAAGTTTTCTGTTGAAGAGTTTAAATGTTTAAATACAAGCTTTTTTGCCGACATTACTTTTTATTGTCTGTACTTCTGTCACTGTCACTGTCATTAAACTTAACATACTTAATCAGTAAAGTTTTAATCTTTTCAAAGCAATTACACAATAATAATAAGGTTATAGAGATTAAACGAAGATTAATCAGAATAGATAGTTTATAATCATTGTAGCAAAATCCCTTATTTATTGACCGAGACAGCGTGAAAGGTCTCCATTTCAGATTGAGCAAAAATGCTTCTCTTCTAATTTTGTGAGCAGGTTCAATAATAATCAGGTAACTACATGTTTTTTCTCAGTTCAGTTTTTACTTAAAACAAAACGGAAAATGTTAAAAAAGAGCTCGCGGGGTCAAAACTTCTCACAGAGCCACTAGTTTAAAATAATCAAAATTACGTGTTTATGGGTAGGTAATAATAAAAGACTAAAAATAAATATTAAACACTTTTACATAATTATTAAGGCGATTGGTCTCAAAACAAGTTAAAAAAAAGTAAAGCGATGTTTTTTTCGTCATCCAGCCCTGTCTGTTACATTATTTTCCCATTTGTCATCCAGAAACTAAAATCATACGATGTAAAATATTTGTACGATATTGAATGTAGCATATTTCTTCTAACTCCAGCCCATTCCACGCGGGCCAAGATCGCAAAACACTTACGTAGGTATATAATATTTTTATTGTAATCCCGACCCCGCTTAGAAAGCAAAGGGGACCCACTAAATAAAAATATTTCCCCAACAACGTCTGCATTATTGCAAGGCTCACGTTACTGTAACTCGTACAATATCTCTGTAGCTAAAAATGTTTCTTCTTTTCATGAATTCCGAATGTTTCTGTAAGTAAGCGTAGTTTTTACGCTGTTTTGGTGAAAGATAAATGGTTCAATGGTAGTGCGGATCAGCTGCGAATGTAAGTTAAGCAGTGTTGTTGCTGGTGTGGTTTTGGATGGGTGACCGTTGTTGACAGCTTTTCGGATGGTATGGAGCAAGGGGCTTTTTCTTAGAATTGACTTGAGAGTTTAAAGAAGCTTAGCATCTTGAACACACTTTCTCAAAATGTGCACTTTCCTCAAACTGTACACTACCAAAACAATAGCTTGAGGTCCCGGGTTCGAATCCCTGTCGGGGCAGATGTTTGTATGATGAATACGAATGTTTGTTCTCTGGTCTTGGATGTTTAATATTATTTATATAAGTATGTATTTATCTATATAAGTATGTTTATCTGTTGTCTAGTACCCATAGTACAGGCTTTGCCTAGTTTGGGACAAATTGACACCAATTGACCTAGGTCAATTGGTCTCAATTTGTCCCATGATATTTATATATTTTTATTTTTATTTTAATAAATTCGAAACGTTTTCTGTGCGTGTGCTTTAGGTAAATTTTACCAAAATTTCATTTTACTATAAGTGCACAAACAACTAATCCGGGTTTTGATAAAGTGACATTTTATTACCTAGTTGATATTTTGTCAATACTTTTTTGGTCATCTTTGAAATTTAATTTCGTTTAAAGTAACTAACCTACATTGAAGTGCACATTCGGATCTGAAAAATTTACAACATGAGAAAGTACACACTGTGAGTTAGTGTATTTTTTGAGAAATTGCTCGTTTCAATAAAATGTCACTTCTAAGAAAGTGCACGTTTTGGGAAAGTAAAGTAAAGTAAAATACCGCGTAACTAAAAATTTACATCGTTAGTTAAAGTACTTGTGATGAGGTGTGAGTTCTATCACAGAAGGGAATAAATACTATGTCTAACAATTGGACGTACAAAATTGGCTATAAAAACTTTTTTAAGCGTTTTGGCCGTTGCCCAAGATCACTCCAACCACTAAAATCCTAGTTAAATCATTGGTAACTTTTGCTTCCTAAGTATCTTTGTTACACAAGACTAGACCAGCTGACTCCGCTTTCGCATCGTATTTCAAAACAGTAGACATTTTTACGAAGCGTTTCAACCAGACATTTTATTGCAGTGGAATCTCCAATGATAAATGATGTAAGCGCGGTCAAATTAAGCGGCGGACGGTATAAATTGCTGATATTAATCTATGTCACTTAATACTCCATAAACCCAGACCGAGACGAATTACGAGGCGTCTTGATAATTGCCCTCCTTTGGGGTAGGAACGGCCGGAGTAGGTAAATACTCGCATATCTGTTGAGTTAATTTTGTTGGAATCTTTTTATGTGTACAACGGTATGTTACGAGTGGGTGTTTAATGGTGACTAAAGGCAAAACATCCGGCGTGGGTGGATAGTTATGTCGAGGGTAAAATGGCATTTATTAACGTGTTATATTGCTCTGCTTTTCACCTCGATTGCGAGGAGATTAAATAGCAGCCTTTTTTTGTGCGTCAAAATAACAAAGTGTGACTCGCTAGTTTGGAAGCGAAAAATAATGTCTAATCCGAGCTCCCTGCAGCCAAATTACATGAGATCGAAACTCTACCACTTTGTGCGTTAAAAATGCTGCTGAGTTGCCTTAGTCTTAAAATAAATTCTGTAGCTTTGTGTGGCTGTTTAGCCTGATTACCTTGCTCTTGGACAATTAATTTACTTAATGCACTAGAGCAATAGGTATTAAGTACAATAAGAACTTGAAGAGCATGAAAATAGGAGAAAACCTATCATTTTACAACTACTTAGATCAATCACAAAAGTCGAAATTCAAATCTCGATTCCGTGATCCCGATTCCGATTCGATTCTCGACCGATTCACAACCTCCGCTCCTCTCCGCCACAATGGAAGCGCCTTCTAAATACCGGTAGGTATAGGATAACTGGTTAATAATATTTCATGAATTAACTGAAGCTCAACGTGTGTAACCGGATCGTTATACAGTATATTATATTAAGCAGTTTAGTTTATTATTACTTGTGCCGAAATTAGAGCACTAATTATGTGGGCTGTTTACTCGTTATTATTGTTACGTAGTTTGCGTGTTCCACTTATTTTATTAGCTTATTTTGTTGTTAGGTAAACGGAACAAACCTTACTACGTCATTTCATTTCTACATGTTGTTTTAGTTCTCCGAGCCAAAATGGTAAAAAGATACCCTTATGGTGTGACTTGGTCTGTCTGTCTGTCTGTCTGTCTGTCCGTCACAGCTTTTTTTTTATACGAAAAGGAAAGCAAACAAGCAAGTAGGTCACCTGATGGTAAATGATCACCACTGTCCATTCAGAGACACCCGTAACCTCGGGGGTTTGTAGATGCTTTGACAAACTAAAGAGCTAAGATGAAATGCCTCTTGTGCCCGTAATTGCACTGGCTGTCTTACTTTCCACACCGGAACACAACAGTGCAAGCGCTGCTGCTTAGCAGCAGGATTTGCGAGTAAGGTGGTGGTAGCGATCGGGACGGTCCTCACACAAGGTCCTACCATCCGCAACCTGCCCACAGCTGGTTATTTTCAGGAACTACAAATTGAGTTTAAATTTAGAATAGTTTTAGATGATGGTGTGAAGGTGGTAGCTTAGGGGGAAAGTAAATACTCAGGCTGGAGTTGCGAGTAAAGACTTAAGGCTATTTAAAGTGTACCTACATGATAGGGGAGTGTGTGTGTGGCGCAACACACACTACAATGGTTACCCAAGTATGTTTGTGTATGAGTTTGGTTCGTACCCGGCCCATTTATTTGATGAAACCTCACTTTCCCGTGAATAGCGCCCATAGTTCTAGTCACACAGTTAAGTAAACTAACAATGTTTTATTACCTACAGTAACAACTATCTAAGACATAAACTACCGTCAATAATTTTACCGTAGCACCAGTGTAACTTTTTACATCCTGGAGCGAGTCCAAGTCAATATACAGCGGAAACATAGGAGACAGACGGACAAACAGTAGCCTAACTTAACCGAAATGGTAGTTAAATTACCGAATCACTCGCGTAGTCGAGTTTAGACATCGCGCGAGCAGAGCTTGGCGTGCAGTGTGCATTTAGCTGCCGTCGAGTCACGCGCTCGCAGAGAAAGGACTACGAATTATTAAAGAAAAGAAAGATGCTTCATTGAATGAATACTCACTGCTATCTTTACGAATTTATTTTAATATATACCGATTATCATTATATCGGTAAGTGAGAACCCTGTGGTCTTGCCCCCAAACCGGTTTCGAGTCAGTGGTGCATTATTAAATATGATCGCTATATATTAATATGAACGCTAGTGTCACACGATTAGTTGCAATTTCGTGTGCAACCAGGTAACGGTAAATTTGATTTTTGTTCGAGAGTAAGCTTTCTTAGTTATTCTTTAGAGAGAGAGAGAGAGAGAGAGATAGATTTATTCACACAAATTCGACACATACACAAAAAAGCAGTACATTTGAAAAATTAAAAATAAGACAAATGCAGGAACTTAACAACTATTTAATATTTACATAAATGCCGAATAGTGTGAAATGGATCCCACTCAGCATAATACTGTGGCAGCCGCAAAGCTGTTTTTAAGCAGGACCCATTTGAATTAAAAACTAAAAAACCGGCCAAGTGCGAGTCGGACTTGCGCACGAGGGTTCCGTAGAAAGATTTTAACGCTTTTCCCCAGTGTTTTAAAAAGTCCAGTGTTAGCAGAGCCCTGCTCTTAAGTAAAATGTACGCAGTGTGGGGTCAAACTATATTGGTCTTCGAAATCTACAGACAGACATAAAAATTTTAGATTTTGAGACTTTTCGGAGTGGTTGTGCTATAAGAGCTATTTTCATGCCAAATTTCGAGTTTCTACGACATCTGGAAGTACCCTTTAGGTTTTTGAAAATCGGCAATTTGTATGGAAATGGCATTTTTAATTACTGTATCTTTCGATTGCGTTGACTTAGAAGGTTGATTTTTTCACAGTTTCAAGGGACCACAAGCTTGAGTATTTGGTATTAATTTAAGCAAGCTATCTAGACGCATTCCAGAGAAAAAGGGTCTTGACAGACAGACAGACGGACAACAAAGTGATCCTATAAGGGTTTCGTTTTTACCTTTTGAGATACGGAACCCTAAAATCAAACACATACACTGTGACGAGACGAACGCTAGCTGTAAAGTATTAGCCAGTAGGTAGATATAGGTACCAACTAACAACAGTCATCACGACTTTATGATTCGACTAGCTGTTGCCCGCGACTTCTTCTGCGTAGAATTCGGTTATCGCTATCCCGCGGGAACTTTAAAAGTTTCCGGGATGAAAGATAGCCTATGTTTTAATCTAAGGTATAAGCTATCCGCATTCCAAATTTCATCCAAATCCATCTAGACGTTTCAGTGTGAAGAAGTAACAAACATCACAAACTTTTGCATAACATTAGTAGGATTACAATCTTCATGCCAATATTTCCCAGGCAACGATCAAAAAATATAATCTTTGTGATAAGTAGCACTTGCCTAGACTAGGCCACTGATCATTTATCTCTTTGAACTCGGACTTTTTCACTATCGCAGTTTTGTGCGTTAGTTTACTGTTCTTGTATTATTTACTGTTGTTGCGAATATCAGAATTCGTTGTTTCCAGTGTATATATTCAATGCTTACTCTGAAATTCTAGATCTCTCGTCCGATTTAGCACACAAATATTTCAAGAGAAGAGTTTTATTGAAATCTTCTTGATGCTTTAATAACTTGAAATTCTTGTGCTAAAAGCCGTGATAGTCCAGTGTCTTCACCTATGGCCTTTCAAGCAGAGGGTCGTGGGTTCGAGCCCCGGTTCGCGCCTCTGTGTTTTTCGGAATTTATGTGCGAAATTACAATTTGTAAGATCAAAAATTTTTTCGGTGAAGGAAAACATCGTGAAGAAACTTGCACTCTCCTGCGGAGCAATTCAATGGTGTGTGTGAAGTTCCCAATCCGCACTGGGCTCGCGTAGGAACTATAGTCCAAGCTTTAGATTTGAAGTTTTAAACAAGTATAAACAGCCCAAGTAGCACCTTATTAGCATACAATTATTAGATTCTATTGACTCAAACAGTTCATTGTGTGGCCTCGTCTATTCATATTATTGTCTCCCTCAATTGAAAGGGCAATTACACACTGCATCGAGCTACACGCTCCCAGGAGGCAGCGGTGTGTTATTGGCCTTACAATTAGACTTAGCAATTAAGATGCTACGGTACCCATTCGTATGTAGTACGTATTCAGTGTTCGAATGAATGGGTTAGTAGAAATTGGTTATTTGGATACTTGTGGGTACACTTATCTGTAATTTGCATTTCGTGCAATTTTTTGTTAAAATATATGCTATCCATCGGCTTTAAACATTAAAGACAGGCCACGCACCTCTTTAGCGCTGACAAAATGCGGCCTTCACTCATTAGCTGTCATTAGACTGACATGTCAAACTTCAAGGGAATATACCACCTGGATAATGAGTATATTATTTACTTACGTATAAAATGTGATTCCTTGTGCTCTGTTTTTCTTCTTTGTGTTATTTGTACAGTTCAAAAATGTGCACGACGTCATTTTGAGCGGTTGAAACTGTTGTAATTGGACAAGTCAACGAGATGTCACCGCGCGGCGGCTGTTGGCGACTAAGTCACCGAGTAACCTAATCACCTATATTGCTTGTCCGCGGGCTGTGAAGGGGTGGCGTATCCATCACTATTTGGTATATCAATGGTGCTATCCAATGATATTACAATAAAATAAACCGGTCAAGAGCGAGTCGGACTCGTGCACTTAAAGACTATGCAGGCGCTTTTGCCCGATAGTGGAACTAATCTTATTTGTTATAATCTCTGCTATTTAGAGACTTCGTTGGGAACGGTACATATCTTTCAACTTTTCATCAAGTCGCAAAGTACGTGGCTTAAAAGAATTAATAATTTATATTATGCAAATTAAATTAAATAAAAGTGCGTACGGACTGTCCGTATAAATTAAATGAAAGCTTGTAAAAATAAGTTTTATTTGTTACATCAAGTTTCATGCAACGCACACATGAAAAGCACTGTGTGAATCGAACTGTCGGTGTCATATTGACTTTACAATTACCAATAAACCCAGCACTGTGTAACTAGGAAGGCATCCGTCCAAGAGACCGCACACTGTATATAATCACATTATTATTAAAAAAACTGTCGCGTGTCGAACACGCCCAGTAGAGCTAGCACGACTGGCCGCGACTTTGTTTGTCGTGTGAGATTATATTACCCGTCCCGTTGCATTCTGAGTGACGGAAAAGGACGGGCAGTTGTTCTCGCGCGAGATAAAAGTCGCACTGTGAGTTGTGCTAGACCTACTGGTTAGGGTTCCTAAGCCATTACGAAGAAGTGCACACAGATATCTAATTTTGAAGGCGTTTTTATCACACCTATTATTTGAAACCAGTGTTAGCAGAGCTCTACTCCCCAACGCAAACTGTACGCATTGTAGGGTCATTTTATATCATAGTGAAATCATCAATCAATCATTTTATATCGGTTACTTACATAGACAAACATAAATAAGTTGTATTGCCTACTCGTAAACCTATAAAACCTACTTATCTCTGATAGTTTTATTAAAATTCACTATAATATGCACTACTGCTCTGATTTTTTTCACATTTCCAAATATAACAGTTTCTCTGGTAGAAAGGAAATTTGCACATCAAAGCAAACGAACCCCTTATTTTAAAATTGATCTTGCAGCACCCCCAATGTTTTTAAAAGACCTATCCAACGATCCCCTACACTATGGGGTAGACGAGAAATGAAAAAAAAAAACGTCCCCACTTTACGTGCACGGGAGATACCCCAAAAAAAATTTTTTTTTACATTATACCACTTTGTCGGCCTAATGAATACGTCTATTCATGCAAAATTACAGCTTTCTAGTACCAATATACTCTGAGCTAAGCGACGGACAGGCAGACAGACAAAAACCCTAAAAACGTAATTAATAATAAATCAAAATGCATATTATGATACCTAATAGTAAAAATTACTAGATATTTGAATGAATAATATGAATATAGTTATACATTAAACATACGTTTGTACATCACATACATTACAATACACACCACGGTCCCCGCGAATAACCGCGTAGGAGCTTTTACAAAAAAATACGTTGCATAACATAGTAATAATGTAACTATCTACAATTATTATTATATCAGTAGGTGTTTAGGTGGCTCAAACTGGGCGTACTCAGGTGATTTGTGTACACAAAATGCACTTTAATTGAAATGCGTGTACTCCGCTAAGAACGTAGGAAAAGAAAGGGTCGATACAGATTCTATACAATCGTATATACTTGTTGGTGTCGCCAACAGTAGGTCCATAAGCTCATGTCTGAATCGAATCTTGATCAACCTAAGCTGATAGCCCCGACATAAATACAGATTAATACCCCTTTGTCAGCCACCAGCACTGTAACCCATACACGGCAACTCTAATTGATTCGCCATTGTTCCGAAGATAGCCTTGCAATGCAACTGATATTCAGAACCATCGAACATTCCAAAATACCCTGACTGACGAGAACCCGCATTTGTTCATTATCCATCGACCGTTTTGACAGGGAGCGTTCACGGTTAGCTAATGGAAGGTGGTGATGGAATGGGTGGAGTGGCACGGTTTATAATTGGCTTTGAAGTGTCGGTGTCAGGACGACGTTGGCTTTTGGCGTGGATATCACAGGGAATATGGGAGTGCGGATCGATTATACAGAGTTAAAGTTACTGAATGGGCATTTTCAGAAAACAGTGTAACCTAATAAATTTTGGACTATTTCTGCTCAGAATCACGAGGACTATCAGTATTTAAATAATATAAAAGTATCCCGCATTTTTTTGTCAGTTTTGTGACGCGTTTTAACATACATTCTATATGGACCGTCACAAAATTAGCAAATAAATTTTCTACGGAAAAATTAAGGACTATTTTGCAAAAATGGTACACTGTTACTGGTATGGTGTACTGTTATGGTACTTGTGTTTTATCCTATTTTTTGTACAATAAAGTGTTTACTTACTTACTTACTGTTTTCTGAAAACGTCCAAATACGTTACTGTGTTTAATGTTTAATTGCAAATATGGATAAACAATAACAGTACCGTTCTGTACATTCGTTTTCTGTAGGACTAGCACAACCCACAGGGCGACTTCTATCTTGCGCGAGAACAACTGCCCGTCCTTTTCTGCCACTCAGAATGCAACGGGACGGGTAATAATAATCTCTAATAGTTTTTGGAAGGAAAAACATGTGATGAACTGATGAGGATAAAAGTACAGATGCAATTTAAAACGTCACTAAAATCGAATTCCTTTTTGGGTAACATCTTTATACCTATAAAACAGTACTGTGACTGACTAACTGACTGACAAAACTGACATACTTCACTGAGAAGGGATTTTTCGAAATTCTTACGGGATAGGGAACTAGCCCATTTTGAAATATTTCACGGGGGCAACGCCGCGGGGCATAAGCTATCTGATATAAACCTTTTGGTACGGCGGTAAAACTTTATGAGTACAACCACAGCATAATAACCATAATTAAAGTCCCCGTTCACAGCGTGTTCGTAAAAATCGATGCCCCGCTATCGTCAACTATCGGTGAGAAAATGCTCACATACTATATAAACAAGATTACACGCTCGGAATACAGAATAAACCAAAAGCCGCGTTCAGTCATAATCGCACGCTGCGGAGACCGTCCATTTTTAGGGTTCCGTACCTCAAAAGGAAAAACGGAACCCTTATAGGATCACTTTGTTGTCCGTCTGTCTGTCTCTCTGTCTGTCAAGACCCCTTTTCTCTGGAACGCGTGGAGGTAGCATGCTGAAATTAATATCAAATACTCAAGCCTGCGGTCCCTTAAAGCTGTGAAAATATCAACTTCTAAGTCAACGCAATCAAAAGATACAGTCATTAAAAAGGCTAATTGCCAAAATCCAAAAACCTAAAGGGTACTTCCAGTTGTCATAGAAACTAGAAATTTGACATGTAGGTAGCTCTTATAGCACAACCACTCAGTAAACTCTCAAAATCTTATTTTTTTTTCTGTTTGTAGATTTCACAGACCAATATAAGATGACCCCACACTGCGTATATTTTGCTTAGGAGCAGGGCTGTGCTAACACTGGGCAGCTTAAAACACTGGGGAAAAGCGTTAAAATCTTAGTACGGAACCCTCGTGCGCGAGTCCAACTCGCACTTGGCCGGTTTTTATAAGCCCAACGGTATTTCTGTATGTAAGAACGTCACGAAAAGGGATTAAGTAGTATTGTCATTCGTACAACACGTCACGATACGCTGCGTGCTCGGAGATGACTATGCCAAACTACTCTGTTTAAGAATAGTTTTAGTTGCCTCACTTTTAAGCGCTCGCGGGTTCAGAGGGTCGAGCACGACTTTACGAATGCTGCGTAACGTAAAATCGAATAGTAAACGTTGTCGAGTTTGTATGACGTTTGGAACAGCGCCTGCCCGTGAGCGTATTTGGAACTAAAATTTAGTATGAGGTTTCTCGATCTCGATACGATAACCGTAACGTTATGCAGCATTCGTAAAGTCGTGCTCGACCCTCTGGTTTGTTCTGTACTCTGAGATGTCACGGTACGCCACGCCACGCAGAACAGATAAATAAAGATAGTTTACTCGAAGAAAAAGTTTCTGGAAAGCAACACTTTAATGAGACTGTCCTTAGATTCTAGTTAATCGACGATCGGATAGCCTAGTGGTTAGAGACCCTGACTATGCAGTGCCCTAAGCACGACTTGTCGAATCCTGCGTTACGTTACGGTTATCGTATCGAGATCGAGAAATCTCATACTAAATTTTAGTTCCAAATACGCTCACGGGCGGGCGCTGTTCCAAACGTCATACAAACTCGTTATAGTTTACTATTCGATTTTACGTGACGCAGGATTCGACAAGTCGTGCTCAAGGCACAGCTCTTTTTTGTCGGGGGTTAAATAGGCTGGTGATGAAGTATGGCGGAAACAGGTGCAATTTTCATATTGATTTTTTTTGGCGACGTTCTTGTTATAGATTGATATAAATCTCCGCAAAGTACCGCTTGTAAGTAAGTAATTAAACGCTCTATTGTACAAAAAAAAAACAGGATACAAACACAATTGACAAAAAAAAACAAATGAAAGTACAAAGGCGGGCTTATCCCTAGAAGGGATCTCTACCAGCCACCCTTGGAGTGGTGGAGAGGAATAGCTTACTAGGGACCGACAAGAAGCGTCTTGCTTGTTTCAGTAAAGGTTGCTTACACAGAAAATATAATAAATAAAACAGGCTAACTTTCTGTGCCAACTTATTCTGCGTCCTCTCGACTCGCGCCCCCAGCTATTGGTTTTTGCGAAAGCCCCGCGCGTAATCCGGTTTCGGGTGTTTGTTCATATTCTTGAGGTATAAGTTTTCTGCTTTGTTTGTACCCTGATTAGTGAGGGGATAGTTGGCTTTGGGCGCGGTTACGCCGAGGGACAAACGTTTGCGATGTACTTTTATTTGGAGTGTTTGCTAGTAATACAAATGGCTCTGTGAGTTGTCCTGCCTAGTCTGACCGCACTCCTCAGTCGTATCGAGATCGAGAAACCTTATACAAATTTTAGTTCCAAATATGCTCACGGGCGGGCGCTGTTCCAAACGTCATACAAACTCGACAACGTTTACTATTCGACTTTACGTTACGCAGCTTTCGTAAAGTCGTGCTCGACCCTCAGTAGAGGAGAACAGGCTTCGCTTCGCCGATAGCGAAACGCAAACCAGAGGAAGTACTATTGATCAGTCTGAAACATGTCGGGCTATACTCGACTAACATGCGCGAGTGATACGTTTATTTCACTACTAGCTGTGCCCTAAGCACGACTTGTCGAATCCTGCGTCACGTAAACTCGAATAGTAAACTATAACGAGTTTGTATGACGTTTGGGACAGCGCCCGCCCGTGAGCGTATTTGGAACTAAAATTTAGTATGAGATTTCTCGATCTCGATACGATAACCGTAACGTAACGCAGGATTCGACAAGTCGTGCTTAGGGCACTGTTGTCCACGACTTCGTCCGCGTAGATTTCGGTTATCGCTATCCCGCGGGAACTGTATAATTTTCCTGAATAAAAAGTAGCCTGTTATTCTTCGATATTCAAACTATATTCCTACCAAATTTCATCTAGATTGGTGCAGCGGTTTTCCCGTGAAGAGGTAACAAACAGACAGACAGAGAGACAGAGAGAGAGAGTTACTTTCGCATTTATAAAATTAGTTAGGAAGTTAGGATTAGGATTAGTTAGGATTAGGATGGTTGAATCTAACGGTACCTAGTTTTATGTTAAAAGGCAGAGAGTTGATAATAGTAGTTTATGCAACTGCTACATAATAAGTATTTAAGGCCTAATTATGTGGAGTTGCATACATTACTTTATCTACACACATATTATAAGTACTCTAAAATTGGTTCAGAAGCCGAAGGCATATATCATACCCATACCTGTCACGAATTTGATTGTTTTTTTAAACCATAGACAAACATACCGTGCGATTTTTGTAAAAAAAAAAAACAATACGTATCACATTATTAATTACACATGTCGGACTTAACTCGACTTATATACGTGAGTGATCCGTTTTATTTCGCTATGATTGTAAATTACGTTAGTTGTCAAATTCGAAAAATCGAATTCGATATCGATACTTCACCGCTGGACCTGCAGGGCAGGCGGAAGCGACGATGTACTGCAATGCTGGTCATTTTCTACGATTTCTGAACGCATTATAGAGGACTTATGATATGTGTGTAGATAAAAAACTTTACGTATTCGTATTTTTACTGCCCAAATTATGAAAGATCTTTATATTTTTTTAGTAACTCAACGACATATTTGGATTAAGTCAACTTCTAACATGGCACAACATAAACAGGATGCTCCAAATTCCATTGCAACCCTTTTAAAAACCCAAACCGCAGCACATTCCCGACGTCATGATACGAATTTTATAGGATAGCGCATTCGGCAAAAGAGATAGGGGCACTCTTTGTGAGCGCGGTGTCAGGCGCTATCATAATTTATTAGAGCACTGTCCTGCAGGTGGGTTATCTATCCTGCTAATATATCTATGGTGTGAGGAATGGTTTTGTCGATTAAAAATGCGAGAATGTGCAGTAACGGGAATTTAACTCAGTGCGCTGGGTGTGTGGTAAACTGTGGTAAATAACAAAGTTTTGTTAATGTGAAATTCAACTTACAAAAGTTCAACTTTTTTTTGCCATTTGATCATATAAATCTGCAACATCAGAAGGATTACAATGGGTTGCCTGCCATCCCCGAAGGCTGAGTTGCTAACGGTTTGTATGTTTTTAACCAGCGACTCCGCACTGGGCCCAAGCCCAAGCCCTCTCATTCTGAGAGGACGCCTGTGCCCAGCAATGGGACGTAAATAGGCTGATGATGATGATGATGAACCCCTGACTCAAAAATTTGTATGTTATAAGTTTGACCAGTGTATGGCTGTATTTATGTATGGGTGTATCAGTAGGTATGGCATCGGTCTGTGGCATCGTAGCTCCTAAACAGATGAACAAATTTGGACGCGACTTTTTTGATCGAAAGCTAGCTAATCGAAATGGCTCTCAGCGAAGTTTCATAGAAATCAGTTATATCGTTTTTGAGACAAGTTTGATATGAAAATAAACGTGAGCGTTTTTCAACTTTTCTAAGTTGGCTATCTATACCTATAAAACAGTACCGCGACTGAATGACTAACTGACAGATAATGCACAGCCTAAACCACTGGACCTAGAGACTTGAAATTTGCTAAACATATACCTTGAGTATCCTAGAGTGCACTAAGAAGAGATTTTCCGAAATTCCCACGGGAAAGGGAACTAGCCCATTTTGTAATATTTCACGATGGCAAAGTCGCAGGGCATAAGCTAGTGCTATTATAATTTCACATCCAACCAGTCAAGTGTAGATAGCTCGTGACATGAACAAGGACGCAGGTGACAGCTAGTTCCAAATATATGGAGGGTAGGTGGGAATAGATAGCTTGGCTATTGACATATCGAGGGTCGCCGTGTTAAAACAGTGCTTCGGGTGAGGGATGGCAGGATTACGTTTTAGGGAATTATTGGGACGCCCCGTGGTTGCGGTTTGCGGGTGCGCAAATATTAAAAGCATGTAAAGTAACGCACAGCATGTACATATTTTTATATATTGGAAAGGTATTTAACGTATATTTAATTTGTTATTTACAATAAATACACTAACCAACTTAGAAAAGTTCAAAACCCCCGACATGTTTATTTCAAAGTTCTATATCTCATTAACAGCAGAACCGATTTTTATGAAACTAAGCTAAGAACCAACAAGATTAAACCAGCTTTCGATAAAATACAACTGTGTTTAAATCCGTCTATTCGTTTAGGAGTTACGATGCGACAGACATATACACAAATACACCTATACACAGATTAAATTTAATAACACCCCACTTTTTGCTTAAATTAAAGTAAAGTTACCTACTAAACTAAAATAATAAAATAAATGTTTATAAATCCTTATTAACTCCTTATTAAAACTACAGTAAACACATACAGTATACACATACAGTAAAATTGAGAACCTCCTCCTTTTTTAAGTCGGTTAACAACCGAAATATGTCTAAAAAAGTAGTCCCTTTGGGTATGGTGTAATTTAGACTTAAGTTCTAAAAAAAATCATTTTAATTTTCATGGTAGATACCAAAAGATTTTCAAACCGGAATTGTCAAATTTTAACAAAGGAATTTAAAATATAAAAAAAACTCCAACAATAACGTCTTGTTGTTTAAAAAGAGCTGAAACCAAACAACACTGTGCTACTTTCGAATTTTTCATACTTACCTTGAACTTAATTAAAATGCTACATTCAATTGTCCATTATGTTTCACAAGAATAAAACTTTTTTTATTTCATTTCATTTAAAGATAATTTATGCCAAATTTTTACTTCACATAGTCATAAATGACACGTACAATCGCCAACATTGTTAACTGTATATTGTATTAAACTTTCGCGATTTTCACACATTATCATGATACTCGGGACTTAATTGCGTAAAAAATGTATACCTATTTAAATTTAACTTGTTTAATTTTTATTTGTTAACTGACCAATCGTGCTCCTTATGTCACATAGTAATAAGGTTCAAGAATATTTATTCAAGAATGTTATGGATTGTACTACAGAACTGTAATATTTAAGATGGAAGGAAAGAGTTTATCGTTTTGTTTGGGGACCGAGTGTGTAACATTTTGCATAGATCTAGCTATTAATCGCATGTTACAAAAATATTCCTTCTCGCTTCGTTTCAGAAACTATAAAAAGTGAAGAAGCAGGCCTAGCTTTAAAAATATTTTCAACGACGATTTTGTTAACAATCATGCTTTCTTCTGTAGACAATCATAGTCTTTAATTATGGGTTGAAATATTAAACCTATATTTCAAAGTAAATATTGACGTCTCATTCATACAAATAGTTTACTTAAACATAGTACGTTAAGCATGCAACTCACCTAAACGACAGCGTCGTCAGCGGCCTGTAGCTCTTATGACTGTTCACGTCACTCATAGGCGTCCCCCAGAAGTCGTTCAGAAACACTTGACGCAACGAATTTGTTCCTGTGACGTCACCGTTCGTCACAATAGCCGGGATGTCGTCATGCACGAACTCGCCACTCAGACTGTTAAGGTAGCTGAGGACGGCGGTGGTCGTCACCATGCAATAAATGACCACGTCGCTGCGGTCCTTTGCTGGTTCCTCCCGGACCGTGGGGAGTGGTCGCCGCTTCATTTTTGGTGATCTAATGCGCACTGTCACATTTCGGCACTTGCACATTTATGTTGGCTGAAACAAAAGAGAAATACGTTTAGATTCATCATCATCATCTTCTTCTTCAGCCTACTTACGTCGCACTCCTGGGCACAGGCCTGCTCTCGGAATGGGAACGCTTGCTGACGCTGAACGCTGGGGACGTTTAGCTTTAATATTCATTTAATTCCTAGATACACTAGACTTGAAAATCGTGACATTTTTACCCGAATTTCGAACGTAGCTATGTCATGTATGTCGAATTCTTTGACACGCTAAACTGTGCCCTAAGCACGACTTGTCGAATCCTGCGTTACGTTACGGTTATCGTATCGAGATCAAGAAATCTCATACTAAATTTAGTTCCAAATACGCTCACGGGCGGGCGTTGTTCCAAACGTCATACAAACTCGTTATAATTTACTATTCGATTTTACGTGACGCAGGATTCGACAAGTCGTGCTTAGGGCACTGTCTGAGGAATTTCAACGTATGAGGTGTCATTAGATTCGTTTCAGTTGTGGGAGTGATAACATAAGGTATATTGTTTCCCAGAATTGCAATCGGGTTTCCTGTTTTTAGTTTTAAGTTGGTAAGGTTGGGTTCGGGAGACGAGCTGTCGGTAGGCCTCCAACAAGATGGAGCGACGACCTGGTAAAGATCGCGGGACCGCGGTGAATGCGGAAAGCACAAGACCGGTCTGAGTGGAGAGCCGCGGGAGAGGCCTATGTCCAGCAGTGGACGTCTGTCGTTGACATGATGATGATGATGATATGATGATTAGGTTATTTGTGTCAAAAATTACACTAGCTAGAGTAGCTAGATGCTTTGACCGACCGTAGAGGGTTTTCACGGTCCAGTGCCCTAAGCACGACTTGTCGAATCCTGCGTCACGTAAAATCGAATAGTAAACTATAACGAGTTTGTATGACGTTTGGAACAGCGCCCGCCCGTGAGCGTATTTGGAACTAAAATTTAGTATGAGATTTCTCGATCTCGATACGATAACTGTAACGTAACGCAGGATTTGACAAGTCGTGCTTAGGGCACAGGTCTTATGATCGTGATGTTTATTTATATACATCACAATGCTTGACAAGACAGTGAAAGCGTTCTATGGTGAGATCGGAATTCAATTTGTTCAGCTATAGATAAAGAAGCATCATGTAATGTTCTTGTGGAATTTAGGATGTTACACAAACACAATATTGCTAGAGACTGATTTATTGACACTGACAGCTGTCACATGAGAATTCTATGTCTACCGTACAAACCGAGGCATACCCACAATTTATACTATTAATATAAACATACATTACATTCCTCCTGCGAATAGAAACAATAATACTATAATCAAAATCGAACAACTGTATCATTCGTTAAAAGTTTAAATTACCCATGTTGATAACAGTGTGTCCACGTATTATGATAATCTTATTTAATGGGTTAAGTAGGTAACTAAACATAAACGCAAACAATAAAATAAGTTTTACTATCTTACATGACGACGTGAAGGTTTGCACACTGCAGCGTAATGTCGTTACTCTTTAGGCGCACGCGGATGCAGCCTGTCCTTGTAAGAATGTGGTTCTTGGACAGCAGGTGGCGGTGCAATATTTTCAGAATCGGAATGAGCCTTCATGGTTTCGTCTAAGATAGACTGCTGTGAGGTACTAGGACTCGCACCTACTTCAACCGACCCTGCCTCCTTGCTCAAATCAGTTGTAACCTCGTCATTACTTACATGCGCATTAGAAAAACGATGACTTTTCCGCGACGATATTATCTGGTCAGCATGCCGATGCGACCAACCGTCTTTGGTTTGAACTTTATAGGTGACTGCTCCGGTTTGCTCCGTCACTACTCCCTGCTTCCACTTACCTTGAGCATTTTTAGAGAAGTCTCTGGCGAGTACTTGGTCACCTACTTGTATGTCGCGCGCAGTGCCGCCAGCGTGGCGAGCCTGCGCCATCTGAGCGGCGCGGACGCGGTCGGCGGTGCTGCAGCGCAGCATGTCCAAGCGCGATCGCAGCCTCCGACCTAATAGCGCCAACGCTGGTTCTTTTTCTGTGGTACTGTGTGTGCTGTTTCTATATTGAAATAAAAATTTTGAGAGGGCCTTATCGATATCTTCGTTTTCAGATGCGGCTTTTTTAATTGTTTTTTTAATTGTTTTGACCGCATTTTCAGCAGCGCCATTGCTGGAAGGATGGTGCGGAGCAATCAAAACGTGCTGAACACCATTATGCCGCAAGAAAGTTTCGAACTCCTGCGAGGTAAATGGTGGCCCGCCATCAGACACCAGCTGTTTAGGTAGACCAAACCTAGCAAAGCTCTCTCTTAGCCGAGAGTTCACTGAACTCGCCGACGTGCCACTGTTCATTGGGAAGACTTCAATCCACTTGGAATGCGAGTCAATGATAATAAGGTAATATTTACCTCCATATTGAAGAAAATCCACGTGAAGTCTGGTCCACGGCTCCGAAGGCCAGACGTAAGGAACTGGTGGCGCGCGCGGCGGCGCGCTGCGCACAGCAGTGCATGGTGCACAGCCGCTAGCGAGGGCTTCGACGTGCGCGTCGATTTGCGGCCACCACACGTAGTTGCGCGCTATTTGTTTCATGCGCACTACGCCCATGTGTCCAGTATGGATTTCCTGTAACACCGCTTTTTGAAGCGAAGCTGGAACGACCACTCTGTAGCCGTAAACTATGCAACCGTGGTCGATAAATAAACTCTCCTTTCTATAATAATAAGGTTTTTCACCTTCTATTTCTAAGTCAGTGGGCCAACCGCTTAGAATGTATCCATAGATTCTGCAGAGTGTGGCGTCCTTTTTTGTTTCCCTAGCTATGTCTCTATAGCTAAGTGGAAAACTGTCCTCTACAAAATGAAGGTAAGTCGCGTCGTCGCGTTCGGCTTCCGATTCCTTTTGCTTAAGTGGGAGACGGGATAAGGCATCCGCGTTACCATTACGCTCTGTTGATATAAATTGAATATCAAAATTGTACGCAGCAAGCCGTACGGCATACCTTTGCAGGCGACTGGCTGCAGTCTGAGGAATACCTTTTGCGTGTCCAAAAATGTAGCTCAGCGCCTTATGAGTGTGAAGTGACGACCATAGACGTACTGATGGTGGCGCGTGACGCCAAACACAATGGCTAAAGCCTCTTTGTCTACCTGGCTGTAGCGGCGCTCGGCCTCGTTGAGCGTGCGCGACGCGCAGCAGATGACGCGCTCGCCGCCGTCCGGGTACCTGTGGGACAACACGGCCCCCAGCCCGTAGGAGCTGCTGTCCACCGACAGCACCAGCGGCAACGAGGGGTCATAGTGGGCTAGTATAGGCGAGCGGGTCAACGTGTTTTTGATGGCCTCGAACGCCGCGTCACATTCTGGTGACCATTGCCACCTTTGGCCCTTTTTGAGCAAGGAGTAAAGTGGCTGCAAAGTGGAACTCATATTAGGAATAAATCGTGCGTAATAATTTATTAGACCGAGAGCGGCTCTTAACTGTGATACATTTTGCGGTACCGGTGCCCTAGTTATTGCTTCTACTTTGCTTCTGTCGGTGTGCAAACCCTCTTTATTGATTCTATAGCCGAGGTAGCAAACTTCGCTTTTAAAGAATTCACACTTCTCAAACTTAAGTCTAAGACCTGCATTCTGCAATCGCTGCAGTACCGACCTTAAGTTTGACAAGTGCTCGGATCTGTCACGACCGGTGACGCAAATGTCATCTTGAAAAGCCACAACGCCTTTTAACCCATTTAATGTTTCCTCTATTAGTTTTTGGAACATCTCAGGCAAACATTTTAAACCGAAAGGTGCGCGTCTGTAGACGAAAGTACCTAAATGCGTCGTAATAGCGGTTAGGGGTTGCGACTCTTCATCTAGGTTACATTGCAAATAGGCATTTTTCAAGTCCAGCTTCGTGAATTGCTCGCCCCCGCTTAATGCCGCGAACAGCTGTTCGATTCGCGGCAATGGATAGTGAAAATCCTTTAACATTTTATTAACGGTTATTTTGTAATCACCGCAAATTCTAATCGTGCCATCTCTTTTAACTATCGGAACAATTGGTGTTCCGTAGTCGGACCTTTCGACTTTGTAAATAACTTGCTCGCGCTGCAAGCGCGCGAGCTCTCGCTCGACCGGCGCACGCAGCGCGAGGGGCAGGGGGCGGGCCTTACAAAACACAGGCGTGTTATCTTTTAAATAAAGTTTTATTTTAGATTTAAATGTGCCTATAGCAGAATTGAATACATCGGGAAACTCAGCCTTTAACTCATTCACGATCGGCGCACCTTTTTCCGATAGATGAAATAAATGAATCGATTTTAATTTTAATTCACGTAACCAGCGGCGGCCCAGCAGCGGTGGGCCGCCGTTGTCGATGACGAAGAGTGGCAACCGCGCGGTGACGTTGCCGCACTGCACGCTCGCACTGACCCGTCCGAGCGGAACAATAGCATCGCCCGTGTATGAATGCAGTTTTATCTTATCAGTAATAATAGGTAGGTGAGAAAGATGCGTATCGTAAAATGTTTTATTAACTGCTGAAATTTTGCTGCCCGTGTCTATCTCAAATGTAACACTAATATTTTCTAGCATTAACTCGCAATAATAGGGATTGTCTTTGTTATTTTTAACGGAAATAACTTGGTATAAGCCGTCACTCGAGTCACTAAGGGAATCAGAACCGTTATAATTAAAGTTTTGGTACCTGGACCTGCCGACTTCCTTTTCTTTGGGGCACACCACAGAAAGATGTCCTTTCTCACTGCACTTGTCACACGTGTAAGACTTATATCTACACTTATTCGGAGTGTGGGCTCCTTTCCCGCATCTCCAGCAAGCGGTACCGCGACGGCGGCGTCCGCCCGATGGCGCGCCGGCGCCGGCGCCCACGCGATGCAGCCCGTCCACGGCCTCGCCCTGCCCGAGTCCTGCGCCAGCAACCGCCGACAGCGCGGCTCGCCGCCCCGCGGCCTCCGCCGCGTGCCGCTCCGCCGCCTCCAGCGCGAGTGCCAGCTCAATCGCCCTCTTGTAGTCCAACGACTTCACTGCAAACAGCCGCGACCGGATATCCTCGCTCCGCAGTCCTGATACGAACTGGTCTCTGATGTTTTCCTCCAGATTCGCCCCGAACTTGCAGTGGGTGGCCAGATGCTTGAGGTTCTGTAAAAATGTTCCAATCGACTCGCCCTCTGCTTGCAGTCGCTGTCGAAAAGTGTAACGCTCCGCTATTTCTGATCGCATGGGTTCTAAATGATCCGTAACGAGCTTAATCAGCTCATTGAAGGTCTTGTTCTCGGGGTTGGCAGGCGCGCACAAGTCGCACATGAGCTGGTAGGTTGGCGCGCCCACGTGCGTCACCAACGTGGCCACATGCAACTCGGCCTTTATTTCGTTCAACAGTATGTACTGCTGAACGAGTCTAACGTACGCGGGCCAGTGCGTGCCTCCCGCGAGGTTAAATTCGTGCAGTTTTCCAATAGGCATTGTATTTAGACACCAAATCGTTCGCCACTGTGGAATTTAGGATGTTACACAAACACAAGATTGCTAGAGACTGATTTATTGACACTGACAGCTGTCACATGAGAATTCTATGTCTACCGTACAAACCGAGGCATACCCACAATTTATACTATTAATATAAACATACATTACAGTTCTCATGACAATAGAATACAAGAACTCTTTATTGAACATCACATACACAAAGCAGAAAAAAAGATACAAAGAAAATCAAATGAAATCGAATTCAAATTTAATCAAATTTATGTTGGAATACTTACCTTCAGATGCTCAATCGCTTGCTGAAATATTTACGATTCATAATGTTATTAAGTGTTATCAACCTGCATATAACTAAATTAACATTTTGATTATTTAACGTGCATTTAACTTTGTAATCTAATTTACAAGACAGATAAAATCACCATTTTAAATTTAGATGGAGTAATTTTTTAGTTTTTTGTTTTACGGTTTCTTCTTAAATCTTATCATTAAATGTCCCTATGGTATTATAAACTGGACAATGTCAAAGGACCCGTTTCGATCCCAGGGTTAGTGACATTTTCTCGGCTTTCTGTATTCTGGTTTCAGTGAATTTTAAAGTTTAGTATAATCATCTCCAGCCTTGTTTTACATCCCACCGCTGGGCATCTCTCAGAATGAGAGAGCTTAAATAAATAAATATCATGGGACAAATCGACACCAGTAGACCTAGTCCCAAACTAGGCAAAGCCTGTACTATGGGTACTAGACAACGGATAAACATACTTTTATAGATAAATACATACATATTAAATATCCACGACCCGAGAACAAATATTCGTATTCATCATACAAACATCTGCCCCGACCGGGATTTGATCCCGGGACCTCAAGCTTCATAGTCAGGGTCTCTGACCACTAGGCTATTCGGTCGTCGCACACTTTTAATATAAGCCCGTCGTAAACAAGTGTGCGAGTCAGTCATACCGAGGAACTAATCTAAATAACTATTTTTCAATAAGGCAAGCAACCGCTATGAATTTCGCGTGGGTCCGAACGTGCAAGAAATATATTATGAAAACTAGAGCGCCACTTACATATTTGTGGTGCGTTTCTTCGGATGCGAAGCGGAAAAAACAGCATAAAGTGGCAAGTGATTCCACTGAGGCGAAGCGAAAAAAAGTAGCGACAAGCGGCAAGTGTTTCCACTGTGGCTAAGTGGAAGAGAGTAGTGAAAAAGGGCAAGTGTTCGACGGACGCAAAACAGAGAAGAGAAGCAAAATGTGGCAAATCTTTCCACTGACGCGAAGCCGAAAAAAGACAGTTGAAGTGGCAACTGTTTCTACTGACGCGAAGTAAAAAAGAATAGCAAAAAATGGCAAGTATTTCCACTGATGCCAAGCGAAAAGTGCCTAGTGTTTCCACTGTCGCTAAGCGGAAAATAGCAGCGTAAAGTGGCAAGTATTTCCACTGTCGCGAAGCGGAAAACAGCTATGTAACATGGCAAGCCAAAAATAAGCCATGTTTCCATCTGTAACCGCCAATTTGTAGCTAGCTGGGATTTAACCCCTGGTTTTTTTGTACTAACAGTTTCTTTTTAACCTGAATACCTACCTACAGAAACTATGTGTATATTTTATGCGAGCAAAGTACATCAAAACGTATTTTTTTAGATCGTATTACTTAACCGCAACAAAACAAGCATTCACATTAACAATGCAAAAGGATTTCATGACCGTTCTGTGTCATTGAAGTTATAATTTTATGTTTTAACGTATAAGGTAGTTTACTGAAGTGCATGTGGAGTGGAGTTAAGACATTTGAAGCTTCATTTATGTAGCACTTAACAGGAATGGGTTGCTCGATCTAGACACGGTTTTCTAAAGTATTATTTAGATAATAATGGACTGTTTCCAGGAAAATGTAGCAAAGATAAATTCCAGTTTGTGGCTTTGATGATACTGCAAGTAAATGACAAAAATAATCAGGATAGAAACAAGGCAAAATTTTGTTATAATTCAACGACCGTCATACGTGGTAATACCGCTAAAAATATAACGTTACGAAATAAGTAGGTGTATAAGTTTTTCCACAGTTCAGTTGAATCAATCTTATTTCGTAGTCGTAAAAACTTTGGCATTTAAAACATTTCCCAATTCAACGATACAACAATCATTTTTCCGACTACTTTCTCACTCAGCCTAGAAATTTGCAATTTAAAAATTTGTATTGACGTTCCTTTTATGACAAAGGATAGGGAGGTACTTTGCGAAATCCCAATCAAATCTACATTATAATTACATAATTCAGGGCCTTTAGAGTGTCCTTTAACCACAAATGCGTGACAGTTAATGCTGTTCATTAGTTCAGGTTCACAGTAAACTGTTTCCCCATTGAGGTAACGGATGCATAACAGACAACTAATCTACTAGCCGAATTAATCGAATTGCTAATCGCTTTGTAATGCATATTGACAACGGCAATCAAAATGCTAATGGAAAAATAATAGAAATTAACGGTCAATGCGATGCCTACAAGTGTAACACAAATGTCACGTTTTTAGGGTTCCGTAGCCAAATTGGCAAAACGGAACCCTTGTAGTTTCGTCATGTCCGTCTGTCTGTCTGTCTTTCTGTCTGTCTGTCCGCGGCTTACCTCAGAGACTATTTAATTGGTAAAAGCTGTAATTTTGCATTATCCATTACATTTGTAAGGTCAACTTTGTCTACACTGCAGTGTGACACCGTCTTATTAAGCGAGATGGTATAAATAATTATTAATTAGGCCGAAAAAGTGCTGGGAAAAATGACAGTACCACCTAATGTTAAGTGATCAGTGATCACCACTACTATAACACATCTGCGACACCGGAGTGATTACAGATACGTTGTCATCCTACAGGGCAGAGATAAAAAATGCCTTTTTAGGGTTCCGTACCTCAAAAGGAAAAACGGAACCCTTATAGAATCACTTTGTCTTCTGTCTGTCTGTCTGTCAAGACCCTTTTTCTCTGGAACGCGTGGAGGTAGCATGCTGAAATTAACATCAAATACTCAAGCCTGCGGTTCCTTGAAGCTGTGAAAAAATCAACCTTCCAAGTGAACGCAATCAAAAGATGCAGTCATTAAAAGGTGGTTTCCATACAAATCGCCGTACTGAGAAAACCTAAAGGGTACTTCCAGTTGTCCTAGAAACTTGAAATTTGGTATGAACGTAGCTCTTATAGCACAACCACTCCAAAAAGTCTCAAAATCTTAAATGTTTATCTCTGTCTGTAGATTTCGCCGACCAATATAAGTTGACCCCACACTGCGTACATTTTGCTTAGGAGCAGGGCTCTGCTAACACTGGACTTCTTAAAACACTGGGGAAAAGCGTGTAAACACTGCTGTTTAGCTTCGGGATATTATGTATTCGGGACGGTCCTAGTAACCGCATTTTCTTTTTAAATGACAATTTATTTCTGATGACACAGTTTAGTATTAATTCAATACAATCTTCATGCTAACCTTGAGAGGAGACAAACTAACCTACTGTTTTTGCGATTTTTCAAGGGGGACGAGGTACACACGTTCACGTAGGTACAGCACACATCTGTGTATACGTCAAGACTTGTTACGTTCGACGCGTCCGTACACAAACTCATACCAAAACAATACTCTCACACAAATGCCAAAACACGCACACAATCAACCGACCCCGATCAAAAATTGTTACCTAGCTATGTAAATTTTTTGACAGACGGTAAAAAAGCTCGCGTTAACTCCTGTCACAAAAACATGGGTATAGCTTGACATTTGTGTATCCGTCTGTGGCTACGTCTTAAACGAATATCTTAGACCGATTTGGAGGTTTTTTTTTTTATTTAATAGAAAGCCAGTTTAATCAGGATAGTTCTTATATTTTTTAAATACTCATTGAAACATGAATACCCAGAAAAAAATCAGAAAATGCTAACCCCGGGAATCAAACCCGAATCCTCGACATTCCGTATCGCGTGCTATACTATACCCCTACACTACGAGTAGCATAGGGAAACACGCTGAATATTTTCCATGAATTCAAATAAAAAATTGGGGAAAAAATACAAAAAGACAGGAGAGGTTCTCAAAATCCTGAGGTGATTCTTGCCTAAATTTTATCCATAATATCGGTTTAATTTTGTTGAGATAATGAACTTTGACATTAAAATGTCGAAGGATTTCAATTCCCGAAGTTGGTTAGATTTACGCTCCAAGCTCTGTGCTTCTAATCTATAGAATAAATACAGCCAATGTTCCTTTTCACGCCACGTCTCTCCCCACGCAAACTATCCTGATATTTCTGATACCATCTCATCTAAAACCCCATTCACTAGAGCTGCGGTTCGCACGTCTGCCACATTTTTCCGATGGATCGATACCGATATTACGCGTCTAGTTGAACAAACATCTAGTGAGACACGTTCCTGCATTATAAATACGTTCGCTAGACATGGAATTTTGTAGAACTGTTTGAGTTTTAAATTTGCAAAATGTGTTACGGTTTTTAGCTCAGTGGGTGGCTTATTGAATAAATGAACAGCGTTAAACCTCGCGTAGTGTTCAACTACCTATAATTTTGAACAAATACCATGTCTCATGTTTTTAGTGCGCGTAAAGATGAAGCCATCTAGTGAGACACGTTCCTGAATTATAAATACGTTCGCTAGACGTGGAACTTTGTAGAATTTTTGTGTTTTAAATTTGCAAAATGTGTTAGGGTTTTTAGCTCAGTAGGTAGCTTATTGAATACATGGACCGCCTGAAACATCGCTCAGTATGTCGAGCACGAAGTTTACAAATCCTGCGTAACGTTACGTTCACGTATCAAAATCGAATTCAAATTCAAATTCAAATTCAAAATTTTATTCAGCAAATAGGCAGTTGAATGCTCTTTTACACGTCATTTTTGTTGAGTCTACCAGCGCTTTCGGAAAGACCATGATTGCCAAAAAGAATGCGCCGCAAGAAACTTGGCACAAAGTCATTTTTTCTAAAAAAAAGTTACATTAGCTCTTACAATACGTAACCACAGGCAAATTATACAAAGAAACCTCACTCTGTCATTAAAAGATTAAGAGAGAAAAAAAAAACCGCATTTTAGAAACAAGTGTAAAAAGTAATTATTAGAACAGCAAAACCAGAACACTTTACTTTACTGGCACGTTTTAATTGAGCAGGAGATGTATAGGGTCTCCAGGTCAAATATCTGTGAAAATTTAAATTACAAAGGGATGTATAGGGTCCCAGAATTAATACTATAATATAATACTTAATCTAAATGGCTTAGAGATGTATAGTCTCTAGGGTCAATTTAAACTAAATTTAAAATCAGCAGAGGTGTAAAACGCCTCCACGGTCAAATAATAAGTATAATAATACAGATACATAAACTGGAGATGTATATGGTCTCCAAATGTCAAATAACAAAAATTGATGAAATATACATTTCATGTCATCATGTCAAATAAATATAAATAAAAATATAAAATGACATTAAATCTAAGCTAAAACTTTTTTTTTTCTTTTTTTTTTTTTATTGTATAATATTTAAATTTAATCTATTTCGGCAATACTAGTACTAAAACTAAAAATACAATAAACTAAAACTATATATAAACTAAATCTATAAATAAAAAAGCTGACCCAGATCACTGCCGGACGGTAAGGTGCCTAGAAGGCTGGCAGCATTGCCACGCTGGATAGCAATGCTTAATCTCTGAGCTAAGTAAAAGCCAGCCCTCTGGTCACCCGAAGCCTCTATCAGTTTGGCCGACAGTGACTTATATATATTAGTCGCACTCTGACCCCACGGACCCATGGTTTCTACCCCAAACGGCTCAAATATGTAGGCACTACTAATGCCTGCATATTTGCGTCGCTTGAGGTTTTCCGCAGAATCTGCAGCGGCACCGACCCTGTTGGCTGTGGAAGGAAGGTGGGACGGGGCGAGTGTGTCGACGCAAGTGGCGTCCCAGACCAACGGTCGCCCCATTTTCCACGGCATGAGCGTCATGCCATCGGGCCTCTTGCCGTCGTCGCGGACCAAGCCCGAAGGCTCTAATACGGCTGGTGCTCCGGCGCTGACCAAGGCCCGGCAGATGACGTCGTTGAGGCCGGCATGTCGCGGGATGCGCCCCGAACTTCTGCGGCAGGAGAGTCCATGGTGGCCGAGGCAGTCGACCTGCATACCGCAGGGGCAGCGATGTGGGACAACACAGGCCACTCCCAAACGGAGACACACAGCGAGCCGGAAAGTGTTATTGTCTAAAAAAGTGCCAGTATTTGTGGACGGTACGGCATGTAACCAAGCACCAGATTCCCATTTTGCAGCAGCAAGGAGGCGGGCGCGCTCTGCAGAGCTGGTAGACGTATGGTGAAGGTTATCCCGCACCAGTCTACAGAGCGGCTCATCCCATTGTCGCTGCGAACTAATAGTATTGGGTAGATCGGCAGACGGGCAAGCTGACCTCCATGCTGTTTTAGCCTCGGTCAGGTAAGGCACATTCAGGTTATCCAGAGGTGTTTTGAGAATTTGGGCAATTAAATTTTGAGTGTAGTGGACCGAGGACAGAAAGGCAGGAAGTGAAACCGAATGGGCAAAGATGACTGAGACCACGAACGGTCTGAAAAGTTTATATTGAAAATGGAAATGAAAGTATTTTTTATGACAGAATCTAAAGTATCCAAAAGATGAGGGTATTTCCAAAGGTGGCTGCAGCGGAGGACGTAGGTGAATTTAGGTACAAAAAGGCAATACTTGATGATCGCATAAGCTACGTGAAGGTTAATTTTAAATAGACCGTCAGACTGCGAATGAAATTTTTGTATTTTATCATCAATGAATTCGGAGAAAGATTCCTCGAGAATAGGAGAACCAAGCAGATTAAGCGAATTTTTAGTAACGATTTTGATATTGGGGGCAATAGCCTGAAATTGAGAAATAGCTGTGTCTTTTTGTTGCTGATAAGAATCGCAGAAAAATATTTCGCATTTCGAAGAATTTAAATCTAAACCAATATCTCGGAATTTCTCCGTTAAAACCCGCAGGTCATCAAGGACTTCGCTGACAGAACTACCAATGGTTCCATCGTCCAAATACCAGACATTGAACTTTGAATTTAAATTTTGAATGATAGGGTGAATAGCAAGGCTGAAGAGAGCTGGCCCGAGAGGATCACCCTGTTGGCAGCCAACTGCTGAAGAGATTGTGTGATTCTTGTATAATAGTTTGGTTGGAGAGTTGAAGTTGTAAATAAGTGGAGCGTGCTCTTTAACTTCCTTTAAAAGTACGTCTCTGTTAACAGAGTTAAAAGCGTTTTTGACTAAAACATTATTTATGTCAATTGTATTACAATTAGTACGCAGCGGACAACGGCAACAGAGCCGGACACCATACACGAATATCTTCGGGACGCAGCCAAGTCACACAATTGATGTCCTAATTATCTTCTGTTTTCAGCCTTGGCCAGGTGGTGCCATCACATAAGTATTCATCCACTTTGTAGTATGCTTTTTTCAAGAGAGAAACCTTATGCAAAATTTTAGTTTCACATACGCTCACGGACGACCAGCCTCGACGCCAGCGACGACGAGGCCGACCAAGAACAAGATGGCGGGACGCCTTGGACGCGTATGCTGAGTATTGGCCTGGCGTTGCGCCAGACCGGGAGTTGTGGAGATCCAGGGGAGAGGCCTTTGTCCTGCAGTGGGACACTACAACAGGCTATTTAAAAAAAATACGCTCACGGACGGGCGCTGTTACAAACGTCGTACAAATTTAAATTCTCGATAACGTTACTCGATTACGTTACGCAGGTTTCGAATGTTCGTACTCGGGCCTCAGTGCGTAACTGCCTATATAATTTTGAACAATTACGTCTTATATTTTTAGTGCGGGTAAGGGTGTGGCCAAACGAGCTTAATTTTTGGAATTGTGATCCGCGTAATTTCGTTTGCGTAATATCTGCTATATTTGGTTTCATACAAAACTCCTGTACCGTTTACGTAAACGCAGATTTTGTTCTTCAACTGTCTCATCATCATCACCAGCTTTCTTTGCGTCCCATTGCTGGGCACAGGCCTCCTATCAGAATGAGAGGGCTTGGGCTTTAGTTCCCACGCGAGCCACGCACATCACACACACACATCATTGAATTTCTTCACAGGCATGTGCATGTTTCTTCGCGACGTTTTCCGTCCCCGAAAAGCTCATGATAAATTACAAATGTAATTCCGCACATGATTTCCGAAATAGGTACTCAGAAGTGCAAGCCGGGGTTTGCACCCACGACCCTCTGCTTGAAAGGCCATAGGTACCACTAGGCTATCACGGCTTTTTTAGCTGTCTCATAGTTAGGTATTTTTTTTAACAAATTCATTGAGCAGTATGAGAACATACAAACTAGGCACTATAAATAAATACCTGTTTTGAACCCCCAACGAAAAAGAGGGGTGTTATAAGTTTGCCATGTGTATCAGTGTATCTGTCTGTGGCATCATAGCATCCAAACGGGTGTACCGATTTCGTTGCGTTTTTTTTTCAATCGAAAGCTAGTTTAATCGAGATGGTTCTTAGTTAAGTTTATTAAAATCGGTTCACCCGTTTTTGAAATATTGAACTTTGTCTGTAATCTCCTTGTACCGTTTTGTGGTTTTCAATAAATAATCTTTGTATCGTATTTATTGTATAGTACATCTTATTAATTATGCACGTTAGACGAAAGCCTACTACTGTTCAATTATTATTATTTATTCACTATAGTAAGTGATAAACTGAGTCGCGTAATATTAGCTAATTCACTGTCAGGCTTGACTCCGTTACGCTTCAATATTATAGCATCTAAAATTGAGATATTAAATTACGTTGATCATCGCTTAGTGAGCTTCGTGGGGTATTTGACTGTGAGCCGGAACTTCAATTTTAATTGCTGTGTCCAAGTTTTATGGCTAAAGACGTAAGCCACATACAATCACAATGCAAAGAAAAATCTGTTAAGCAGCTGGACTTGAACCAGCAACCTCGGTAATCCGTACCACGCTCCACCAATTAAGCCATACTTAACATTGGTGTACCTAACGAATTTTTCAACCACAAAACGTAAACGTAAGCCACATCTTCGCTTACCATCAGGCGTGATTGTAGGTCCATGTCCAGCCGTGGTGTAGGGGAAAAGCACACGGCCCGGAGTGTCGAGGATCCGGGTTCGATTCCCGGGGTTGGCGTTTTTCTGGTTTTTTTCTGTGTATTTATGTTTCAGTGAGTTTATAAAAAATATAAGTGATTGTAGGTGATTGTGGTCAACTTATTGAGAAAGTACGTAGTCTACGTGTCACAAATAAATGGTATCAGCGATCACCAAAAATACGCAATTGTAGCTAATTTAAGAAACCTAATTTTTTATATCATTATAAGTCTATTTATGTGACACTGCTGGGCACAGGATCTTCTCTTACAATAAAGGTGTAAAATATACCACAAAATTAATAATTACTGACAAATGCGACACCTACGACAGTAATCAATAATAATAATAATAATAAACTTGTTTATTCAGGCATCAATCCCATTCAATTAAATTTGATTTATAATTACAATGACAACAACAATATAATACACAACATTACAATTTGGTGCAACAACAATAATAATAATAATAAATGTCAAACCCTGTCATGTCAACTCATCAATTAATTCATTGATTTAAAATTATTCGTATCGTTAAATTTAAAAATTCAATATTTAATTCAATAGTTAAATATCCAAAATCAATCCAAAATATGCCAAATTACACTAAATTAAATATTCAGAGATGTCATGGCAAGGTGATACGTATCGCAAAAATTCCTGACTAGTTCATTACTGGATCCATTCACTCTTTCCATGAAAGACCAGTGACGTTTACCAATCGTTAATCAATACCTACAATTATTTATTATTAAGTTACTTATAAACAAACAAAAATTTAGGTACTCAATTAGTTTTATCTTTCATCTCTCACTGTTACTAATGTTAGAATATAATAGCTATATAGAAGGCGCGAAAAGTGCACAATTATTTTTCACAGATTATGCTATTGTTTTACGTTGACGACCGGATAGCCTAGTGGTTAAAGACCCTGACTATGAAGCTTGAGGTCCCGGGTTCGATCCCCGGTTGGGGCAGATTTTTGTATGATGAATACGAATGTTTGTTCTCGGGTCTTGGATGTTTAATATGTATATAAGTATGTATTTATCTGTATAAATATGTTTATCTAGTACCCATAGTACAGGCTTTGCATAGTTTGGGACTAGGACAATTGGTGTAAATTGTCCCATTGTCCCATGATATGTGCATACATAATAGATAGACACACTGGTACCTCATTAAAGCTCTATAAACGAAAAGTAGACAACTGCAATACATTAATTCTTAATAATCAAACAAACTTGAAGGAACAGTTTTGTAAAAGTAGCACTACATCGAACACAACATATTCAACCAGCTTTCGAATTTTAAATGTCACACACGCCTCCGCATCTCTCCTGGTCATTTTTAGGGTTCCGTACCTCAAAAGGAAAAAACGGAACCCTTATAGGATCACTTTGTTGTCCGTCTGTCTGTCTGTCTGTCTGTCTGTCAAGACCCTTTGGAACGCGTGGAGGTAGCATGCTGAAATTAATATCAAATACTCAAGCCTGCGGTCTTTGAAGCTGTGAAAAAACCAACCTTCTAAGTCAACGCAATCGAATGATACAGTAATTAAAAAGGCTATTTCCGTACAAATTGCCGATTTCCAAAAACCTAAAGGGTACTTCCAGATGTCCTAGAAACTTGAAATTTGGTACGAAGGTAGCTCTTATGGCACAACCACTCAGAAAAGTCTCAAAATCTTATTTTTTTATGTCTGTCTCTAGATTTTGAGGATCAATATAAGTTGACCCCACACTGCGTACATTTTGCTTAGGAGCAGGGCTCTGCTTACACTGGACTTCTTAAAACACTTGGGAAAAGCGTTTAAATCTTTCTACGGAACCCTCATGCGCGAGTCCGACTCACAGTTGGCCGGTTTTTTTTTAAAAACCTATATTATAATCCAAGATGGAGCGACGACCTAGTAAAGATCGCGGGACCGCGGTGGATGCGGAAAGCTCAAGACCGGTCTGAGTGGAGAGCCTTGGGGGAGGCCGCCGTAGACGTCAATCGGCTGACATGATGATGATGATGATTATAATCCTGCAATAATTTCCCACTTAATTAGCGAACGTTGTCAAACACCCTTGATGAAGTTATCCGAAGCTTGTATAATTAATTACGGAATACTTCCCGTACACGGGAATTAATGGCGATCGTTCGTAAGTTCGCTCAGCTATCGAATTCATGATATATAAGTCATAATCATTAGTCAGGGAACTATGTTTTAGTTGAGTAATTTTGTGACTACTTTAAACCGCGAAAATTTTCCTAAAACTATCGCCTAATAAATAAATTAACAATTGTTGAGTCCGTCCAAAAAACTGTACGCAGAGTGTGTAGGGGGTCATTTGTATCGGTTAGGTATTGACATAGACAAACATAAATAAGTTGGTCAACTATTACTTGTAAGCCTGTAAAGTCTACTTATCTGTGCCCTAAGCACGACTTGTCGAATCCTGCGTTACGTTACGGTTATCGTATCGAGATCGAGAAATCTCATACTAAATTTTAGTTCCAATTACGCTCACGGGCGGGCGCTGTTCCAAACGTCATACAAACTCGTTATAGTTTACTATTCGATTTTACGTGACGCAGGATTCGACAAGTCGTGCTTAGGGCACTGTGACTGTTTTCCTTTTAAATTCACTATAATTATGCAATACTGCTCAAATTTTTTACACATTTCCAAACATAACAGTTTCACTGGTAGAAGGGGGGGACGTCTTAACTCTTACGAAAATGAGCACTTCAAAGCTAAATATTTCACAAACGGATCTCTCAATCGAAAAATTATTTTGGAACACCCCCAATAATTATGAATAATTATTTTGGAAGGCCCATGCCATGTCATGTAGTTACCCAAAAATTAGTAACTGTGACATTGTCATGGGCATTTGACGTACTTTCGGTGTCGGTCTGTGTGTACCTAATCAACCTTGCTAGTTAAATTTGATACACAACACGTACGCGTAAAAAAAAAACAATAAATGAATGATGATGATGATGTCAGCCGAAAGACGTCGACTGCTGGACATAGGTCTCCCCCTAGGCTCTCCACTCAGACCGGTCTTGTGCTCTCCGCATCCACCGCGGTCCCGCAATCTTTACTAGGTCGTCGCTCCATCTTGTTGGAGGCCTACTTAAAAATATGGTATCACGGAATTAAGCGAGTCACGTGATTAGCTGAGTTTACTCTACTTGTAACAGGTATTTTAAGTAACAGCGAACACGACGATACGATTCTACCAATAGTTACTAATTAATCATCGTTCATTCGATTATCGATTTATATTAGTTAGTATATTAATCATATATCATTCGAGTATTGGAATTAGTAACCGCTAATAAATCGGCGTGTCAGCAATTCTCGTTCACGTATTATTAAATTTTGGTTAATAATTTATGTACTCTGCGGCTGTTAGCTATTTAAGCATTTAAATTGAACAATTCAAATAAAGTTCAGTTAAAATGAAACAGAATAATAGAATACGCCTAATTATCCTTGCAGGGTAATATTAAGTTAAGTTTATTAACTAATTGATAGCAGAGCTCTGCGCGAAGTGACGACCGATTTCATTGATATTTATATAAAAAAAATCTTTAAAAACAATTTTATTATGCTCGAAAAAAATTTTTTTCTCCGACGAATTGAGAACCTCCTCCTTTTTTTGAAGTCGGTTAAAAAACGAAACATGCTCCCGTTGGCTACTGGCTTGAGTTATTCCCTCTTATTCATAAATCTGTTTTAACTAAAATGCCGTTAAAGTTCGTTTGTCCTTTTTCGTCACATTGACATTTCCGTTAATAAGAAGAAGACAAAACCTGTTTTAACTAATGGAGGCTTGAGTGACGTTTATGAATAATGTCTGTTTTTGGCTTAAGTCAGTAGTTCCATATTTGAACCTTGCTCCTGACAAAGTCTTTGTCTTCTGCAGTTGCACTGTTAGGCTGGCATGGATCAGTAGCATTTAGTATTTTTAGTATAAATGTGTGTAAAAATTAAAAAAAAAGTATGTAAATAAATCCATTTTGAACCATAGTCGAAGCGTCTACTAATTCACTCGTCGTCAGCTCCTAACAAACAACTCACAGTTAAACCAACCAAATGAATTTACTAACAGAATCTACCAACGCTACCAACTTTTCTCCGTAAACTTTAGAGTGGTATTTACTTTGCAGTCAACCTCAAACTTCGAGTAAGTAAACGCATAAAATCAGTGCACATGTAGTTTTACCACTCGTATGGAGAAACTGACTTTCAGCTGTAAAATGTAAACCTCACAATCATAGTGAGTTTGAAAATAAATCATTTATTAATCCTTTATGTACCTATATAGGTACCTACCTACAGGTTGTGACTGTTAAAATACAGTCCAGTCTTGCACAAAACGTTCCTATTTGCTCTTAATTTTTTCACAAATCGTATTTGTGTCCCAGTTATTATTGGGCAAAGGCCTCCCATCTAGGCAACCAATTCTAGTTCATTAGTGATTGAAATTTTATAACAAATTTTAGATCAATGGGAAGGACGACAAAGAAGTGATCACAAAAGGGTTACCGTTTTTCCTTGTTCAAAAATATACCCATAAATTAATAACATTTTTCATCACACTTGCTCGTAAAGCGTCGTATTGTACGCAGGCATACTGAAGGACAACGGCCTAAATTATTCCTACGGGAGTAATAGGTAATTTGTAATTTTCCCAAGGGAGTAATGAGTTTAGTTTTAAAAAATATGGCCTTCACTCGTAGGTAAGTAGGTATAATATATCATTCCACACTAAGGAGGTTTTAAATCAAACATGGTTTTTTACGTTTTCTACAAATAAGTATTACTTAATTTAAACGTTATTATTGTGTTTAAAACTATTTGAGTTTACTTTGCAATTATTTCAGTTAATTTTATTTTGAAAACGATAAAAACTGGCTGTATGGATGGGCTTTCGTATTTCCAGTTTCTAAACGCGTTTTTTATCATTATCTAAGGAAGTACTGGAAGTCTGAAATCTCCATTGACAAAAGTTGACAATCTATAAAGTTGACAGTCTATACTTAATCTAATATTTACGGAGGTACTGCCTGTACTTAGTAAAATACGTCTTCTGTATGTGAAGACCAAACTTTTAATAAATACATTTTTCGCCTTTTGTTGTATGTATTTATTTCCTCGCAAATGTGATGAAAAACATTGTGTGTATCACGGGCAGTAAGGGTATTACAAACTCAAGTCATTAAAAGCCCTCCGCCTTCGGCGTCGGCCTTCTAATAGACTTTCGTTAGTAATACCCTTCTTACCGCCCTTCATGCACAATGTACTATTACAAACCACGTAATGAAGTAATCAAGTTCATTCAGAAGCCTGAACAAAAACCAGCCATACGGGAGCTCAAATACCAACCTCGGGAGCAAGTAAACTTTTAAAACCACACATTGTTATCTCGGCATCGAGTGGACACAGCCTCTGTGAATTTAATTTAGCGGTCTTTATAGACGTGACGTGAGTCGCCTACCGTGGACGGGGCTGGCCGGGCAAAGAGGAAGTATCTGGCAGTTTATTTCTTAGCTATACTTTAATCGGGGTGCGAGGGAGTTGGGCTTAAGACTGATCGTTGTGTTGGAAACTTTGCTATAAAGGGGATAGGCGCAAAACTGTATTGAGATAGAAGAAGAGTTCATTGATCATTTATACACCCTAATGGCCTTATTCATAAGCATCACTCAAGCCTCCATTAGTTCAAATAGGTTTTGTCTTCTTCTTACTAACGGAAATGTCAATGTGACAAAAAAGGACAAACGAACTTTAACGGCTCCTGTCTTGCTGAGCGATCCGGGCGGACCTCGCACAAGGTCCTACCACCCGCAAAAAGTGTACGTGTAAGTAGCGAAATCAATAATAAATGGACACAGTGCGCGGCTTGCGGTTATGACGAACGCGGCTTCTCGCTTGCTCTGTATTCTGAGCCAACTAGCAACAATTCCATCCAGATTCCAGCTACAATGTGATGGCAGACGTCAGCTTCCGAAATATTTGGAATACAGGGCCGGGGCAAAGCCGGGCCTTTATAAATATGTTATGAACGGCCCGGCTCTCTGCGGCATGGAATTTATACCCCAACCGGCTAATTACGGTTCGTAATTTAGACTATCGGTTTTAAATTTTGTCTTGGAATTCACGGGTACTGTGGTGAGGCCAGAAGATTGACGTTACTATGGTGACATATTTTATGTTTTTATTTCTGTGTTTCTCAAAAATTGAGAGAGAGAGTAAGAGATTTACTCACACGAATTCGACACACACCCAAAACAGCACTTTAGAAGAAAACCCAGGCGTAAATTTCACTCAACAAAATTAATAAATTCAATTCAAAGAAAGTAAAATAGTCTTTGGAGTCACGTCCACATTATAGCGAGTAATAGGTAACGTGAAAAATGCGATCTCTGATAATGACATCTACATTGAAGTCACATTTTGAGACAGCACGTCCGGAGCTGAAAAACATTTTCATCAGCGCCGTGGAGCTGATTTCAAATTTCCTTTTCACAACAAGGTCAGCAAAGTGCTCATTACAATGGTGCTGTACTGCCGGGGTTGTATCCTTAAGCATATAAAGATGCTGTGAAAGCCCATTTCACGTATGGAAGGCTTTCGCTTTAGGAATAACGGAAATTAAAGGGCCCCGAGGAGGCAGGAAATAAAATACTAAAATATAATGCGCCAGAAAGATAGATGTGCTATAAATATTTATGGATTTAGCGTTTACGGCTGACGGGATAATAGCGCAAGGCTGCAGCGTCTTTTCTAAAATAACTGTCGTTTATCTACACACATATCATAAGTCCTCTAAAATGCGTTCAGAAACCGTAGAAAATGACCAGCATTGCAATACATCGTCGCCTCCCCCCGCATACCACCTCCACCAGCAGGTCCAGCAGTAAAGTAATAGTCATTAGGTAATGACTTTTCGATATCGAATTCAATTTTTCGAATTTGACGACCAACGTAATTTACAATCATAGTGTAATAAAACGGATCACTCACGTATATAAGTCGAGTTCAGTCCGACATGTATAATTAATAATGTGATATTGATTTTTTTTTTACAAAAAAAAAATTGTTTACGAAACGTCAGCTCGGTATGTTTGTCTATGATTAAAAAAAAAACAGTCAAATTCGTGACAGGTATGGGTATGATATATGCCTTCGGTTTCTGAACCCATCTTAGAGTACTTATAATATGTGTGTAGATAAAGTAATGTATGCAACTCCACATAATTAGGCCTTAAAACACTCATCATGTAGCAGTTGCATAAACTACTATTTCGTCACGGTGTATGTAGTTAGTTACAGGTTTGAAAAAGTATAGGCATGTACGTAAAAACCTCACGCTGACGTGTCAAGTCTAACTAAATTAAAGTAAAAGTTTTATTTGTTAACAAAAAATCTTACAACAATATTACAAAACAGTACATACAAACCAATACAAGTTTTACCCTGTACTGCTCCTTCACCTTCATACGCATAATAAAGTTATTTATAGATTGTAGGTAGCATGAGCACGAGCACAGCAAAATACAAGCTACCGGCCGCCGGCCGCGCGCGGCGCGTCGGCGCACGGGCCGCCGGCGGCGGGCGTCAGGTGAACAACTCATCATACTGTGCCCTAAGCACGACTTGTCGAATGCTGCATTACGTTACGGTTATCGTATCGAGATCGAGAAATCTCATACTAAATTTTAGTTCCAAATACGCTCACGGGCGGGCGCTGTTCCAAACGTCACACAAACTCGTTATAGTTTACTATTCGAGTTTACGTGACGCAGGATTCGACAAGTCGTGCATAGGGCACTGGTTGATACAAAAAATGCCGCGCGTTACTTAGATCGAATTAAAAATTAATACAACGGAATATCCATTAATGGATCTAACATGTCTAAAAAGTATTGCTGAAGTTTTCGTTTAATGTTTTTCTCATTCAAAATATTCTTTAGCCACTAACATAAAGCTCGCTTTCAATTGGGGATGGATGAAAATTTAGAATTGCTTGATTTTTTTCTGATGATAGGAATACCATTATTTAGTACCTGATAAAAATTTGAGATTTTGCTTATGCGTCGTTGATTTCTGATAAATACCTAATTAAAAACATCTTCATCCGTCACGTTCAGGGCCTAGGACGGCTGATTTAACGTTTTCCTTGGTCCATCGCATATTACAGAAAAAACATCTGTGGCACCTAAACAATGACATTGACATCTGAAAGCTGTCTTCACAAACATAACCTAAATAACCAACATAACTTTGTTTGTTTGCGCTGCCTACGCGTTCACTGCTTTTTCCAATTTCATTATTTTACGACCTACGACTACGCCTCGTTTCGTAAAACCATACTCGTGTCTCAACGACCCACGTTATGTAACAGTTGCATAAACTACTATTAACTGACCAAAATCCCCATCGCGTAGCGCCTTCGAACAATCAACCAATTTAACGTCGACAATTTCCTAGACGCGTCGTTTGGTGGCAGTTGTATTTGGTCCGGTTATTCGAAGCCAGGATGCGTCGCCGAGCCTTTGTCCGGGAAACAATCAGCTGTCTTTTGTGTTGTCAGCTCGATAGGGTTGTCATCTTCATTGTTTCAGTGGACAGCGAAGAGTGTGATAAGTTTAAAAGAGTGAGCATCACTATGTTACATTTTCCCTGGAAAAGTGTGTATACATGACCTCAATGAAGTATCTTTGCCTATCCTGGGCGTGTCTGGCACGCTCTTGGGGATTTTTTTACTATCCGACTGCGGAAGGTTATGTTTTTCGGGGTTATGTAAGTATGTATGTCTAATTCGATTTCGATTTAATGTCCTAGCTTTTGTTTATAATGTAAGTAATTTTAAACTGTACATACCTATTTGATACACAATAACTGTATTGTTTCTGAATAAATAAATGAATGATTGAATGAAATCTTCTTTTGGCAGTTGTGGGGGTGACCTAAGGTAGGTATTAAGTAAGTAAAAATTGTTAGTTATTTTTGCAGTTGGGTTTTTGTTTTTTAAATAATTTTAGTCAATGTTTTTTTATTTAACTGAGAGTTTTAATGATTCGCGGTTATTTACATAACACATTAATGAGAATACGTTTGCCCGTGATCATGATGCATGTAACTGCGTTGAAATATATAGAACTCATCAAGCCTATAAGGTATATTGGAAAGTAAGAAAAGCTTTCCCCTGTCAAAGTGTCTATGACATTGTCATAAGATTGATTTTTGCCTGGCCCGTGGGAAAGGTGTTTTTACTATGTCTAAGTATAATCGCGGTCAACATCCCGTTCTCATTATATATATCTAATTTGACTGAGAGGTTTGTTGACGAGATGCGTAGGAAAACAGACTTTTTAGTAACAATGATTTTTAAATTGGTTACAGGTTTAATTTCTAAATTGCATTAGACCGGGCTTAAGACGAGAGTCAGCCCTAATCCCGTTGTTTAATGATATCGTACAATTTATGTGGCGTACTCTTTGCTTTATTCGGTTTCACTTGAATTTACAGAGAGGCTACAAACGTATTAACTCCGCTGGAAACAGCAAAAAGTGGAAACTATCTTGGGAAATATGTTAAGTATTGTTATTAAATGAGGACGCGATTCTTAGTTACTTTGTTCGCTTAGTAAGTTTTATTTAGAAGCGTTATTTAAAAAATAAAAGAGATATAACGTAACATCCAGTTATGTACAGTATACGTTAAGCAAACCGCTTTAACTTTGATCTCACGCATGTAGGTATGTTTCTTTCAAAGTTTCAACTAATATGTTTCAAAATAAAATAAAATCATTTTACAACACGAATCAAGCTTCCGAAAACACTCTCAATAATACCATTGCATCGCTTGTTAGACCTTATTACCTACATCAATTAAGACGATTTTTAATTATACAAAAACTTATAGCCAGAATACAGTTTCATCACTGACAATTATGACGTCATACAATACAATAACTTTTTTTAACATTAAACTACCGTGAGACTCAATCATAGTGAAATAAAAACGGATCACTCACGTATATAAGTCGAGTTTAGCCCGACATGTTTCGGACTAATTCGTAGTAAAAAAAGAAAAGGTTCGTAGAAAAGTTTTTTATTGCCATTGAAATTAGTCGTCATCCCAATTTTAATCGTGATAGTGGATGGTCGGTGCCCCCAAGTTGGAAGACTGTGCTAAATACTGCGTCAACGGTGAATGTGGACGAGCCTTTACAGAGTGATGTGGTCAGTGTAGTGTGCTACCCTGCATTTGACAATAATAAAAATGACGATGAAAACGAGGGTAGTTGTGTGCCGCTGTCAGCTGCGTCTAGTAGTCGCGCGAGCAGAGCCGCGGCGCGCAGTGTGCGTGGAAGGACTACGAATTAGTCCGAAACATGTCGGCCTAAACTCGACTTATATACGTGAGTGATCCGTTTTTATTTCACTACAACAACTTTTTATTGAACACAACATAACAGACAAAACAAAAATAAGGCACAAAGAAAGTACAAGGCAGCAAATGGGCGGCCTAATAGTTGAGTAATTCAATACAAACATCATACCTACTATCGTTTTGACATTTCAAAAAAGATGCTGATTCTACCACCTAGGCATCATCTCCATTTAAGGCAATTAGCATTTTGTTACAAATAACTTAAACCCTTTCCGGGGATTTAAATTGTACAAAACAAGCCGGCGCCAGTTAAGCCTGATTACATTGTCACTAGCAAGCAAACAACACGAATAAACACCGCCTATTGAATTTTGTACTAACTGAATTACTCATTATCGTAACGATTGCGATACAACGGCGGTACAACGCTACCAGATGCAGAGAGCTACACTGTTACAATATTACTGAGTTAATTTTACTGAAAGTCTAGGTGTAATCAACGGTCAGAAAACGTCTCGATCACGTTCGCGTTTACGTCTGAATTACGTACTATGCAAACAATTCTCCATATTCTATTTAACATTTTAACTCAAACGCGTTCGAGACGTATTTTTGGCCTTCGATTGCCTATACATATATTATACTAGATGCAGAAAGTTACGGTTACAATATACAAGTGAATTAATTTGCCAGATACTTAATTCACCGGAAGACCAATGGGGAAGTCATCATCATCATCATGTCAGCCGATAAAGACTTCCACTGCTGGACATAGGCCTCCCCCGCGGCTCTTCACTCAGACCGGTCTTGTGCTTTCCGCATCCACCGCGGTCCCGCAATCCTTACTAGGTCGTCGCTCTATCTTGTTGGAGGCCTACCGACAGCTGTTATCCCGGTCCGTGGACGCCATTCGAGAACCTTCTGACCCCATCGGCCATCAGTTTTGCGAGCAATGTGCCCCGCCCACTGCCACTTAGGTTTCGCAACTCTTCGGGTTATATCGTTAACTTTAGTTCTGCTGCGGATATCATTATTGGGAAGTATTGACAATTATTAACAAGAAAAGAACGGTGCTGAATACTACAGAGAATAGACGTGGGAAAATGATTCGGCATAGACAACTTCTGTAAGACCATTTTAGAAGAAAAAATTGATGGAAAGAGAGGTAGAGGTCGACCTAGGCGAAGCTTTATGGGATAGATAAAGGAGAAGACCGGTGTCGTGTCGTATCAGGAGGTCAAGGGGTTGACTTATAGGAGAGATGATTGGAAGAAAATCCGCCGACATGATTATAACTCTTAATATTGATGATCATGACGAAATACAAAAACGAGTCGAACGGACTCCTACACCGTGGGTTCTGTACATGAAGTTAATCAGACTTTTTCCCAAACTTGTGTTGTAAGATTTTGTTTTGTGCCAAATTTCATGATTCTTGGTCAACGGGGAGTTGGTTTTTATTTACTTGGGATTGACAGATGGACGGTCAGACAGACAGATGGACAACGAAGTGATACTGTAAGCTTAAGCAACTTTAAGATACATAAGATACATATATAAAAAAAAGTGCAAATTGACCCCAAACACAAAAATATCCCGCAGATCCGTAACAGCCTGCTCTCTTACACCCGTTGCCTAAAACTCTCCATTATCAACTATGTATGAAGTGAAATTAACAGAGCAAAATATTTCGCCTGCGAATCACGTTTTAATGCAACCGTGCATAATTAATCAAAGTATACATATTTCATGATGTTACTTTAAAGCAGCGTGTTTTTTTTAGTTATTTTAAATGTAAATTGACAAAGTTAATGTGGGAATGAGTTTGGATTCTGGTGATAATTAATTAGGTATGCGCTCGATATAAATTACACATAATTTTTTCTGACAATTAAGCACTTTAATTTTTGCAGTGTAGCAACATACATTTTTATTATTACAAGCTGCAATGTTTGTTAGTATTTTTTACTTATCTGCTTATTTTTCTTTTGTTAAAATTTATTTCTAGGCAAACTAAATTACTTCTCATTGTCTGCTAGACTACTACGGTATATTTTTTCTAACGTCATAAGGTCATTACGAAAAAAATACGAAGGTTAAGCCTCAATAAGTAGTTGAGTTAATGTCCCAGTAATAGATTTAATCGGATGATACTTTAGGTTTCATTCACAAGAGTCTCTTTAACATAACTGTTCACTTCTGCATCTGAGTCAATTGAATCGTCAACAAACGTTTCATAGCAGTGCCCTAAGCACGACTTGTCGAATCCTGCGTTACGTTACGGTTATCGTATCGAGATCGAGAAATCTCATACTAAATTTTAGTTCCAAATACGCTCACGGGCGGGCGCTGTTCCAAACGTCATACCAACTCGTTATAGTTTACTATTCGATTTTACGTGACGCAGGATTCGTCAAGTCGTGCTTAGGTTCGTCATTGCATTTTCATTTATCGAAAGCTACTTTCTGCTGAAATCAGGATAATTTCAGGATATTTTTATTGTTTGTTGTATACAAGGACCATAAAACCAAGAGGACTGCCAGTGTCTATACGATGTCGCGTTCCTTTGAAATAATAAGCCTGCTGTAGCTAGTTTTACTACCAAGGGGTCTCTGTACCATTCATTTGGTATGACATTTAGACCTCTGGCTAACACAATAGCGCCATCTAAATTCGTTTTTTCCTTCAGTTCATAGATGGCGCTATTGTGTTAGCCAGTGTCATACAAAATTAATGGTACAGAGACCTCTTTATAGTAAAGCTAGCTACAGCGGCTCATTATTTTACAGGAACGCGACATTGTATAGCCATTGGCCGTCCTCTTGGTTTTATCGTCCTTGGTTGTATATATTAGGCAAGTTTTTAAATCAAAGGGTAAAGACAGCAAGACAGAAAATAGCTTTCGATTAAACGAAAATGCGATGAAATTAAACGGCTATGAAACTCTTATCCTCATTTTGATATTAAACCTCTACTCATCAAAATCATTATTTAAACATACGACTCCGCATATTATTTTGAATTTCCATGAATTTATTAATGAACCGAATTCAGTATGGTGAATTTAAGTCGTAAGCTGCAATCCCGAATGCACGATACGTTACATAAATTACATTTGTGGCCAACTACGGGAAATACAGAACTTGGGCAAATATACTTACACAATTGTTAGCGATCAGTTACGATTTTGAGGAATCCCAATTTATGGAGTACCTGTGTAAAGTACCCAAGTTTAAAAGTGTTCGTTTTAGCACACAAATTGGTATTGTTGAACTATTACAAAACATAAACGGCTATTAATGTACCAGTGAGTAGTGTAACTGGTGGCATGATTAGATTAGATAAGATTATTTTATTCCTTCAATATGTAATTACATCCTGAATTGTACAATGTCAAGTTAAGTGAATTTATATTGAAATCGTCAAAAGTTTAAAAAACAACATTAAACTACCATACAATGACAATGCAAAGAAAAATCCGTTAAGCAGCTGGACTTGAACCAGCAACCTCGGTAATCCGTACCCGTACCGTATCAGTACATTAAACTAAATTATTAAAAAAATAATTGACTATCGCACTATGTCAAAATTAAGAATAAAACAGTAATATAATTCATTTGGTTCAAAATCAATTGGTTCTCCTCTAAGGATCGTCATGGTTAGGTATAAGAATAACAATGAAATAAAATGAGATAAATATTAATACATGTGAAAATAGAAAATTTTAAATCACAAATAAATTAGTTAAAAATCATTTCCAAAAATTCATTGACAGAGTAAAATGATGTTGAACGGTTATGCTTTGGTGCTTTGACAATGGCCTCGTAGAGAGTGCGTTTAGTGTAGTGGTGGTGGTGATAGTTAGGTCTGTGTGGCATGTGTTGATTCGTGCAGTAGTAGTGGAGGCAGAGGTGTTGCATGGAAACATACATTTGCCGCACGGATATAACTATTTTTCACTTGTGGTTGGAGGTGTGAGCAAAGTAATTGTTTTTAGTTCATAACTATACTCAAGAGCAATAAAAACGGGTCACTTTGTATGAACAATGCCATACAAAGTGACCAGTTTTTTTGCTCTTGAGTGTATTAGCGGATTCTTGACTCGCGATAGCCCTCATTAAATGCATAGTAACAATAAGTCGATAGATAAATTAATAATTAAACGTCTCGTACAAGGAGCAACTTCGAACCAATGAATAAATTAGATCAAACGTTGTTTTGGATAACAATTTCATTTTCCCTGATTACTGCGGTCCCGTCTCGGCATAGTAATGAGCTCTCTTTTGCATACGGTTTTTTGTTTATTCTGTGCTCGTTTTTTTATGTTTTTAATGCGTTTTGTATTGGTTTAGGTGAGGGTGAGGGATTGCTAACGCAGAAAAAGATTTTTCTTAGGGCAGTCATGTAATAATCCTTTAGAGGATTATTTTATGCTTTTTTTAAGGCGGTTGACGGTTGACAATTGACGGAGTAATCAGTGTACATACGTAAAAAACAATTATAATACGTACGGTGGAACATAGAACCTACTCCTTTTCTGAAGTCGGTTAATAAATGACGAGCGCCTCGCAAAATTCTATGAAGGTGTTTGTCTTGAGATAAACAGCAATCGGCTAACGTAAATTAAAAGAAAATAAAGCCGTTCACAAGGACGCCTGAATTTGTGTAACAAATATGCCCGGTTAGGAATACCTAATAAGTTCGTCATTTATTTAGTGACGTTCTTTTACTTACGGCATCAACGCTTAGGCAACAACGTACAAGGTTAGGTTGTCGCCATTTTTCGACAACTAATGTAGATTATGAAAGTTACAGACATAGTACAAAAACCTTTCCCACGGGCCAGGCAAAATTGTAGTTTATGCAACTGCTTCATAATGAGGGTCCTTAAAACGCGAGTGTGTTTTTATGAAACGAGGCGAAGCCGAGTTTCATAATAGGATCACACGAGTGTTTTAAGACCTAATTATGTGGAGTTTCATACATTACTTTATCTACACACATATTATAAGTACTCTAAGATGGGTTCAGAAGCCGGAGGCATATATCATACCCATATCTGTCACGAATTTGACTGTTTTTTTTTTAATCATAGACAAACATAACGAGCTGATGTTTCGTAAACTGTTACGTTTTTTGATTGTAAAAAATAATAATAATATCACATTATTATTTGTACATGTCGGGCCGAACATGACTTACATACGTGAGTGATCCGTTTTATTTCACTATGATTGTAAATTACGTTGGTTTTCAAATTTGAAACATCGAATTCGATGTCGTAATGACTATTACTTTACTACTGGACCTGCTGGCCGTGGTGAGGCGACGATGTACTGCAATGCTGGTCATTTTCTACGGTTTCTGAACGCATTATAGAGGACTTATGATATGTGTGTAGATAAATCAATTTTATGACAATGTCATAAGCATTTTGATAGGGGAAAGCTTTATTCACTTCAACTATTTAGATGTCTTTGCATTGCGTAAGTCTCGCCGGATATGAAATAGATGGCTGTTAAACTACTTACGTATTTGTTTCAGTGTCACTTCTGTGTTCAACAAGCGATACATTTTTGTTTTAATTTTACGTGTCGAATAAAATAAGGCAGAAAAGTTTTCGTCTTATAAGACGGCTCTTGGCCTCAAAGAGGTAGAATTACTTACCAACACACTTTCGTCATTCGCAGGCGTATTTTTATCTTTCCACGGAAAACAATATTTGTTGAAAACGCAGCAATCACAACTCAATTTTCACATCACACAAATGGGGAAAAATCTAAACGAGCTGTCCAACATCATTGACCGACCAATCACACTTACTAAATCAAAAACCAGTTTCTTCCGGTCGAGTCAAGTGGCACCCTAACACCTTACCACGACTGGCCCCCACCGATTGCCCACTACATTACGTGCATTGCTAACTAACCGCTGTACATCGCGTGTATTGGCCGCGCAATGGATGGGGAATTTGAAAAAAGTATCGCATTTACTTGTACCAGAAACCCACCGTTTTCGTAGCCATACTAGCAAATTACCTAAGGGTGCAAACGACCTACCGTAAGGCGGCGTTCACAAGGCGTAAATAACAAAATTATTTATTTATTTAATTCGAGTGGCTCATAAATTTGGTAATTTAGTGGGTTCAGTCGCGACTGCGGCTGAAAGTCGTATTTATCTTAGTTTTGCTTGGGCGTTAAGTTGTAGTAATTTGTTACCTTTTCCGGAACTGGACTCTACGTGGTTCTAAGAAAAGTATGAAAATACAATTTCAATATCCTTTGTGCGTTTAAATAATTAAACCCTCCCCCTCCTCCCTCTCTCCTCTCTCCTTGTACTGTTTTGTGGTTTTCAATAAAGAATATTTCAATAATAAACAACAAACCTTCAGAATGCACTTTTTTAATATCAAAGTGATCCGTTTATTAGATTAGATTAAATTATTTATTCACCCAACAAAATTTACGTATATGTTTGCACAATGCCAAGTTACGAGAATATACATTGAAAGCGTCAAAAGATTTAACAAATAGGTAAAATGATGATTGAATAAAACATGAAAACAGATCGAATGTCGATAAACGTCAAAATAGAAATAAAATCATAATGAAATAAACGGATCACTCACGTATGACGAGCTATACTTGACTGACGTACGTGAGTGATCCGGTTATTTTACTATGACTGAATCTCACGATAGTTTCATGTTAAAAATATAAGTATTAATCAGTTAAAAACGATTATACATTCACCAATGTGGACCAGCGTTAACAAGTTGCCCGGCGGTCAGTAACGGCGTGTTTCCCGCCCGCGTGGTTTTATAAACGCGTTGCGACGCTAACGGACAACGTTGACCGCTGGTAACGACTGTTTTACGTTCTTACTAGATTTTACTTATCTTTAGTACGTGTTAGTATGGTCATGATTGAAAATCTCTTTTATGGGTTGCAGAGTCTACTTAAATTTGGTCGTCTGATTTGACGACCGGATAGCCTAGTGGTTAAAGACCCTGGCTATGAAGCTTGAGGTCCTGCGTTCGATCCCCGGTCGGGGCAGATGTTTGTATGTTGAATATGAATGTTTGTTCTTGGGTCTTGGATGTTTAATAATATGTATTTTTATGTATGTATTTATCTATACAAGTATTGTTTATCCGTTGTCTAGTTCCCATAGTTACAGGCTTTGCATAGTTTAGAACTAGGCTTTGTATATTTTTTTATGAAATTATTTTCGGCTCCATTGCTATTTATAATTGCTTTGTTTTGCTATAAAGATTTTTTTTTATTTCACAATTTGATGTTAAAAAAAACTGCTGAATTGATTTTGAAACGCACAATCTATAAGGGGCCACCTCTGAAGTATTACCTTCTATTAAAAAAAAAATTACATTTAATAAATAACCTAACCAACTTTGAAAAGTTGAAAACCCCCGACATTTTCCTAAGTTCAGTATTTCAGAAACGGGTGAACCGATTTTAATGAAACTTAGCTAAGAGCCATCTCTATTAAACTAGGTTTCGATTAAAAAAAACTGTATCGAATTCGGTCCATCCGTTCGAGAGCTATGACGCCACAGACAGATACACAGATACACAGGTCAAACTTATAACACCCCTCTTTTTCGTCGGAGGTTAAAAACAACACAGTCGAATTGAATATCTCCTCTTTTTATGAAGGCAGTTAAGAATAGGCCTGTGTAATATTTTTAACATGAAACTACTGTCAATCATAGTGAAATAAAACGGATCACTCACGTACATAAAACCTAATTCTAACTAATTCGTAGTCCTTCCAGCTCTAGTAGAGCCGCGGCGTGCAGTGCGCGTCTCGCCGCCGCTGGGTCGAGCGTTCGCAGAGGATGGACTACGAATTAGTCCGGAACATGTCGGGCTAAACTCAACTTTCATAAATGAGTGGTCCGTTTTATTTCACCATGCCTAAAATTTGTCAGAAAAATTTAAAACTACCCAAAAAATGTATGTCCATTTTAACGAAATGAAAACCTAAGAGTCATAAAAAGCCTTAGACACCCATAATCATCCTGTAGTCCAGAGTTAACACCATGGTATTTATCGGACATAAAAAGGGGGTAGTTTTCCCTTCTCGAGGGCTGGCGGTACTACCAGACTGCGCCACTGACGATACGATGAGCAATTTCCCTATTCATTGCGCGGTTGACACCGTCACCGCAAAACGGTTACTATGCAATAGAAGCATTGTGTTAGGAAATTGTTCACCGCGCCGCTGGATGCGAAAATTGTAGTAAGGGCTGAGGGCACGCTTAGGAGATTAAGTGGTGCTGTAATGATGTGATAAAAGATGGGGAACATTTAATTGGGTTCAATGGGGGAAATTATGCTTAGGGCAAAAAATACCTTCGCTATGCATTACCAATAAAGTAAATATTTGAGTAAGAATTATGTGACAGGAATCAAAACGTTTCAAAATAAATCAGCCTTAGAAAAAAAAACCATGAGAATAAAGAAAAGTTGAAAAACCCCCGACATTGTCATTACAAAGTTCTATATTTTAAAAAGGGAGAGGAACTGATTTTAATAAAACTTAGCTAAGAAGCATCTCGATGAAAAAAACCGTATCGAAATCGGTAAATCCGTTTGAGAGCTATGATGCCACAGACAGATACAAAGCCAAGTTACATAGTGAGACATCCATCCTATTGTTGTATTATACTCATTGATACAGACTCAGAGGGCGATGGAGAGGGCTATGCTTGGGGTTTCTCTGCGGGACAGAATCAGAAATGATGATATCCGTAGTAGAACTAAGGTTACCGACATAGCCCGAAGAATTGCGAAACTTAAGTGGCAGTGGGCGGGGTCCATAGCTCGCAGAACTGATGGCCAATGGGGGTCAGAAGGTTCTCGAATGGAGGCCACGGACCGGGAGACTAGCTATCGATAGGCCTCCAACGAGATGGAGCGACGACCTAGTAAAGATCGCGGGACCGCAGTGGATGCGGAAAGCACAAGACCGGTCTGAGTGGAGAGCCGCGGGGGAGGCCGCCGTCCAGCAGTGGACGTCAATCGGCTGACATGATGATGATGATGATGATGAATGACTGACACAAGAAAACATCCATCCTACACTAATTTGCCCCATTTAACGATGTTTCAGAATCTCTTCCTGCAGCGAGCCCGCATGAGGAATATAACCTTCTTATCTTCAAAGGCGAGGCCCGACAGAGAAACGTGAAAATACGTTTAATTACCTTAAGTTACTGCACTCGAGCGAGGGTACTACCAGTCACTATATCTGTGCAAAATCTTTCCAATAAAAAAACCGCTTTCAAATCGGTTCAACCGTTTAACAGCTACAGTGCCACAAACAGACACACATAGCGGTCAAACTTATAACAGTTATAACACCCCTCTTTTTACGTCGTGGGTTAAAAAACCAGAATTATGAAGAATATCACAACGAATATAAAAAGCCTATAGCCTCTCAAGCAGAGGGTCGTGGGTTCGAGCTCCGGCTCACACCTCTGTGTTTTTCGGAATTCATGTGCGAAATTACGTTTTTAATTTATCACGAGCTTTTCAATGAAGGAAAACGAAGTTCCCAATCCGCACTGGCCCCACGTGGGAACTAGATGAAGAATTATAATTATGTCAGTCAAGAGTGAGTTGAACCAAACCTTACGTTTTTCGGATATTTCTCGTGGTTTGTGTCAATGGATAGTACTGATTTTGAGTTACTTACAGACATACAGACGGACAGCGAAGTTGTTTTACAAGGATTCCGTTTTTCCTTTTGAGGTACGGAACCCTAAAAATCGCGGAAATAACTGGGTATTTCCCCAAAAAGTAGCGCTGGACTGGAATCCGAGTACGTCTGCCAAAGTGTCAAAGAATTTTAAAAGATTTAGATCAAAATAAAAAGTAGACTTCTTGTACCTGTACCAGATCTGGTAAATTACTTTAAAAAGTACCGTTATTCTTGAGACAAGAGGGTTTAACCTGGATAGGTTACAAAATTTACTTTTTGTAACTTAACCTGTTTGTAGAGTAATGTGTTTTTTTTATTAAAGCTCAAGACAGATTGAAGATTTTCTTCAAGAGTCTTCATTATTGCCTTCATTCTCATGGCATTATCCCAATTAGCCGTCTTCAGATTCTTCGATTGCCAATTAAAATCGATGGCAATATCCGACCGCAAAACTCCTCCTTAACTCGCCACATAAACTACCTTTTATCTCTCCTGCTTTCTAGAAAAAATATAAAGACCATTCCATAGCCACCTTTAGACTGAAACAATTTTCGCCCGATCATGGCAAAGGAAACCAGCCCCTATTCGCAAAGCTGTACGGTCGTCGCAATTTTTTCGTGCGACACCGTTTTAAGATTCCGAGGCGAGCACTTTATCGAGTATTGGCTATAATTTCTACTCAAGTTTTCTTTTGTAAGTTGGCAGCGCTTATAAAAAGTCAGTGAAGTCCCTGGGGTGTATTATTTGTTCGGTGACTCGAAATGTAATCGAGTCGACGGTGTACAAAGTTCGGCTTTGTTTTCTTGCAATCATGTGGCAGAAATGGTCCTCGATATTATGTACTTTCATTTTGTAAGCGTTGCAAGTGCAACTAGAAAACAAAAACGTACAGATTTTGAGGAAAACTTTATTTCGGACTTAATAGGATCACTTTGTCGTCGGTTTGTCTGTCTGTCTATCTGGGTTTATCATCAAATTGCCGACACACGTTTTATAGCTGATTCATTTCATCGCATTTTGTTAACCTTTTGATTTAAAAACTATCCTAACCTATGCAACAAATTATCCTGACTTAAGCAGAAAATAATAATGAAACAGTTACGAAACGGTTGTCGACGATTCAAGAGACTCCGGTCTATCTGCAATTCAAAGGAAATCACTTTACTTTGAGACACTATCCATTGACCTAGAACAATGAAATTATGCCCGAAGCAAAGTCTCACAACACAAGTCTAAAAAAACTGAAAACCGTAAATTATATTTTTTATAAACTCACTGAAACATGAATACACAGAAAAAAACCAGAAAAATGCCAACCCCGGGAATCGAACCCGGATCCTCGACACTCCGGGTCGTGTGCTCTTCCCCTACACCACGATTGGACGATTGGATTGGATTGGATTGGTGGTGTAGGGGAAGAGCACACGACCCGGAGTGTCGAGGATCCGGGTTCGATTCCCGGGGTTGGCATTTTTCTGGTTTTTTTCTGTGCATTCATGTTTCAGTGAGTTTATAAAAAATATAATTGATATTCACGGGAAAACCGTAAAAATAAAAAAAAATGGGAGAAAAAATACAAAAAGATACTCCTACTGAGATCATGAAAACCGTAAGTTCGTAGTTATAAATATTACATTTTCAGCGATTACAAACTTTTTGCGGGAGGTAAACTGGCCGCGCCTAGTCGACGCATCAAGACAGCATTTTCCAACGGCAAAGCTAAGTTCGTCCCTCAATCCAGTTTATCATACCAGCTTGTACGGAACCCGCATTGCGTGAGTCCGACTCTTCTTACAACATGTTGGTTGTACGCGTGTCACAAAAATGTCACCAGCATAATGCTTAATTATTCGTAACAATTTAATCAAATGCAATATTACCTAACCATTATACATTGTACAGCAAAACATCATGAAATGGTGAATTCCCAACTACGAGAGGCGCTCGGCAAAACCCGTGGCAGCAGCTACGAATGCATCTCTACCAAGATTTATCGCTCGAGTCTTAATAACTCTCCAGCGGATTTCATAAATCACTACATTATTAAGTATCTTAACTCCTAGATATTTAATAAAACGAAACAGCATAGACAAAAGAAGACGTTTACCGCATGATTTCCTTTTTCCTAAAAAATTTACACTTCCCGTAAAGCGCGCGGTTGTTTTATGCGACAAACGCTACGTTCAACGTGATGCGTTGGACGCACGTCATTTTACATCAGATAATCTAATTACCAAACATTATTTTACGCGCTGAACGCAGCACTGAACACACAAGGCAAAAGTTGATCGCATGCTTCTAGCGCTGCAATTTCAGCACTAAGCAACAGCGCGCGTAAGACGTTTGGAATGCGAGATTACACTGACCCTTAATAACCTAACCAAGAAAAGTTGAAAAACCCCGACATTGTCATTTTAAAGTTCAATATATCAAAAACGGGTGAACCAATTTTAATGAAACTTAGCTAAGAACCATCACGATTAAACTAGCTTTCGATTAAAAAAACCGCATCGAAATCGGTCCATCCGTTTCGGAGCTATGATGCCACAGTCACACATACACATACACAGGTTAAACTTATAACACCCCTCTTTTTCGTCGGGGGTTAAAAAGGCGATATGATGTGATAAACTTACATACTTTGTACTAAGTACCCATTTCGTACCTCTAATGAAAATATCGTGAAACATAGTCAAAGTAAACCAAACGGATCGGTCACGTACATAAGTTGTATACGTTTCGCTGCCACCAACTCGTGCGATCCCCGAGGAAAGACTACGAATTAGTACGAAACATGAGCTAAAGTAGACTTACAGTGAGTATGTAGTGTATAATAAGTCGACTCTTAGTTGAGTATGTCTAAAAAAGAAGTCCCCTTGGGCATGGTACCAAAGATTAGAGTAGTTGAGTATTAGAAGACATTTTTTCAAGCTGCACAGTTACTTGTATAGCTACAGAGTATTGTATGTACAGTTCACTACACAGGTTAACCAGAGCTTACCTGACAGTTAACTGTATAGTTTTTACTTTTAACTTGCTCATAGTACACCTACGAACTCTATCCGGCTTACCAGAGGCCCGAGTCCGAATATTCGAAACCTGCGTCACGTAAAATCGAATAGTAAACGTTATCGAGTTTGTATGACGTTTGGAACAGCGGCCGCCCGTGAGTGTATTTGGAACTAAAATTTAGTATAATAATAATAATAATAACGCAGGGCAGCTTGTGGCGAGCTGTTGGGGAGTAGCGACCCCACGTACGCGAGTGCTCCCGGGGAAGCCCCTGTCCTTCATCTCCGCCTTGCCTTTGTTGGCCGGGAGGAGTGAGCACTGACAAGGGACAGGACCCCCACCTCTGACTTGCCTTAATCGGCCGGCCAGAGTGGAATCGCGAGAGCTATACGCTCGAGGGTAGATGTGGAAACGTAAGTGGCGAGTTGGCTATACGTTTAAAGTCCAGTGACACCTCTCTACCCTTAGCCCTCCGCACCGGCGTTGCTCCTAGGCCATTTCATATGTCGCTCATACGGGGGCCCGTCTAGCGGAAGGCGAGTCACCGTCTACCAATATCATTGAGATATTTTAATTCGGTAGACGTCCGGCGGTCTCAATCAATAGCCCATAGTAGTTAGCCCATGATTTACCTCCCCATAGTCCATTACACTTTAGGTCCCATCGATTTACAATAGTCCCTACACCTGGCGGGTGCTGTCTCTGAGTGTGTCCCTATGGCGCGGTCAGGGACAGCATCCGCTCGATGTATCCCTCAGTCTTCATTAAATTGACAAAAGGGCCTCTACGCGTTGGCTTCGGCTCCGCGCACGCCTCCCAAAGGTCCGGGACACTGTTGTCCCGTGAATGGGTGCGACATAATAATAATAATTTATTGTACATCAGTGCGTTACATGTACTTAGGAATACATCATTCAGTTTTCAGTTAATACAAACAGGTCTAATATAACAAGGTCGAAGCTTTCGACCCCTAAACTAGGTGTGAACCCGTGCCTTAGGGGTCTGAGTTCGTCCGATTTCTGTGTCGTAACAACATGGTAGTGTAACAGCAGTTAAAACAAACTGACGATATAAAGACTAACAAAGCAAATAGAAGACATAAATAAAACAAAAGAAATTAAATAAGGAAATGATTATAAATCATTGAGTGCGCATTGGAAGATGCGCAAAAACAAAAGAAAAACAAGATAGTATCGTAACTTAAATTACTAAATTGTGCTTATTAGTGTGCCTAACTGTGCGTAGTGTGTTATGTTATACCCAATTATGACTAAATGTTTTGTACTTCATATAATCATATCATAGTGCTGGTGTTGCCTGCAAACTCAAGACAGGGAAATGAAAAGATTTTCTGTGTCCTGATAGGAAAGGCGCTGCAGCCAGTTTTGTAACCTGATTTTGAGTTCAAATTTTGATAGGGAGTAAATGGAGACCAGGTTATTGACTTTATTGTAAAGACGGGAACCTTGGGCAGCAGTCTGTCGACGGGCAAATTCAGTACGGCAGGAGGGTGTTTTGGATACCGGGTGGCCTCGTCGTTTCACGGTAATGTTTAAGTTGATAGGCAGTAGGGAGTGTTGGCGTAAAATATATTATAAAGCAAATATATTTATCTCACTGTGAGGACTTTGGATTCTGAATATAATTGAATCGTGGAGTAATCTCTCCTTTTGAAGAGCATTACTTTTAATATTGCTCTTTGTGCACGTTCAGCCTGTATTAGCAAGGTCTTAAAAGGTGCCCCCCACGAAGTATGAGGTTTCTCGATCTCGATACGATAACCGTAACGTTACGCAGGATTTGTAAAGTATTGCTCGATTCTCTGCGCGGTTTAACTATTCAGGCAATATGGAAACTAGGTAACAGTTTTATTATTTATTATTATTTATTTATTAATAACATTACATCTAACAATTAAATGATTCGCGGTTAATTGCGGATTGTATTTGCGGGTAGACAGAGCTCGGTCTGCGCAACATTAGTGTCTACCCCCGTTTCGTCAGTTTGCCCGTGATTGTGATGCATGCAACTGCATCGAAATATCGGGAGCTCATCAAACCTATAAGGTAATTATGTCTAATGGAAACAAGGTTCAACAAAATAAAATAAACTTTTTTATACTCTTACGCATTTTATAAATGATTGTTGAAAACATGATTTACCGAACACTTACAGAAAACGCGAATAAGAACATAAATATTAATGAATGAGATAGACGATGAATCACACAGAATTTATGGTCCAAAATAACAATTCATGTTTTGTTTATTTGCTCGTAAATAAACAAAATGTGCATAATGGGGTTTTCATCAGATGATGGCTATTTGATTCTGCATTTTACGATCGTTTTGTTGTATCTATTTCGATGCAGAAGTTTTATGTTTGCTGCTTAGCGAACCGTGCGAGATGTTTTCCTTGTAATGTTCCATCGCTAGTTTAATGCAAACTTGCAACCATTCATCAAATTGTGAACATTTTCATCTCTCCTAAAGACATACATACATACATATAATCACGCCTCTTTCCCACGGGGGTAGGCAGAAACTATGGCTTGCCACTTGCTACGATCCTTACACACCTCTTTAGCCTCCTCCACATTCATACATCTCTTCATACACGCTCGCCGGTTCCGAGTACTACGCACCTGACCTTTGCGGAGAATATCACCGATATTGTCGGCGTAAGTTCTCCTAGGGCGTCCTCTACCGGCGCCACCACTCACATTCGCTTCATAAATACTTTTAGTCAGTCTTCTTTCATTCATCCTTTCCACATGATCAAACCACCTTAACATACCTTTTTCAGTCCTAAGGACACTTGTAGGTAATTAAATTGTGAGGGAAACTCCTTCGTATTTATGCTGGTGCCTACACAGCTCTGCACCCATACCCATGCATACAGCCTCCTACATAAAATCGTTTTTAGGGTTCCGTACCTCAAAAGGAAAAAACGGAACCCTTATAGGATCACTTTGTTGTCCGTCTGTCTGACTGTCCGTCTGTCTGTCTGTCTGTCAAGACCCTTTTTCTCTAGAACGCGTGGAGGTAGGGTGCTGAAATTAATATCAAAAACTTAAACCTGTGGTCCCTTGAAGCTGTGAAAAAATCAATCTTCTAAATCAACGCAATCAAAAGATACAGTAATTAAAAAGGCTATTTCCAAACAAATTGCCGATTTTCAAAAACCTAAAGGGTACTTCCAGATGTCCTAGAAACTTGAAATTTGGTATGAAGGTAGCTCTTATAGCACAACCACGCCGAAAAGTCTCAAAATCTTAAATTTTTATGTATGTCTGTTGATTTCGTAGACCAATATAAGTTGACCCTACACTGCGTAAATTTTGCTTAAGAGCAGGGCTCTGCTAACACTGGACTTCGTAAAACACTGGGGAAAAGCGTTAAAATCTTTCTACGGAAACCTCGTGCGCGAATCCGACTCGCACTTGGCCGGTTTTTTATATCGTAATGCAAGAAGCAAAATATTCGTTTAAAAACAAGGTTATCAGGCTAAACATCCGAGTTTTTGACTCCGGAAGGAATTGCCTGGAATGATTATTAGTCTGCTATTGCTCTGCTAGACATTAGTACCTATTTGATTGCAACTTGATAACTCTACGCATTCCTGAAAAAAATGGTCTTAACTTCTTAACCCAGTGTCTCCCCCCCCGCCACCCCTGATTACTGTGAAGACACAGGTAAGCTTAACCACTTAAATCCATACGCGATTCTAATCCAAAGTAGCGAGTTAATTCCCAACGATGTTCTCTTGTTTGAGCAAGCATGAATCACGCAACAAGTTGTCAAATGGATGTCAGTGCAAACTCCAGTAATTAGTAGCGGGTCCCAAGCCTTTAGTTGTGTACGGATAGGGACACCTAACTAGAAAGTATAGTGCCAATTTTTTTTTTTAAGATTTTTTTTTTAAAAATTAGAATTTAAGAATTTAGGTTTAGTGGTTCATCAGTTCAGGTGCTACGATTTCACAGATAGACACAGAGATGCACACGTCGAACTTTTTGGGTAGGTTGTTAAAAATAGTAGCAATCGTACCAACTTATAAATTGTGCAATCATGTTTTTCGCAGAAATCCCATTGCTATGTCGAGAAGGCAGCAATCAATATAGTTTTTCTTTGCGTTTTTATCTCGTTTTGATTGAAGATCGATATCACAATTGGAAATCAACTATAATGCATAGTTCAGTGCCCTAAGCACGACTTGTCGAATTCTGCGTCACGTAAAATCGAATAGTAAACTATAACGAGTTTGTATGACGTTTGGAACAGCGCCCGTCCGTGAGCGTATTTGGAACTAAAATTTAGTATGAGATTTCTCGATCTCGATACGATAACCGTAACGTAACGCAGGATTAGACAAGTCGTGCTTAGGGCACTGAAGTTTATTTGTACATCAGGATTGGTTGATTGTTGTTATTATTTGATTGGACTAGATTAAGATCACTTAGGGTATTTCGATATAAAACTACTTAGGTACATAAAAATTACCAAAATTACTTGAACTCATGAAAATTTAATAAAAAAATAATAGCTATTAGTACCTAAACAAAACAGTTTAATAAAATACATGTTTTATTATAATAATTGAGCCATGATAGCCTAGTGGTTTGACCTATCGCCTCTGAAGCAGGGGGTCGAGGGTTCAAACCCCAGCTTGCACCTCTGAGTTTTTCGGAATTTATGTGCGAAATCACATTTGTAATTTATCATGAGCTTTTCGGTGATGGAAAAACATCTTGAGGAAACCTGCACGCTCCTGCGAAGCAATTCAATGGTGTGTGTGAAGTTCCCAATCCGCACTGGGCCCGCGTGGGAACTATAGCCCAAGCCCCCTCATTCCGAGAGGAGGCCTGTGCCCAGCAGTGGGACGTAAATAGGCTGATGATGATGATTATTATAATAATTACTATTATAATTTAGGCTGGCTGCCCACTTAGGGATAGTCATGATTACGAAAACGAATCAATGTTATATCATATTTATATGAAGGCGCGATTTCTTATAAGAATTACAGTTGCAGTAAATTACCATTGCTTTAAAATTGCAAAATGAAAATAAATCTGTTGTTTATTTATCATTAAAGTTAACAATCACGACAATAATGAAAGTGATGTGGTACTTACTGTAAATGATTTCAATTTCAGGTGCATGAGTTTTTGACACGTTTATAATGTGTATTTTATTATAATGTATATTTTATGAATCAACAAACAGTATCTCGTATTTTAGATTTTGTGTCATCATCATCATCATCAGCCTATTTACGTCCCACTGCTGGGCACAGGCCTCCTCTCAGAATGAGACGGCTTGGGCTATAGTTCCCACGCGGGCCCAGTGCGGATTAGGAACTTCACACACGCCATTGAATTGATTCGCATTTTTACTTTAGATTTTGTGTAAAACATTCCAATTTGCTATACGCGATAACGAATGCTGACTACCACACCGCAAGAGAAATCCCTAGTACAGGCTACCCGGAAACAACTCACAGGAACAATAAACCATTAAAAGGAAGCCAAAAATTTCTCAACACGCTTCAACAGATTATTCTTTTGACGGCTCCAATATGGCGCCGATGAGGCCAACGATCCCGAATATAATAGAGCCTTAATCCGCACCGCAGCGAAGTAATTTAAAGAAAAATAACATTAGCAATTCAGATTGCTTCGTCGGAGGCATTATTAAGTGTCAAAGTGGGAAAAGTGAGGCAAATTGACTTTTGGATCGCAATTTATCTGATCGAGTGTTATGAACGTCGGTTAAGGGCTGAGTTCGGTTGTTAGAATTAATAACGGAAGCGTATTGAGTTGTTGTAACTGTGTCGTGGTTAGTCCGTGAAATTGCCGTTTTTTTGTAAAGTGTTACGTAATTTCATGTAACCTTATTATTATGAGGCATGCAATGGCAATTTCAATTTTAAAATCTAATTTGTCAAAATTGACTCATTAAAGGCTTACAATATTAATTAGTAAGCTCTTAAGGGACAAGATTGTATAACCAACTTAGAGAAGTTGAAAAGCGCCCGACATTATCATTTCAGAGTTCAATATTTCAAAAAAGCTTGAACTGATTTTAATGAAATTTAGGGAAGAACCATTTCGATTAAACTAGCTTTCGGTTTAAAAAACCGTCTATCCATTTTGGAGCCATGATGCCACAGACAGATACACAGATACACAGACACACACAGGTCAAACTTATAAACTTAAGCTCCTCTTTTTTGTCAGGGTTACATAAACGCAACTGTGAATACAATACTTAATCGAAACGTATGTACAACCAGTTGGCGTAGCCGGTAGGATAGTATAAATCAATGAAAATAATCGATTTATTGATTAACTGTAGAAGTTCCGTAGTGGGTGAGCCGCTTGATTAAGCTACTCATAGATGGCGTTGAGGAGAGATCTTCCAAATAAAAATATGACACAAGGCATAGAAAAATTCGTTAGGTACACCAACGTTAAGTATAGCTTAATTGGTGGAGCGTGGTACGGATTACCGAGGTTGCTGATTCAAGTCCAGCTGCTTAACGGATTTTTCTTTGCATTGTCATTGTATGTTGGATAGCATAAAGTTAACATTTGCCTATAAATTGATACCTGGTATTCTCTTTGTGCCTTTTTAACTCCCGACGAAAAAGAGGGGTGTTGTAAGTTTGACCTGTGTGTCTGTGTGTCTGTGTATCGAAAGCTAGTTCAATCGAGATGGTTCTTAGCTAAGCTTCATTAAAATCGGTTCACCCGTTTTTGAAATACTGAACTTTGAAATGACGATGTCGGGGGTTTTTCATCTTTTCTAAGTTGGTTAGGTTAGGTTATTACTGTTTTGCTTATTATGTGGTGTTCAACAAATAGTCATTGTACTGTATTGTATTTACTTTCTGTGTTTTCAAATATTCGCTTTCACGAGAAAATGACGCAAAGCTGGCTTCTGCGACGACATCAACACATTTAGGAGGTGTGTAATAAAGGTCACATTACCTTAATGTCTGTATCCAAGTCGTCATAAAACAGCTTCGCTAATTTGCGTGTGATACGCGATGCGAGCACGTATATGAAAAGGGAGATTGTAAATGGCGAGAAATTCGCTGTTCGTTGCGAAAGCTTGGAAAGATTTATTTCGCTCGCACGAATGAAATGTCTAAATAATTTCTAGATTTCCAAATGTTTACCCGAGAATTATTCTGGGCTTCGAAGACGACATAATTATAATAAAAAGCAAGATTAAGTTTGACAGTTAGTCGTACTAAAAATGTTCTATAAATGTCACATAAATAGAATTGAACGAGTACAAAGGAAGTTTCTGATCGTTCTGGATTACAGAATGGGCAGGGGTTACAACTCGTACCCCAAAGCCTTAGCGCACCATAATCTCTTGTCTTTGGAAAAGCGACGTGCTCAATTTGACATGATGTTCCTCTTTAAGGTAATTCATTGCCTTGTTGACTCCCCCTCACTGCTTGGTAGTATTTTATTCAAAGTTCCTCGACGCAATGCACGACATGAGAGATTGTTCTCAGTTCCATTCTCCCGCACGAAATATTATGCTAACTCTTATTTCAACCGTTGTCTAAATTATTATAACAAGGATTTAACTCACATTGATATTCTTGCTCATAGAAACTGTCTTCATTTTAAGAACCGAGTTATTTGTCATTTAAATGCTTAGAAATCGCATGCTCTTCTAAACAACTTTCTAATTCTTAGTTTATATACTTAATTAGGAGGTAAACTGTGTTTTTTCATAGAATAAGGATAATTTATTGTACCTGTTTCTACTTCAAATGCAATGCCATAGATCTGCCGCATCGACCGCTCCTATTTTTTAACGATGTACACTTTTTCATTGTTATGGCACTCCAGGTCTTTACTTTATAATGTCTTGTATTATATGCTTAACTTTGTGACTGTTTGTTGCCTAAAAAAATAAAATAAAAAAAAAATACTTGCAAGGTCCGAGGTCCATCGGGAGCGCTACCACCATCTTCCTAGCTAATCCTGCCGCTAAGCAGTGCTTGCAGTGTTGTGTTCCGGTGTGGAGAGTAAGACAGCCGGTGTAATTACGGGTACAGAAGACATTTCATCATAGCTCTCTAGGTTGGTAACGCATCCTGTGAACCCCCCCGGGGTTGCGGGTGTCCATGGGCAGTGGTGATCACTTACCATCAGGTGACCCACTTGCTCGTTTGTCTTCGTTGTCGTATAAAAAAAACTTGCAAGATTTATACTTAACTAGTAATTTTTTAGAAACAAATAAAATTTTGGTAGTTAAATAAACCAACACTTTTCAGTCATTTTACAACGCTGTCCAGAAAAGAGTAACTAGTCAACTTTTACTATTTTACTTCCAGTAAAGTAAACAAACACGACACAGTAGTAAACAACGTGGACCAATTCGCCGTCTTTACAATTGTCAGTTTTATATGACAATTCGAACTACATTTCTTTGTCACTATAAAAATAAAATAAATAAAAAATCATTTATTATCAGACCATTATAAATCCATAAATCGTTAGTGACAATGGTTCTGCTTACGAGCTATATTAGTGAATAAATAATAAATACCGTATCATTACTTTCATGTCACTGAAATTATGAACTAAAAAACAATTACTTTGCTCACCCGCGACCACTAATGACAAATAGTTATATCTGTGCGGCAAATGTATGTTTCCATAATAAAGTTCAAACGAGAATTAGAGGAAAATCGTTCATTAAATTTTCTGGATTTAACTATTACAAGAGTAAATAATAGGCACCAGTTTCAAATTTACCGTAAGCCTACGTACACAGATACTGTCATACCTGCAAATTCTACTCACCCATGGCAGCATAAACTGGCTGCTTTCCATTGTTATGTACATAGACTACTAACTGTACCTCTTTCGAAAGAGCATTATGATTCTGAGTTACATACTATATATCAGATAGCAACAACAAATGGTTATAGTACAGCAATGGTTAATAGTCTGGTTCAAAAGAAGCAGGGACGGATAGTGAACAGCATGCTTTACTCTGCGTTGCCATCTCAGCCTACTAACAAATTTAGATCTAGTATTACTTATGTTGGCCGGTTGTCTGACAAGATTTATAATATTTTAAAATCAAATAACATCAATGTTGCCTTTAAGACTACTAATTCTTTACGTTCTAGACTTTGTAATAACAAAGAAAAGGTGGATAAAGGGAACAGGTCGGGCGTATATAAACTCACTTGTGGCGACTGTAGTCAAGTATACATTGGACAAACCGGTCGAAGCTTTGATACTAGATTTAAAGAGCATGTCTCGTCATATAGGCATGATCATCCAGAGAAATCAAACTTTGCCAAGCATTTATTAGAAACGAATCATTCGTTGTTAGACTCAGATACGTACGAAATTTTACATTATTGTGATAAGGGTTTGCGGCTATCGGTTTTAGAACAATTGGAAATAATTAGGTACAACAACATGGGGTCTATTATTAATGAACAAGTTAATTTGGTTTCTTCGCCTTTGTTACGACTTGGTTCTAATTTTAATAATGTGTCATAGTAATAATGAGAACATGACTTCTCTTTTTACCGTACTCGGTTAAAAATAACGGGGTACCTGGCGTAGATTAAAAATAAAAATAAAAAGGGTAGTTTGGAATTCATTTCTTAAAAAAGGGTAGTTTAGGACTTACATAAAAGGGTAGTTTGGAATTTATAAAATATTAGTGGGTACGTTGGTTTTGTCATTAACTAAGTTCAGTACATGGTTTACATATGTCAGTAGTGGAAGTGGTGGCATGTTGAGCGGTTGTTGTTGTGCTTCGTAAATGGCCTCGTGGAGAGTGCCGAAACGCGTCAGCGTTTAGTATAGTGGTGGTGGTGATAGTTGGGTCTGTGTGGCATGTGTTGATTCGTGTAGCAGTGGAGGTGGAGGTGTTGCATGGAAACATACATTTGCCGCACAGATATAACTATTTGTCATTAGTGGTCGCGGGTGAGCAAAGTAATTGTTTTTTAGTTCATAAATATGGACCTCCGCAAAGTAACGCCTGATTCAATAAATTATTTCACTGAAATTAATTGAGTCATGTAATAGAATAATTTGTATAAAAATTATAAAATGTCAGTGTAATGAACCACAATTGAATAAAATAAAATAATTTGGAATTAAAATTAATGTCAACAACAATTTTGTGCCAATGAAATAACATTAATGATGCAATAAATAACAATAATAATAATAACTATGATTCGCGCTAAAACAAAAGCTCATCAAGTCAGCAGCTGACACCGAATTGTCATTGAAAACTGACAATTGTAAAGTTGGTGAAATAGGGGCCAGCAATTGACCCCTATGCCACCAGATAACAAGTGCAGATGAAGCCAAAGGTATCACTACTTACTGATTCAGAGGGTCGAGCACGACTTTTCGAATTCTGCGTCACATAAAATCGAATAGTAAACGTTGTCGAGTTTGTATGACGTTTGGAACAGCGCCCGCCCGTGAGCGTATTGGTAACTAAAATTTAGATACGATGACTGTAACGTTACGCAGGATTCGACAAGTCGTGCTTTACCCACTGAAACGTCGTTATCACTCTAGCTTCAAAAAGACCTAGATACTTATACTGCATTTATCTTAACATTTGAATTAACAGTCAAACTACCACACACGTATTTCGGCAATTCGAAGATAAAAATGGGAAAATATACGAGTAAATAACATTAAATTTATTAACGTTATTCATTATGTTTTCCTCGTACAATAAGTTTAACACGATTTTAAATTGTCTTTGTATTACTTAAATAGGTGCTCGAATTTGACCGTTAAATTCCTAATGTTTAAATAAACGGAGTTTAGTTCATTACCCACTTAGTCACATTCTCATTAAGGTAACCGACTCTTACTCATAATATAACCAACTAAGAAAAGTTGAAAAACCCCTGACGTTATCATTTCAAAGTTTAACATTTCAAAAACAGGTGAAACAATTTTAATGAAACTTAGCTAAGAGCCATTTCGATTAAATTAGCTTTCGAACAAAAAAGCCATCCGCTTAGGAGCTATGATGCCCCAGACAGATACTTAGATACACATACACACAGATACACAGGTCAAACTTATGACACCCCTCTTTTTGAGTGGAGGTTCCATATCCATACTTCTATTACATGAAGTGTTGCATGTGTTACGGCAAGGTGTCTGAAATCGAATACAATCGAATGGTTGATCCAATATTTGGTGTTTGTTCGTCGATAAAGCGAATCCACCACACCTTGTTACACCGTTTTCATTTACTAATGGGTTATTCGAGTAGGTCCAATAACTTAGCGGCCAAGTGCTAGTCGGATTCGCGCACGAGGGTTCCGTAGAAATTTTTTAACGCTTTTCCCAGTGTTTTACGAAGTCCAGTGTTAGCAGAGCCCCGCTCCTAAGCAAAATGTACGCATTGTTAGGTCAACTTATATTGGTCTGCGAAATCTACAGACAGACATAAAAATTTAAGATTTTGAGACTTTTTGAGTGGTTGTGCTATAAGAGCTACCTTCGTACCAAATTTCAAGTTTCTAGGACAACTGGAAGTACGAATTTCGGCAATTTGTATGGAAATAGCCTTTTTAATGACTGTATCTTTTGATTGCGTTGACTTAGAATGTTTATTTTTTCACAGCTTCAAGGGACCGCAGGTTTGAGTATTTGATATTAATTTCAGCATGCTACCGCCACGCGTTCAAGAGAAAAAGGGTCTTGACAGACAGACAGACAGACGGACAACAAAATAATCCTATAAGGGTTTCGTTTTTTCCTTTTGACGTACGGAACCCTAAAAAGGATCTGTTTCCGTTCCGTTTGCCTGAAGTTACTTGTATCCCTAACATATTCGCATCCTACGAAACCTTACCGGGAAAATTTGTATGACGTTTTGACCAGCGCTCCCCGTGAGCGTATTCCGTACTAAAATTTAATATGAATTTTCTTAATGATGACTATAACGTCACTATTCAAATACGTTCCGTAGGATTCGAATATTATCGTGCTCGAGATACTGTTGTCGGTTACAGACGTCGGTTGCGGATTTTCAGTGTGAACCATTCTTTTCATTCGAGCTGTGACAGTCACGCTCTGAATAACATTAAAGTGACTCACTTTTCAGATGTCCGCTTTTGACGGAATTATGGAAGAGTTACTCATTGCTGATTTGAATCTGTGTTTCTAAGAAATGCTCACACAAAGAATTAGAACTGTCACAGTCGCTAGTCTAGTATTCAAGTTAGGACATTATACAAAACTGATTTGATAATATATCGCATGTACATACGAGGGCTGTTTGATAAGTACCCGTTTTCTAAATATATTAATATCACTGACCGCAAATAAGTATACTACCCTTTTAAGCCATTTTTCAGAGGCGGGATAATTTAAAAAAAAAATGGCAATCTTTTGTTTTTTTTCTCATTTGACAACGATTCAGTGAAGGCGTGAAGTTAAAATTGTTAAAATGGAGAGAGAACAGTATCGGTCTGTAATTAGATTCTTATTTTTGGAAGTAAAAACATGTGATGCAATAAAAGTAAGAATGCAAGCGGTTTATCATGAATGTGCTCCTTCTATGAAAACCGTCAGATATTGGTATAACGAGTTTAAGCGGGGGAAAAACCGTCTTTGATGAGGATCGCCCAGGCCGGCCAGTTGAGGTGACTACAGACGATATGGTTAAGAAAATTGAAAATATCGTTTAGCCGACCGCCGAATTAAACTTCGAGAAATCGTTGATGCTGTAAACGTTTCAATCGAGAGGGTACAACACATATTAGAAGAAAAATTGGGTGTGAAGAAAGTATCGGCGAGGTGGGTGCCGCGTTTACTCACGGAGGAGCAAAAACGGAACCGACTGACTACTTCGGAGCAGTGTTTGGCCGTGTTCAAACGTAACCCGAAGGAGTTTCTGCGTCGTTTCGTGACCGTGGACGAAACGTGGGTCCACCACTACACCCCAGAAATGAAAGAGCAGGCGAAGCAGTGGATTTTACCGGGTGAACCTGCTCCAAAGAAAGCAAAAACCGTCCCATCGGCTGGAAAGATCATGGCGACCGTTTTTTGGGATTCGCAGGGTATTATACATATTGACTATTTAGAAAAGGAAAAACAATAACAGGGCAGTACTATGCCAATTTATTGGATGAATTTGACGCCGTGTTAAAGGACAAACGACCCCATTTAAAAAAGAAAAAAGTACTGTTTCATCACGACAACGCCCCGGCTCATTCGTCCAGAGTTGTGACGGCTAAATTAGCACAGTTACGCTACGAACTATTGTCTCACCCCCCGTATTCTCCAGATTTGGCCCCATGCGATTTTTTTTTGTTTCCCAACCTAAAAAAATGGCTCGGTGGCAAGCGATTTGGATCAAATGACGAAGTCATTGCCGCCACAGAGGCCTATTTTAATGACTTTCCAAAATCATACTTTTTGGATGGTTTATTGAAGCTTGAGTATAGGTGGAACAAATGTATAGAGTTAAAAGGTGACTACGTAGAAAAATAAATGCATATATACAAAAAAAAATGTTTTTTTTTTTTCCATAAACGGGTACTTATCAAACAGCCCTCGTACATTCCTACTGTAGTAGGTCTAGCACAGCTCACAGTGCGACTTCTACCTCGCGCGAGAACAACTGCCCGTCCTTTTCTGTCACTCAGAATACATCGGGACGGGTAATATAATCTCGCGCGACAAACATAGTCGCGGCCAGTCGTGCTAGCCCTGCTGGTATACTGACATAGTAGATATACGTGGTTGGAGTAGGACAAAAGCCATTTATACATGAGCGGAATCGCGATCAACAGCTCCTAGTTAGTACTATAAATTTGCTGCGAAATTGGCACGTTACTTATGATTGTAATTATGTCCGCTATTGTAATTTCTAGTTACAGTACCAGTAACTCATAGGGCAAACATTGAAGCACGAAGCAATTAGCTACAGCTCATGTTAATTATTGAACGGAATTTACGGTAATGTCAACAGTGGAATATAAGAAGTAAATAAAATTTCATTTATTTTTTCCAGACTTACTATGTACCTACCCATATCATTGTATTCGTGTTTGTGAGTATTCAATCAATCAATATCTTTATACATGAAACTCTTCCGTTACTGACTGAGTGACTGACAGACAACGCACATCCCCTTGGCCTTAACAGGCTGAAATTTTGCATAGAGGTTGCCTTTATGATGTAAACAAGCGCTAAGGACGGATTTGTTGAAATTCCCACGGGATAGAGAATAAACGGGATTTACGTATTTCTCAGTAAGCAAATATGAAGCCACTAGACTCTTCAAATTTGGCACACAAGTAGGTAATTATAACCCAAAAAACTGATTACAGGGATTTATAATATGTTAGCCCCGGATTTTATTGTGTTCATATAATGTACCCTGAATTAAGACAGACGCTAATGCTTATGCGCGTACGAAGTCGCGCGCAAAAGCTAGTTGCCAAATAAAAGTATAGTTACACTAGGAAAAGGCTTTCCCCTGTCAAAACGTGTGACATTGTCATAAGATTGATTTTTGCCTGGCACGTGGGAAAGGTTTTTCTACTGTCTAAACAAGATAAGAAACCAAACTTAACACAGCGTACGTCCAAAAATCACCGCGACTATATTTACAAATTTCCGCAAGCATCTTATTATAACCAAATATGATACAAGACCAGACGCACACGTTGCGATTTGGAGCGATTACAGTTCGCGCTCACGTCCTCGTTTTACAGCCAGCCGCACGTGTGCGGGCGGGCTTACGTTATATTATTCATACATTCTGTCTATACTTCCACACGCAATCTAAAATGGCACATTACTACGTAATGACAGGACTTTATGTGGACGGTTTAAGGTCCACATTTATGTGGCTTGACGATCTTCAATTGCCGAGTGCATAATGTGGTAGGTTAGTATTTTGAATGTAATGGCTGCGGGGTTATTTTGTTTTGACTGGGGATTTTGGGATTACGAATTGGCATAATTATCATATATATTAAATACACTTGATTTAAAATTTTCAACTTTTCTGGAAGCGGGATATATTTTGGTCTACATGTCGGCAAGTGTGAAAAATCTAGATTTTTACACGTTAGTAATATCTCAATGACCGTTTTTAAGTCGTATTTATGAAATTGGGGCTTTATATATTTTTTTCCACATTTACGTATACGTATTGTTGCCGACCTTTTTTTGAATTAGTTATATTTTGACATTCACAATCTAATGTTATCTAATATAGGTACTCTGGCTTTTAATTATCTTGCACTTTTAATTAACGAGCGTTTGAATAACTTTGCAAAACCTATGTTAACAAATAAATACCTATGTGTCTCATAAGGACATAATGGAAGTTTAAATTAAACCTCAAGCTGATCTAAATCTCTTTTAATGGCAAGATCAACCAGTAAAATAAAAAATATTAAAAATAAAGTAATAGGACTTCTGTCCGTCAAGCTAAAAGCTCTAAGCTCCGTGCTAACAATAAAGTTCGCAAAAAAGATGTTCGTGGCTTCCGATGCCGATCGTTGACGCTAGGGGGCGCAGCAGTCAGGAGATCGTGGACCAATCTTGAGGCGGTTCGTAAATGCCACCATTTGTGTGGCTTTCGTGGTGTCACTTGATTGGTGGATGAGCTATGCGCAGACACTATGTTAAAAGTTTATTTGCTTTGTAATTTAATTGTAGTATTTTGTGATGCATTGTATTTGCTTTGTATTGTATCGTATGTTGTAGAGGGATATATCATTTCCTGTGTATCGATAGTAATCGCGTCAAGGACTTACGAAAAGCAAATAATTTTTCGAGCTCACAATATAATACAAAACAATTTATTGAACACCAATAACAAACAAGACAGAAAAAAGATACAAAGGAAATTATCGGTAACAATAGGCCGCCTTACAACTTATTGTTGATGATTAGGTAATTGACTAGTACGACTATTAATTACCGGAACAGGCATCATTCAGCGATCATCCGATATATTGTAATAATGTGTTGTCCATACCTGAAATCAATTAAAATATTATGGTTAATGACATGTAAGGTACTATAATAATATCTTCTATACTAGGGGCAAGTGTTGAACCTGTGGACGAGTTTACCTGTGGACACCATTGGTAATAAAAAAACTACAAACCATAGACTGATATAATGAACGCACTCGATTAGTATTTTTCTCATATGGCAACATTAATTAGCCGCCATTTTCTTATCTGTCAGAACAAGTTTAGTGTCGTTTGTACATAATTATAAAACAAGGTCACTTTAGTTACTTCTTCTTTAATTTTTCACAAATTTCAAATTTGATGCGTAAATATACAGAAAAACCAGAAAAATTTGTTCTCGAATTGGGGTTCGAACCCAAACCTTTACCATACCGTGGTAACGCGCTAATCCAATTACGCTATCCGAGCAATTGGAAGTTAGCACGAAAAACTCCTATATATTCACGCATCAGATCTTGTTACTTAGCGATATTGACTCGCTAACGCCATCTATGCAATAATCTCTGTACGAGACCAATACACCTTAGTATGAAACATCTACGTTCACCTACTAAGCGAGAGATGGCGCTAATCGTTGATTTTAAACAAGCCAGTTTTAGCGCCATCTCTCGCTTAGTAGGTGAACGTAGATGTTTCATACTAAGGTGTATTGGTCTCGTACAGAGATTATTGCATAGATGGCGTTAGCGAGTCAATATCGCTAAGTAACAAGATCTGATGCGTGAATATATAGGAGTTTTTCGTGCTAACTTCCAATTGCTCGGATAGCGTAATTGGATTAGCGCGTTACCACGGTATGGTAAAGGTTTGGGTTCGAACCCCAATTCGAGAACAAATTTTTCTGGTTTTTCTGTATATTTACGCATCAAATTTGAAATTTGTGAAAAATTAATTTCAAACGGGATGACCGTAAAAATAAAAATAATACAAAAAGTTAGTTTAACTTCTTCTTTAGTCAAGAACGGCGGGACCGACTTTTACGATCTTTGATTTTTTGGATTTGTCTCCGCTCTCCAAATAGCATAATTTAGGGTTCGAAGTCAGCTAATTCTTTAATATAAAAAAACCGCCTTCAAAAAAAACCTTCGAAAAAAAACGTAAAATAATCCTCTAAAATAATGATAAATAAATAAAATAAAATAAAATAAAATGCGTTTATTTCGGACAACAGAAACTAAAGCCTAAAGTTTTATGGCCTAGCAGTAAGCAGCAGAAATATGAAGTCGGTGCGGTGCGAGCGGAATATTCTTTGAATGAAGCACCGACTTCATATTTCTGCTGCTTAGTGCTAGGCCATAAAACTTTAGGCTTTAGTTTCTGCTGTCCGAAATAAACGCATTTTATTTTATTTTATTTATTTATCATTATTTTAGAGAACTAAAAAACAATTACTTTGCTCACCCGCAAAGCCGCGGGTGAGCAAAGTAATTGTTTTTTAGTTCATAAATATGGACCTCCGCAAAGTAACGCCTGATTCAATAAATTATTATTTTAGAGGATTATTTTACGTTTTTTTCTAAGGTTTTTTTGAAGGCGGTTTTACTTTTTTGTTAAAAGATTTTTATTTCACAATTTTACGTTGATTTAACATTTTCAGAATTATCCTGGAGGATGGAAGGTACAACTCCTTAACGGTTAGGAGTTGGACTCCTAACCAGCTCATCATCATGAGATGATGACTACCAGACGCAAATACTTGAATAACCTTAGAAAATATATGAAACAAATAGTACGTGCCTGTAAAATTTGAGGGTTGCCCTCGATTTCCCTGGGATTCTATCATCAGATCATGACTTGGTGACAATGGGACCACCTCAGGAGTATACCCTATCAAAGAAAAAAAAATTGAAAATCGGTCTACAATTGACGGGAGTAATCGATGTACATACATGAAAAAAAAATAAAAAAAATACATACAGTGGAACGTAGAACCTCCTCCTTTTTTTTAAGTCGGTTAATAACCTAACGAACTTAAAATTTAAAACAGAATACCCGACTGCAATTCCGGGAAACAATATACCCTACGTTACTCCCACAACTGAGACAAATCCAATGACCCCATCATCGTTTAAATCTGTTAAACGGTTTAGCCTGTAGAGCGTGCCAAAGAATTAGGCATACATACGTACGGTAAAACATACCCCACCTTGTGCAGTCATTCAAAAAGAGGAAGGTGACTGACTGACTGACCCAGAGATCAACCCACAGCCCAAACCACTGGAGCTAGATATCTCGAGCTTATCTTCTTCACGATCTGCGAAAGATTGCAGGCAGATGCTGGATGCGGCAAGCTGCAGATAAGGCTCATTAGGGGAGGCCTCTATGTCCAACAGTGGGCTAATAGGCTGATGATAATTATGTCATGATAAGTCCCGAAATACTTTCAGACTTATTACCCATAACATGTTTTACTGTTGACTCAATACTCGCGACAGGTCAATATTCATCGTGACAATATTCGTTATCCCCTCGGAGGCGGATCTTCCCGTGAACTTTCTTAGTGATCTCGTGATTAATTCCCAGCCGAGTGACATGCGTAGCTTGACACGGGGGCAGCTATGTGATTATTATATTAACAGATCGTTCACTTTTAATGAGGGTATCGCGAGTCTAAAACTCGCTAGATTCGCTAGTGTCGAGTGAAATCTTTCTGTCAATTTTCATCACTCATAGGCCAACCGCATCCCAGTGTGTTCGTTAGGGATTTCAACAGCCATCACACGAGCTGGAGTTATGCGGTGTCGGATGCAAATGGAGTATTATTGACTCGGTGGGCGGAAATGCATAATTTGCACCTGGTCTTCGACGCAAAAGATAAAGGTACGTTCCACTCGGCCAGGTGGAAAAAAGATTACAATCCTGACCATGTCATTGTGTCTAGGGCACACCTCGATGGCCCCCTCCAATGTACCCGCTCGGTGTTTTCTGACTTCCCCAACAGTCAGCACAGGCCAGTCCTTGTGGAAATCGGTTCTAAAATCCCGTTAAAATACTCCATGCCCCTACCGAGATGGAATTTTACCAAAGCGGATTGGAGCGGTTATAGAGAACACCTGGACCTCATACTGACCTCTGCCGATCTGGACCCGAAAGCCTCTAATTACGGCAAACTATGTGACCTAATATTCAAGGCTGCAAAAAAGAACATCCCAAGAGGTTTTAGGAAGGAATATATACCGGGCTGGAGCTCAAGAAACACCTTTACAAAGAGTACTTAAGTTCGGGACACCCTAAAACTGGTGTTGATCTCCTTGCATCCCTGGATGAAAGCCGAAAGACAAGGTGGGAAGCCACCGTTGCGGGAATTGACTTCAAGCATTCCAGCAGAAAGGCTTGGAGGACGCTCCCACAGGAAACTGTCAAAATGTTAAACCTGATGCCATAGCCACACGATTGGTGGAACTTACAAGAGCTGGAAGGGACAAAATCTTCACTAAAAGAATTAAGAAAGATCTCCTAAAGCTCAAGAAGAGCTCACCAAGGAACCATGAATTGGCTGGTGCTTTTTGCATAGATGAAGTAAACAAAGCCATAAAGAAGCTCAAAAATAATAAAGCCGCTGGCCCTGACAACATCTTCAACGAATTCTTCAAGCACATGGGCCCGATAGCGATCAGCTGGCTCACAGCCATGTTCTCAGATATTTTGGCAAAAAACATCCTGCCAAAGGAGTTCAAGCTGCCAAAGGTAGTCGCCGTACTCGAGCCGGGTAAACCTGGGAACCTTCCTGAAAGTTACCGACCTATTGCACTCCTCAGCTGTACACATAAGCTGCTTGAGCGTCTCCTCCTAGGACGGCGGATTGAACCACTTATAGAGGTTGTAATCCCTCCAGAGCAAGCTGGCTTCCGGAGGGGCAGGAGCTGCGTCGATCAGGTTTTGGCTGTCACGAATCATATCGAAGCTGGTTTTCAAAAACGCCTCAAATCAAACGCAGTTTTTATCGATCTTACAGCTGCCTATGACACAGTCTGGAGGAATGGCTTAATTTACAAGCTGCTGTTGGTAATACCGAGCAGAGAAGTCGTGGATCTTATCTCTAACATGCTGTCGGAAAGGTTCTTTGAGGTGTTCCTGGGCAGTAAGAAAAGCAGAAAGCGGAGGCTGAACAATGGTCTTCCGCAGGGCTCGGTCCTGGCACCATTACTGTTTAATTTGTATATCTCGGACCTTCCACGGACGGAGGCTGTCAAGTTTATATATGCTGACGATATTGCGCTAGTAAACCAGAGCAGGGATTTTGAATCTGGTGCCCAGACATTGACGTCGGATTTGAGGGCGCTGTTTGCATATTTCAGCGCATGGAGGCTTATACCGAGTGTGAATAAGACTGAAATTTCATGCTTCCATCTCTCCAATCAGATGGCCGCCCACAAACCAGTTGTACACCTGAACGGGGAAATTCTAAGGTACAATCCTTGTCCAAAATATTTGGGGGTGTCGTTGGATAGGTCCCTGACATTCAAGCAACATTTGTCAAAACTCTCGCAGAAGATCGCAACGAGGAATAATCTTGTCCACAAACTCTGCGGCACCAGTTGGGGAGCCTCAGCCGACTGCCTACGTACTTCAGCTATCGCGCTTGTCTACTCGGCGGCAGAATACTGCGCACCAGTATGGCTCAAAAGTGCACACACCAACAAGGTAGACTCTAAGCTGAACGAGACCATGCGTTGCATATCTGGCACCATTAAATCTACACCCACCCACTGGCTGCCGTTATTAAGTCACATTGCCCCGGCCCATTTGCGCCGCGAGCAGGCGTTGAAGAGAGAAGCCGAGAAGATTTCGAAGAACCCCTCTTTGCCCGCCCATGCTGAATTTTGCTACCCCCCTCCACATCGACTGAAGTCCCGGAATCCGCCTTGTTCCACGGCTCAGACTTTGAATGACTTCAGCCTGACGGACGAATGGAAGGCTGAATGGTCTGCTGCCACGGCGGGGAAGGCCGGCCAACACACTGATCCCACAATGAAACCAAAAGGGTTCGACCTGCCTCGTAAACTCTGGTGCCGATCGAACAGGCTGAAGACTGGGTATGGGCAGTGTTATTCCCTTCAGCATAAATGGGGCTGGAGAGAGTCTCCTCTCTGCGATTGCGGGTTGGAGGAACAAACCACCGAGCACATCTTCCGGCGCTGTCCCCTTCACTCCTACCCCGGATCTGGTGACCACCTCTATAATCCGACACCTGATTTAATTGCCTGGCTTAGCAACCTCAAAGCTGTTCTCTGATTGCCCACATATTTTATTGCCATACGATTAATAAGTCATAGGCCAGTAGTAGAAGGTTAACTGGTAGAGATCATTTCGAGCGATAGGGTCGCTTTTGTGCATTTGCTTTTGTTCTCTTATTTGTTATTTTATGTTTTATGTGCAATAAAGAGACATACATACATCATTAAAATTTAATCTTCATTTGGCAGGACTGGAAAATTCAAACCTATTTCAAATCTCTTTTGATTTTGCGTCTAAATACTCAACTAAAAATGTGTAGTCGAATGAACTCTACCTACCTACAAATAGCCTGCTGGGTATTGATGATGGTTTAAAATAGAAACGTGTTCTGTTAACTCCTGCTAATGAAAATTGGCGTTCAGTTATTTTGGTTTGTATCATAATTTTAACAGCAGAAAAATGCACAAATAATGTTTGTGCTACGTACTATCAAAGTACCTACCACAATTAACATTGCCCAGTAAAAGGTAACTATCTCAAATTAAAAAGGGCTGCTTTAAATGATGCGCGGTTAATTGAATTTAGACAATTAAAACGGGATACTGATTGATCATGATGCATGTAACTGCGTCGAAATATCGGGAGCTCATCAAACCTAATTAAGGTAATCGCGATCAATGTCCCGTTCTCATTATATCTAAAAATAACTGTCTAAAAGCTAGGTTGACTTGATAAAAAAGTAATTTTAAAGACACGTTATATCTAAATAGACTTTCTGAAGATCCAGCTAAGCTTTTATAGACTCATGATAGGTCATGATTAAAAATATGCTGAGTTTCTTGCTTTATGTTTAGTCATACAATATTAACAGAAGAATTGAATTTTCGAACTTGAATTTTGAGAACGCGTTGAGCTAATGTACTTATAATATTAATTTGATTTACGACAAATTGTCGGCAATCAAATGTTTTAAGCAAACAAAAAAAATCACATTCAGCCTTTTCTTGTTACAGGTGAGAGAGAGAGATACATTTATATTGATTGCTATATTCAACTTTAAATAAAATGACAAATTTTATAGGCGCAATTCAAAACTGTTTTTTTTTTCTTTTCATTATTAAATCGTGCGTCAAGTAGCCCCGCTGTTTTTGCCGCAGACAAGACAAGCACCGAACAATAATTACGCAAAATTTTGTTCTCAAAATGATTCGAGTTCCCTTCTCAAAGTTTTTAATCGTGCTATCAAATTCATACTCCGGTTATGATTCTGCTGACAACGGGATTTATGCCGATAAGGATAAGTTTGCCAGACTTGTCACGGTAGCATTTAAGTAGGTTTGCGAGGTCCGTCCGGATCGCTACCACCATCTTACTTGCTAATCCTACCTCTAAGCAGCAGTGCTTGCACTGTTGTATTCTGGTGTGGAGAGTAAGACAGACGGTGTAATTACGGGCACAAGAGGCATTTCGTCACTCTCTAGGTTGGCAGCACTTCTGCAAACCCCCCGGTTTCATACTTTTCTTCCACTTGTAAGCGAAAAGCGTTTCTTTATAAAAGAAATGAAAGAAGCTACTGAGCTTTATGTTCTTCGGGGAATACATCCTTTCAAATTCAAACTCGATATAGGTATACAGGAAGCATCTTGTTGATAGCAGGTCATTCACCTTACACGTGCTGCCTGGATTTTAAATACTTACTAGAATTTGCTTTGATGTTATAATATTAATGTTTTGCAGCAAATCACTAATGATAATATGCATAGAAAAATTCAATTCATTGGTAAAAAGACCTATTTATTTTTGTATGTTTTTTTGCTCAAAACAACTATGAAGTTTGAAGTCAAGGGTTCGATTCCCGGTCAGGGCAGATACTTATATGATGAACACGAATGTTTATTACCGTTGTCTAGTACCAATATTGCCAGTTTTATCATCCACAACATTAGCAAAAATCTATGGACGTCAATGAATACGGAATTTGTTTATTTTTACAAAATTAAACATTAACACGTATAGTTTATCCCAAAACAATTACAATTCAAAACCCTATTATACAAACTAGCGCAATCCCGTACTTGAACCCTACTCAACACTTCAGCCACAAAATCAACTGCGATCAAAGCGATTATCAAAACCAATTTTACGTCAAATCTAAAATCATAAATGAACACGTGAGTTTTGGAAAATTCATAAGCAATTAGACCAAATATGGCGGCCATGAGCGAGCGCGGGAATTTTCCGAACTTGCAATTAATAATTCCGCGGCAAAAATTAACAACTGCAATGCGCCTGGCCGGTATTACACGACGACAATTATTAATTCTGTGGCGAACGCGAGGCATAAGCGAAAGCGTGAAGCGCGTGGTTGTATTATGCGATAAACGCGATGCGTTTGACGCACATAATTTTAGGTACATCAGACTAGCTTAACTATGCCCCGCGGCTTTGCCCCTGTAAAATATTTCAAAAACCGGGCAAGAGCGTGTCGGATGACGAAACTATAAGGGTTCCGTTTTTGTCATTTTGGCTTCGGAACCCTAAAAATGGGCTAGTTATATCTCGTGGGAATTCGGAAAAATCCCTTCTTAGTGCACCTCTAGTATACTCAAGGTATATTTGTGTTTGCTGTTGTTTTATAGGTATAGAAGATAGAAGAAGATAAACGCTACGATAAACGCGTTGCGTTTGACGCACATCATCTTACAACAGACTAGCTTAAATATGCCCCGCGGCTTTGCCTCCGTGAAATATTTCAAAACCTTATATTAGTATTATGTTGGCCAAATTTCAAGTCTCTTCACTATGATTGAATCTCACTGTAGTTTCATGTTTTCAGAAGATGTAATTACTCCAGCATCTCGGAAACGTGTCTACTCGTGAGTGTCTACGCACGAGTATCTACGCGCGAGTGTCTACGCGCGAGTGCCTACGCGCGAGTGCCTACGCGCGAGTGTCTACTGTGCCCTAAGCACGACTTGTCGAATCCTGCGTTACGTTACGGTTATCGTATCGAGATCGAGAAATCTCATATAAAATTTTAGTTCCAAGTACGCTCACGGGCGGGCGCTGTTCCAAACGTCATACAAACTCGTTATAGTTTACTATTCGAGTTTACGTGACGCAGGATTCGACAAGTCGTGCTTAGGGCACTGACTAGCTTAACTATGCCCCGCGGCTTTGCCCCCGTGAAATATTTCAAAAACCGGGCAAGAGCGTGTCGAATGACGAAACTATAAGGGTTCAGTTTTTGCCATTTTGGCTTCGGAACCCTAAAAATGGGCTAGTTATATCTCGTGAGTAGTATATTATTGGGCATTCTGGACCACCATTCATTCGATCGGGCGAAAAATTTCGCCCTCACTCATTCGTGGTGATCCAGAAGCCCAATAATACAATGAATTGCACACAACCTACAATCAACCCAAACCCAACGGTAACCAACCTAACAGTAACCTATCAGCATTTGCGTTCAACATAACGCTCAACCTACACCTGAAATCGCATTGGACATTCTGTTTCACCTCGCGTTCAACGCAACAGCAACTCAAACCCAACGGAACCCAACCTAACAGTGACCTATCAGCATTTGCGTTCAACATAACGCTCAACCTACACCTGAAATCGCATTGGGCATTCTGTTTCACCTCTCGTTCAACGCAACGAATACATCAGCCCAACAGCAACTCAAACCTAACGGAACCCAACCTAACAGTAACCTATCAGAATTCACGTTCATCATAACGCTCAACCTACACCTGAAATCGCATTGGGCATCCACCTCTCGTTCGAATGAGCGAAGTTTTGACTCGAGGTTCAACGACAAGCCAACCCGACGGGAATTTATTCAATGTATTTAAATTTCAGTCCAACTCAAGTCTCAACTAATTGACAACCTAACATAGATATGTTTAATAATGTTTGAGCTTAGATAAAGTAAAAGCAAAAGTACACCATGCACACCGGGTTGATCAAGTCCGATATGCACGAGGCCGAAGCCACTGAGCGCTCCTCGGTCTCAAGCCGCAGCCTTTGACTCAGGTTAACTCAGGTGTTTGCACAACTTGTCTGCGAAGCTGATCAGACTCCACAGACAAGATCGGGTCACCCAGGACGCGTCTAGTTCCCGGCATCCACCTACGGATGTATCGCTATGACCGCTTTTTGTGTGCGTGGTGGTTTTGGATGCCTCCCACCGAGGCTTGTATACAACTCATCCGCAAAGCTGATCAGACTCCACAGACAAGGTCGGGTCACCCAGGACGCGTTAGTTCCCGGCATCCGTTTTCGGATGTATCGCTATGACCGCGTTTTATGTACACGGCAAATTGTATGTCGGATTTATTTATATCAACGAATCTCAAAACCATCGTTAGCGCGAGTTAGGTTTAAACTAATTTACGCTGGAATAAAGCACTAAGTAAACATTATTTAAATTACGAAAACATAAAAATGTGTAACTCACTACACTAGTGAAAACCGAAATATGATTTTAAATTGGTATCGCTAAAACTAAGTCAAATAGTGTGATTTAATTGATGTTAATGTAGAACAACTCCATCTGTGAGACCGCGATACTTTATCACACTTTCTAAATAACTTATATCACTTTATCATGTTGACGTAAAAATTGTCTTGCTGACTAGAATATAAAGTTTGATCAGAAACGAGTTGTAAAGTGATATACATGATTATGTACTTAAGTCATTTCAACTCGAAGACATTGTAGTGTAAGTTAGGTACTCGATCAAATTACGTAGCGAGCGCGCTCGCTAAGGTTTATTGTTCTTAACATGCAAATGGACATACGAGTAGGCGGTGATGACATCTATCGAAATTATTCGAAACCATTTGTATTCTATACGAAACCAGTACATCAAAGGTACTTACTTAAATCATTACTTACACCTACTTAGTTCAGTGCTTAACCCACAGACAGCGCTTATGTTAAACTTTGACATCGTGCGCTAGAATTTGTACCTAGATTTTTGTGTGTCTGTCTGTGGTACCATAGCTCCTAAATGAATGAGCCGATTTAAATGCGGTTTTTCATTTAACAGGTTTTCTAACAATGGTTCTTAGACTTGTTTTATCAAAATCGGTTCAACCGTTTCTAAGATATTGACCTTTGAAGCGAAAATGTCTATTGTTTTTCGACTTTTCTAAGTTGGTTAGGTTATCTTATCATAAATGTTAATAATATAGGAATTGTTTATTTTTGTGTTCAAATTGAAAAAGGTTTATACCTGTTTGTACCTGTAACAAGACAATGTTTGTTTTCGTATTAGGAAATAACAATTGTATGTGTATTTATAATTACGATGTAAAGTAGCAAACATTACAGTTAGAACACGTTTTTACCTAAGTTTAAATCTTCGTCTTAGTAGGTGAGGTAAGATGATATTTGGTTGTGTGAGCTAACCAATTACTAACCTTACCCATTAACTTAGTAATTAAGTCGGTTAATACTGAGGCTATTTGAACGATCTGAGGAGGTTTTTTTCCAGTTTCCGTTATAATTTTAACGTACAGAACTGAGCATGAAAATGTTACCAATTAGGTATTAGCCAATTTTATTGCGCAACGTTATCAAGTTGTAATGTGACACACAGTGCGATCGGCGTCTTTTTGCTGACATACAAATGCGGTGCATGTATGAAGCGTGGTTGCGAAATAATATTCATATTATAAAGGTGTAGGGTTGACAATGATCAATGGATAAATTTACAATTAATGGGTACCTCTATTAAATGCGAATATAAATGTTCTTAAAAGAAATAATGATTACTACAATTACTGAAATACTAATATTTAGGTAATTCCTTAATTTAGCTGGTGAGAAATAAATAAATAAAAAATAAATAAGTAAATTAAAAATTAAAAAAGTAAATTAAAAAAAGCTTACAACTCACTCTCGATTAGTTTTTTGGTATCTTGAATACATGCATATGTGGAATACGAAGTAGGCAGATTTACCAACAGACAGATAGACAAATTCATAACGTTCCTCTTTCCATCGCGTCGAGAATTAAATAATGTAAAATAAAGAACTGTTATGTGCACATAAGCATAATACACAATTGTGATTTGGAATGCGACAGCCCTAGTTCATTTAGTAAAATCAGCAAATAATTTCGTTTAAAACTTTTGCGCGGGGCTAATTTGTTCCTTTCCAATTTCGAACGTGACGTGCACAGTGCATCAAGTCTTCTACATCTTCAGCTCAGAGGTTAAGCTGTGCAGAGTTTCTACGTTAGTAAAGTTTATTTGCTTTATACATCGATTAAAATGTAAGTATGTATTTCAACGTACCTAACGCTTTACTTTCCTAACGAAATTAAAACATTTGGTTCATATTGTTTGTAGGGTTCCAACAGGCATTAATATTTTTAATTTCCTTTCAGGTCTGATTCCGAGTTTGAACCCATCACTGTTGCAAACAGCGGAACCGTTCGGTCAAAAGTGGGAAGGTCGGCTGAAAAACGAAAAGCTTCAGCTCCAAACAGGTAGCCATTTTATATTTATTTTCATATTTCATGTTTTTTATTTTGTCAGCTGGGTACATATTTACTTAAATATTGTTTGTCTACTTTTTTCATTTAAAAAAGGTATTTTTTTTTCTTTTTTTATCGATGTATATGGTTATTTTAAATGTCGAGTAATAAAAACATATTTTTTATTTCAGATCTGATTCAGAGGAGAGCGTTGCCGCTGCAGATGTCAGTATCCCAAAAATAAAAAAACCTGCTCAAAAAAGAAAGCCGTCAACCCCAAGGTATTTTTCTTGTAATTTGTTTAATGAATTTCGACGAACTAAGTACAACTGTCTTATTCATTGTTTAATGTCTGTTATGTTTCAGATCTGCTGCACCCAAGAAAAAAGAAACTAAAAACCCGTTTGACGTGTTCGGAATATTTCCTGAAGACGTTGCTGTTAACCATAAGCCTGCTGAGACTGATCCGCTTGATTCATCCATTATAAGCCGGGTACCGAACGGGTCAACAAAACGAGCTTGCACCCTCAACGGAGACTTTTTCTTGGAGCTGCGGGTGTACAACACTGCTGATATTCGCGGTGAGTTACGTCAGGAGCGTTGGAAAAAGGCTCTCGTTACTCTAAAGGCGCAAATCGATGATGAAACTGTTGAATGGGAGGCATTGCAAAAATTTATTAAAAAGATAAATGTACTTTTCAAGGACGCTAACGTCAAATTTTATTCTAACGATACTAAGTACTAATTTAGTAGGTACTTTTTTGATTTTAACAGATACTGCAGGTTGTCTCTTTTTATTACTTATTTGAATAAAATTTAAACTGCATCAAATTGTGTATCAAGTAATTTTTAATAAATGTTTTTAATAAATGTTAACGATTTATTATGAAACCATAATTTAAACGCTTTTAACGATATTACTTTAAGGGCGCAAATCGATGATAAAACTGTTGAATGGAGGGCATAGCAAAAATTTGTTAAAAAGATAAATGTACTTTTCAAGGACGCTAACGTCAAATTTATTGTAACGATACTAAGTAAGTACTAATTTAGTACTTTTTATTTTTGCTTTTAACGGATACTGCAGGTTGTCTCTTTTTATTATTTGATTAAAATTGAAACTATCAAATTGTGTATTTAACATATAAAACCAGGATTACAGCTTAAGCAAAGTCGCTACATAAAACATGCCCTTTTGCACTCAGTGTTCAATTACAGTAGAAAGCAGGAAGTGGGTAGGGCACCTTAGAAGTAATAAGCATAGAAAAAATTCGGGTGTAAATTTAAACGATGAGGTTGTTGAAATTTCGTCTGCTTTTAAAGGTCGCATAGCATCTTATAGAATAATGGCAACTGATGAGCTGAAGTCTTGTTTACCTGAATCATTTTTGATTACAGTAAAACCTAAAATGCAAAAAATTTTGGAAAATTCGCTTAAAAAACATGTGTCCCTCAAAGTAAATTTCGAATATTTTGGCGATTTTCTTTTGTTTAAAGATGACAAGCAGGAAATGAAATCTTTTGCAACGAAAAATTTTCCTATACATCAAAATTATCAATTCGAAGAGCTTTTAAACACAATAATTATTAGTATACAGAAAAAAATCGAAGAATTTCAGGAGCGCGATTCTGGTTGGACTTTCTTATCTAATTTGTATTTAGAAGTTAACATAAATAAGTATGAACCATTGAAAGCGTCATCTTACATAGACTTACCTAAGATAATAAAAAATAAAAAAGCTTGCATTAATATTCAAAATCATGATAATTATTGTTTTCTCTGGTGTGTTGTTGCTGCTCTTTACCCATGTCAAAACCATCGCGAGCGTCTATCATCTTATCCTCATTTTAAAGACGTATTAAAACTTGATAATATGTGTTTCCCTGTCACTTTAGCCGATATCATTACGTTTGAGCATCACAATATTGATATCAGTATTAACGTATATTCTTTAAAAAACAACCGAACTCTTGTAGGACCTCTATACAGATCGCAATATAAAAGGAAACATCGAATCAATTTACTTTTAATCGAACGCGGTAATAAGTCGCATTATGTTTTGATTACTAATTTACCGCGTCTTGCTCGCGGTCAGATTACCAAACATCATGCTAAGCTTTATTTCTGCGAAGACTGTCTGATATTTTTTCAAACTGAACACGGTTTCAATAGTCACGTTTGTAGTGGGGTTGCTACGGTACTTCCGGAGAAAGGCACCTATCTCGAATTTAAGCATTTTGAACGAAAACAAGACGTTCCATTTGTCGTGTATGCTGACTTTGAGACAATCCTTAAACCCTATCAGAACTGTGAACCTAACACTGACAGTAGTTTTACTACAAATAAACAAATACATTTACCAGCCGCTTTCGCGTACCATATAATTTGCTCTTATGATGAGCAACTTAATCGTTTTGTTCAATACCGAGGGCCAGATTGTGCTCAGAAATTCGTAGATTATTTATATAGACATATTAAAGACATCCATAACGTTTTAGAAAAAGAAATTCCCATGATATTTACTGTAGAAGATTCTTTAGCTCATGAACGTGCCAAAAATTGTCATATGTGTAAAGGTTTATTGTTTGCAGACAAAGTAAGAGATCACTGTCATCTAACGGGCCGTTATCGCGGTGCCGCGCACCAGTACTGCAATCTGCGCTTTCGCGTTCCTAAATTGGTCCCTGTTTTCTTTCATAACTTAGCAGGTTACGATTGTCATTTGTTTATACAGGAACTTAGTAAATGTTCAGGGCCTGTGAAAGTAATCCCAAAAAATAAAGAAAATTATATTTCGTTCACTAAGTTTTTGTGGATTTCAGATCAAAAGTATGCACAAATTCGATTTGTAGACTCTTTTAAATTTTTAGGAACAAGCTTGGAAAAATTAGCGAATGGTTTACATAAAGATGATTTTATTCACTTGAACAAGTTTTATCCTGAAACTAAAAAAAATAAATTATTAACTCGCAAAGGTATTTATCCTTACGATTATATGTCGAGCTGGGATAAGTTTACAGAGACCGAGCTTCCATCACAGAACTTGTTTTTTAATTCTCTTTCCAACGAACAAATAAGCGATTCAGATTACGCACATGCGCAATCTGTATGGTCCGAATTTAAAATCAAAGATATGGGAGAATATACTGATCTTTACCTAAAAACTGATGTGTTGCTTTTATCAGATATTTTTGAGAACTTTCGGTTCATTTGCAAGTTAAATTATCATTTAGATCCGGCATTCTATTTAACTGCTCCAAGCTTATCGTTTGATGCTATGTTATTAAAAACCGGAGTTAAGCTTGAATTGATATCCGAATTAGAAATAATTCGACTCATACAAAAAGGAATAAGAGGTGGTATTTGCATGTGTTCGACCAGATATGCTCAGGCTAATAATAAGTACATGGAAACTTATGACATGAATAAACCAGACTCGTTTTTAGTATATATCGATTGCAATAACTTATATGGTTACAGTATGTGTCAATCGTTGCCCATGTCTAATTTTAGTTTTCTAGATCATCATGAAATTGCCCAACTAGATATTTTGTCTGTCGAAGATGATGCTCCATTTGGATTTATTCTGGAAGTTGACTTGCTATATCCGGAAAATTTACACCATAACCATAACGACTATCCATTTTGCGCACAAAAATTTATTCCTCCAGGAGGAAAAACGACCAAATTGATCCCAAATTTATATAACAAATACGAATACGTCATTCATTACGTCCATCTGAAAACATGTTTACGCAACGGCTTAACTCTTGATAAAATCCATCGCGTTATAAGGTTTCGTCAAAGTCCATTCTTAAAACAGTATATTCATTTAAATACAGAACTGAGAAAAAAAGCTACTACTCCTTTCCAACAAGACCTTTTTAAATTAATGAATAACTCAGTTTTTGGGAAAACTCTTGAAGACAGTGAGCGGCGAGTTGACGTCAAATTAGTAAATAAGTGGCACGACCGTCAAAACAAAACAAAAAAGTTTACTTGTGCTAACAAATTAATTGCCAAACCGAATTTCCATAGTGCAACAGTGTTGTCTGAAAATTTGGTTGTCGTACAAATGAAGCCTGAAAAAGTAATTTTAGATAAACCAATCTACGTAGGATTCTCTGTATTAGAACTTTCTAAAAGTCATATGTACCAATTTCACTACACGGTAATAAAAAAACACTACCAAGATCAAGTTACTCTGTGCTACACTGATACCGACAGTTTTATTTACAAAATCGAAACTGCAGACTTTTACAGCGATTTAAAAAATATTTTTTTAAACTTTTTTGACACAAGCAATTATAACCCTGTAAATGATTTGCAAATACCTTTACGTAACAAGAAGATTCCTGGGTTATTCAAAGATGAGTTAGGAGGAGAACTTATTACCGAGTTTATAGGGTTACGTTCTAAACTATACTGTATCAAAAGTGATAAATCTCTTATCAAAAAGGCTAAAGGAATAAAAAAACCAGCAGTTCAAGAGTTAACATTAAATGATTATCGGGATGTGTTATTCAATGATAAAATAGTTCGGAAAAAACACATATTATTTAAATCGATTAGGCACGAGATCTTCACTCAATCTGTCAATAAAGTTGCTTTATCTAACAAAGACGATAAACGACATATATTATCAGACAAAATTTCAACCAAATCTTGGGGACATGAGTCTATTTTCTAGTACAGTAGTTATCTAAGCGACCTTTCCTCGAGCTGTAATTTTATTTCGTAGGCACCCAATGGGTAATAAAAAATTAGAATGTGTTTAATAAAATAAAATACGTTGAGTACTTACGTTATTGTAAAATTATAATTATGTATGTTGTAGGGTCAGCGTCAAAAGCCGCTCATCACTTTTGTACCTTTTCGCTCTACGACCAGATGAGCGACTTTTGACGCTGACTATACCAAATAAGTAGATTATCATTAAGTACTTTATTTTTTATAATTACACATTGATTTGTAAATTGTATGGTTTGTTCTTTTTTTTTAATAAATAAATATGAAGTGTTATTAACATTTGTTTTCTTTTTTTCTTTCACCCACCTAAGTATATATAGACTGCGAGGATACCGACTGAAAACACATTTTACTTGAGTTGAAATTGAGTTTTCTCGCTTCGGAGGTTTCCTGACGATGTTTTCCGTCATCAAAAAGCTCAGGGCTCAGGCTTAATTTTAAATGTAATATTTTGATAATGGTAAGTAAAATCATGTTCTGTTGAACAGGCAAATAATACCTATCCTCGTTTATTGCATTGGGTATCAATTAAAACATGTCCTTACGTGTCTTAAGCAGCGCGGCGGCATGCAGCCCGTGCTAAGGTAATTTGCTGACACGTGAAATATACCTATTCACATTTATTGCATTTGGTACCAATTATAACAAGTCCTTACGTGTCGTTGTAATTTGATCGGCATTAAGCAGCGCGGCGGTATGCACCGCATGCTCCGAAGCGCGTGTTAATTTAATTTGCTGACGCATGAAATTACTGTAATTATAAATAGCGGCTGTTATAGTAAGTTATCATTCTGCACTCTACATTCATAACTGAGTAAAGTCGTTCCAAAGTTTTGAAAATTAAGACGAGCTGATCCATTCCCGATTCGGTAAGTAAAATTGGCATTATTTAATATTTATTCGTATTATTTTGTTGCTATTATTGTTTTGTAAGCGTATGAAAATGCTCATATGTGTTGCCAGATGCGTTTATTTATTTGATTTCTTTTGTTTCAGAATATGGAAGGAACGCAAGACACTCAAATCATGTTTTCGCAATATGCACAGGGTCCATTAGGATTCCGAGAAGATGAAGAAGAAGAAGAAGTCAGTGAATTTGTAAAAAAAATTGCAAGTGCCAAAACGAAAACCAAGTCTAGTAAACCAAAACTAAGGCTAAACAAAGTGGTAAAGAGAAGTGTACGAGGTCACCCGCCGTCGTTCGTTATAAACAATGAAGCAACTAAGGGGAACAGACTTGTCAAAATCCAAATAATTAACATAAGTGACTCCGCGCCGGATCAAAACGACGAAACCGGTGAAAACGTTATGCTCAGTGCGCAGTATGTGGCAAGTGACGGATACGATGAGATAATAGACAGTACAGAAAGTGTAATAAATAAGATATCCAAGAAGTTGTGCGGATATAGTGTTAGTTATTAATGTTTTTACTGTTTTTGTATATAATTTTGAAAATAAATATGGTCAACAATTTTCTTGTTTTATTCCTTTGATTAAGCGATACGTCAACAGGAAAGATTTTTTTTGTAAGTATGTCAATAAAGCAATAATTCAAACGAAAATAAAATTATCATGATTAAATGCACAAGAAAAATCTTTTCAGTAAATATCGCTTAAATAGATTAACACTATTATTAGCCACAGGTATGAATCGTTATCATTTATTTCATATTTTTAAACAAACAAATTCAATTATTTAAAAATGGGTTAATATAAAAAGTCTTCGTTCAAAATAAATGATAACTAATTTTGACTGGGTTAAAAAATAAAAAAATGATTAAACGTAAATATTTATTTTTGAAAATTAGGTATAATTTATTACAATGTTAAATATGCATAATATCGAAATAATATTTTTTAAGACATATAACGTTTTTTAAGGCACAAGCTTTTTTATGATGTAGACAATTATAAGAGCTGTTGTCGATACAATACTTTTTATACATTAATTGAAAATTAGAACAACCTTTCTCTCCCAAGTCTATTACAGTACAATCAGCACATAAATCATTAATCCACTTAATTTTTTCAAAACCTTTTACATATATTTTTTTGCCTTCCAAGAAATTATGAATCATTCTCTTAAATTCTCTGTGGTCGATATACCCCTCACGCCACATAATGCCAAGGTTTCTCTCTATCCATTTCACATGCCTTTTTTCGTTTTCTGATAACGTAGAAAATGAATATGGAGGTTTTATTAAATACGCCTGCGTGTGTTCATAGGTACTGTATGCAAATTCTTTAATAATAAATTCATTTTTAGATGATTTAAACCCCTGAACATCTACGAATAGATGGTCTAGTTTCATGATATCTTCTTTGTTATATTGGTCAACGGCTTATATTCTATAATACTATCATTCAAAATAAGACAATAAGCCGCGGTATTGTCAGGGATATCTGTGTCACACTCTAATTCAATCCGCACATCGACTGAACCCGTTTTTAAGGTTTCATTTTGACGAGAACAGTCGATAACAAACAGAGGTGCTTTATTTATAAAGTCTTGTGGATTCAACAACGGTGCTTGGCTGCGGTTATAATAAGACTGTTGGAATTTAGCGTACTGTTCATATAATATAGCAAATTTTTGAGCCGAGAAACTGACATTCAAGTTTTCATAAGGAAAATAATTTGAATTTAAAAAAACTTTAACGTCACGCAAATTACAATGATCAAAACGCGATATATCTTTATCAGCAACATTTTTCCTGTTTGTTTTTAATCCAATTATAACATATCGAGGTTTTTCAACTTGAGACGAAGTTTTGACGGCCCAAGAATGTTTTGATGTTTTAGGTAAAAGCGGGTATTCGTACAGATC
>OY829506.1:2741301-2835241 GCA_963691665.1 Clepsis dumicolana
TGATAGTTGGGTCTGTGTGGCATGTGTTGATTCGTGTAGCAGTGGAGGTGGAGGTGTTGCATGGAAACATACATTTGCCGCACAGATATAACTATTTGTCATTAGTGGTCGCGGGTGAGCAAAGTAATTGTTTTTTAGTTCATACTCAAGGTACATGTTTGCCAAATTTCAAGTCTCTAGGTCCAGTGGATTAGGCTGTGCGATGTCTGTCAGTCAGTAAGTCGCGGGACGTTTTATAGGTATATTACTGACATACGTGTGCTAGCTGTTTCATTTCATCGAAAGGTATTTTCTGACTTATTTTTAACCTTTTGATTTAAAAACTAAGCTAACCTATACAACAAACTATAAATTATCCCAAAATTATCCTGATTTTAGCAGAAAACAACTTTCGATTAAATGAAAATGCGGTGAAATGAAATAGTTATGAAACATTTATCGACGATTCAAGGGGCTCCGTACACAGGGTTTCGATCCCAGACGCCTGTTATTAATATTTTATGTAACTGGCTACAAGTGTTGCTATATTTGCGGCGTTTGAGATCTTATTCTCAATCTGATAAATTGCATACGTCATCATCGTCTTCAGCATTGTTTACGTCCCACTACTGGCCATAGGCCTCCTCTCGGAATGAGAGGGCTTGAGCTATAGCTCCCACGCGGGCCCGGTGCTGATAGGGAACTTCACATACATCATGGAATTGCTTCGCAGGAGCGTGCAGGTTTCCTCGCGATGTTTTCCTTCGCCGAAAAGCTAGGGATAAATTACAAACGTAATTTGACACGTAAATTCCGACAAACTCAGAGATGCAAGCCGGGGCTCGGACCCACGACTCTCTGGTTGAAAGGTCACACAGGTCAAAGCTATCTGCTCTAAAATCGCACATAACAGCACACTATTTAAATCTGATAACTAAAACATGTTCATTATACAATAATTGAATCACGTTATTATAATAATTCCGATCATGATTCAAATATTAAAATGTATGAAATTCGTTTTACATAGAGCAGGTAAAACATCCTTTGCCCTACACTGAGGCACTGTTATTAATAGACTAATAAAACTAACATTTATTATTTGTACACGTAATTTACATTTATTTATATTCTTCCGATCAAACAAACATTTCCATTTATATATTCCAGCCTCAATATGATATGAGTGATCATTGTAATGTGTACTCATGAAGGGATTAAATTATATTCAGTACAGTAGAATAGAGTAGAATCGTGAAAGGATTGAAGGATCAACAGGATTCTGATATAGGTAAGTAGGTTGAAGGATAATATGGGTAATGATCATGTTTTGTATGATACTATACTTTGTACTACTGGCCACTTTGCCAAATAATCTGTAAGAGAAAAAAATTTAAAACAAAATGTATGTAGCTCCAGAACTGTTGCCGAGAGCATACTGAAAGTATTCATACTCAGTTTCGCCACACGAAATAAAATTTGTAAGTAAATGAATGTTCTTGTTAAAATGTCCAATTAGTAGCAGCTTACCCTATATTGTTTTGGTTAAAACAAAAGAACCGTCAAGTACTTATGTTTATAGCAGTGTCTACGGAAATAATTCAGTCGGAATAAATGAGAAATATTTTAAAACGGAATAAATCTAAGGTTTTCTTGATATAATACAAAATTGTGACAGCCTAAATAAGGACGGGATCCCACTGCACAGCAGCCTGCAGTGCACACTACGCACGCTGCATGTACAGTAACTGAGGGTCGAGCACGACTTTACGAATGCTGCGTGACGTTACGATTATCGTATCGAGATCGAGAAAACTAAACTACTAAATTTTTGTTCCGAATACGCTCACGGGCGGGCATTGTTCCAAACGTCATACAAACTCGACAACGTTTACTATTCGATTTTACGTGACGCAGGTTTCGAAAAGTCATGCTCGACCCTCTGACGTGTTGTGGTTCGTTCGTATGAAACCTGCGTAGCGTGTGACCAGCGGAATTCGACCCTAATTCTCGTATTCTTACTGTGAACGTGAACATTACGAGATCGCCGAAGCAATAAATCGTCGCGACTCTACGATACACAGCAATTGTAGACAGTTGCTGAATTTATGTGCGCCTGAGCTTACTAAGGCAATTCAGGGCTACGTGTGATATTGAGATTGTAATGTATGAAGCTAGCTTAAATATTTGAAACATGTAAAGCATGTTTTCGAGACTTAAGTCATTGGTTTTTAAACATATAGTATTGGGGTCACGCACTTATGTTAAACTTTCCAAATAAACAATCTCTTTTATCAAAAAGTAAAACCGAATTCAAAAAATAATCCTTTAAGCGGTCAGTTTTATAAAAAAATATAAATATAAAGTACATTAGAAAAGTTGAAAAACCCCCGATACTGTCATTTCAAATTTCAATATCTCAAAAACGGGTGAACCGATTTTAATGGAATTTAACTAAGAACCATTTCGATTAAAATAGCTTTCGACTGAAAAAAGCCGCATCGAAATCAGTCCACCCCTTTGGGAGCTATGATGCCACAGACAGATACACAGATACACAGACACATAGATACACAGATACACAGATACACATGTCAAACTTATAACACCCCTCTTTTTTGTCGGGGATTAAAAAAGCATTGTTGGAATATTTTTTGAATAAAGTACCGACGATATGAATGACTTTAGAGGAATGTTGTATATTTTAAGGCAGTCTTACTTTTTTGTTAAAAGATTTTTTACTTTATGATTTTTTGTAAAAAAAAAACTAACAAACCGATTTAAATACAATTCCTATGGGACCACCTCTCTAGTATAAAATTTCAAATAAAGAAGAAATCAGCATGATCTGTCCATAATTTTGGCGGAGTAATCGCGTAACATACACAAGAAAAACCATAGGTACAGTCGAATTGACAACCTGAACCTCCTCCTATGCATATTCAGGTATAATACCTTATTTTAATGTAGACACTTACATTATTATACAGCAAAAAACTGTACTTTGCAAATGAGACAACAGACAACACCTTAATTTATGAACTTCATGGCAAATTGTGTATTTTCTTGTGTTCCAAGATATAATTATAACCCCTTAACATAAGGTCAGTATTTCACTTTACAATTGTCAGTTTTAAATGGCAATTCGGTGTCAACTACTTGGAGAACTTTTCTTTTAGCGCGCTTCATATTTGTCGAAGGAATGTAGTTGGAATTGCCATTGTACAGTGACAATTGTAAAGATGGTGAAATAGGGGCCAAACCAAATGCCAGGAATTTTCCTAACATGTCAGGAACTTGACCATCTGTCACAGGAATGCGGCCGAAACAGGAAAATGTCAGAATTTGATTCGCTAGCAGAAATATTGTCAGGTAAGTATTACATAATTTGTATCTGCTAACCCTACATTAACAGCAAAGACGGATGGGCACTAGCCGAGAGTTAAGTAATAGTTGGCTTGAGTCGGTCAGGAACTAAGAACTGTTAGGAATGAATTCCCGTCTCGGACCGAAAGGAACTAAATCCCTTCGCACGATTTGAATTGGTCTTCGCTCCTTTAGTTCAGTAGGTAGAGGAGTGGAGTGGATGAATCGCTTGAGCGGAACTGAGCGGTGAGAGTGACCGAAACCGAGGAGCGAGATAAATAGCGCTCGTTCAAAGTGTCTCTAGTGTAGCAAGTGGGAGTGAGATGGACGACTATCATTCCGTTCCGTGTCCTTCACAGATCAAAACAGTTCCAACTCGTTCACTGAACTACTGAACTAAAGGAACTAAAAGTCCGAACTAGTTCCTTTCACCGATTGAACGAGATCGGAGCGCTCCCTTTAAAGACCGAGCAGGCACAACTCTAAGTAATAGGGTGCCATCTGCGGGTACCTAAGTTACCATTAATTCTAATTACAAAGTAGTAAAACTAAACTGTGCCCTAAGCACGACTTGTCGAATCCTGCGTCACGTAAAATCGAATAGTAAACTATAACGAGTTTGTATGACGTTTGGAACAGCGCACGCCCGTGAGCGTATTTGGAACTAAAATTTAATATGAGATTTCTCGATCTCGATACGATAACCGTAACGTAACGCAGGATTCGACAAGTCGTGCTTAGGGCACTGCTTACCTGATAACGAGAGGGTCCATAAGTAATAGTCGTAATATTCTCGTATGACACTTTGCGTTGAATTTAACATTTGTGTCGTCATTGTGCTAATTTTATCTGAAACAAATAAACATTAAAAATCAGTAACTACTTCCACTAGTTTGGGTGACACACAGTAAGCTCGTTTTTATCTCAGAATACGAAATAAATCAGAACCGCGAGCGCACCTAAAAGTGAGGCAACTAAAACTACTCTTGAATAGAGTAGTTTGGCATAGTCATCTCCGAGCACGCAGCGTACCGTGACGTGTTGTACGAATGACAATACTAATTAATTCCTTCTCGTGACATTCTTACATACAGAATTGTCGTTGGGCTTATAAAAAAGTGAGTTATGATTAAATTTCAAGTAGCGAAATCAATAAAAAATGGACTCACTCCGCGGCGTGCGATTATGATTGAGCGTGGCTTCTGGTTTATTCCGTATTCTGAGGTTTCTATTCGAGGCCTACTACCTACCATCTATACTTCATGACATAACAACTAGTGGCTCCGTGAGCTGTTTAGACCTCGAGACCTCATTTTGAACATCTTTTGTTTTTTTTTATTATCCAAGAAACGAATCGACAAAAATATCCTATACTTAGGTATAATTATCGCACCAGGGGGGCTAGCACGCGTGCCATTTTGTCGCGTTTTGCTCAGTGCGTCCTTCACTGATTCCGTCACTATGAAAGGGATGCACTGCGCGACAAGCGACAAAATGGCGCGCCGTGCTACATGGTGCAGTGCCCTAAGCACGACTTGTCGAATCCTGCGTTACGTTACGGTTATCGTATCGAGATCGAGAAATCTCATACAAAATTTTAGTTCCAAATACGCTCACGGGCGGGCGCTGTTCCAAACGTCATACAAACTCGTTATAGTTTACTATTCGATTTTACGTGACGCAGGATTCGACAAGTCGTGCTTAGGGCACTGATCACAAAATTTCACGAAGATTGGGTAATTTTTGGACATAATTTCGATTTTTTTCTTTTAAAAAAATCAACCAATGTGTGAAAAATTACACTAGAGGCTCCGAATAATGTGTCAGGAATATTTGTGAGTTTTACCGAATTTACGTGCAATTTTATTATCACGAGCTTTTCAGTGCATAAAAACAGGGCGAGGTAACCTGACCACTCTTCCGAAGCATTTCAGTAGCTAGTATGTAAGAAGTTCTGGTCTGTTCATTTTGAGATGAGGCTCATGCCCAGCTTTGGGACGTACAATAGGCTGGTAATGGCGATGATGGTTTATCAAATAAAACTGGGCCGACTGGGCTGGGAGAGATTAATATGAATATCCAGGGAGACTCGAACTTCACGGAACTAAGTTGAGCCATTAAATATGCTTCTCCGACCCTAAATAAGAATTAGGTAAACTTGGATGGACATTTAAGGAGACTTTTATACTGTGTCTAATTGAGGTGTTAATAACGAGATGAATGGTTTATTCTTGTATTCGATTTAAAAATTTTAGATAAAAATTCTGTTTGTACACCTGAAAAGGTAGAGTTTTGGTGAATCATAGAGTTTTCAGTGTATTATTGTGCTAGCAAAGTAACTCTCACAAACAATAGACTGACTTTTATAATGCCGAGTTTATAACCATGCAAATTGCAATACAATGCGACGTCGCAAAGCGAGCGAGTTTGGGGTGGGCGATCGGACGCTGCATTGTATTGCAACTTGCACGATTTTTCTTGCAAGTCTAAATTCAGCTTAAGTGCTTGACCATGGGGAATATTTGTTTTGGGTTACGAATGATGTCAAAAAGGTATTGCTTATTTATGTATCTATTTATGCAGATACATATTTGTTCGAAAATAAAGGAACAAACACAGGTGACAAACATAAAGACACAAACAAAGGCCAACTTACGCCTAAAGTTATTTATGAGGTTCTTAGTTACGTACGTTTGGTAAATAATTGTGGTTGTAAAAATTATTTGTACTTGTTACACAACAACATAAAGAAATACCGGATATCGACTGCCAGTACATACTTACATAAATTAACGTAGGTCAGTTTCATAACTAGTAAAAAAACAGCTCTCTCCGTTTTAAATTAATTAATACTGTTAAAACAACTTGCATTTCAATGAGACCGAATTATGACCAATTAAAATGTGTGCTTTAAATTGATATAATAAATAGCTTTTTACAGAGAGCATATTGAAGTATTTGTGATTAAGAAATATACTAAAATATTATTTCGATTTCCACCTTTATTCTTTACAAATTATGCTTAAAAAAGGTTTGCGACTGTTTTGTTTCTTTGTGTGCTTATAATTCTCTTATAGAAGAATGCAATATAACAACAATTTCCTATTATCCGTAATTATAATGACAATTCGTTTTAAACTTTTTATGTTAACATACATTTTTCGTTATATTCAATTATCTTCTTTATTCCAATTTCCCTTTTAGACTGCAAAATTCGCACATCAAAAATGATTAGGCAAACTACTCAAAAAACCCATATATACTTACGTAAATACATATATGCTGTAAAACTTATATCAATATCTAACATTGCAAGTGAGTTCCACGCACAAATACTCGACCTATAATACTATGAAGATGGCTACAGAATAGCAATTTCCGTGTCAAGAAACATGTTATCGACGAATTTCTCCTAGCAGGTTTTTTCGATCTTCATTTTTGATTATAGGCCCTTGTTCGGCGTACGTGTGACGGCTTGGCTATTATTTCTTGCAGAAACTAATACCTACTGGTTGCATCAAACTCTTTTAGTAGGTAACATGTAACTGTGCGTGAGATACTTGAATCGCTGTTAAAAATCTTGACCTTTTGAGTACTACTTTCTCTTTTGTAAGCTGCTAAACCACAGATGATTAAAACAAAATAAAAGTTTTAGGCAAATATTTAATTTTATGAACATGGAATTCATTTTGTAAAGACTATATAAAACTTGCTTTTTTCTGATGAAACTAATTATTTGAAGGAAAACCGGACGGTTTTCCTCAGCTACGTAGCTGAGGTAACTTTTGTAACAATTGCAAACAATCGAATACTGAATAAAGTTAGTTAATTGAATAAATAAAGTTTTGGAAATTATATTTGACATACAATGACAATGCAAAGAAAAATCCGTTAAGCAGCTGGACAATTATATATTTATAATTATAATTATATTTTCAATTATATTTGAGTCTTTCCGCGCCCACGGCGGCTGAAGTGTCGGAGAAAACGTCAAGGTAATTTTAAAACCAACATGTCCTGGCCCCTAATTCACCGACTTTACAATAAAATTATCGGTTTTCAATGACAGTTTGTTGTCAACTGCTGATTTGAAGAGCTTTTGAGCGCGCTTCATGTTGTCAAAGAAATGTAGTTCGAGTTGTCATATAAATCTGATAATTGTAAAGATGGTGAATTAGGGGCCCGAAGTGTTATTTCCTAGTATAGTTTATTTTTTAGATGATACCTAATAGTGCATTATTTTAGTGGTAATAAATAAATTAAATAAGTATCATGGGACAATTGACACCAATTCACTTAATCTCAAACTAGGTAAAGCCTGTACTATACCCCTAGAATAAACACTCGTATTCATCATACAAACGTCTGCCCCGGCCACGATTCGCAACCGGGACCTCAAGCTTCATAGTCAGGGTCTCTAACCACTACGCTACTCGGTCGTCAACAAAAAGCAATGAAATCTAAAATTTATGTAAAGATCTACACTGATTGTTTGTTTATAATCATAGGTGACTGATTTATTTGTGGTGTTTTTAAAGAATTTACTTGTAAGTACTGTATACTGTATAATTTATGTCTTCGCATAAAGTTGACACTTAGTTTCGTTGTAGTCCATAATGATATTAAAGTATACTTAGATTTTGGTACTTTTAAAAATTTCATTAGGTGCTAAATGTACCGCGAAAAATCCCAGTCAACGTCACGTCACAACAAAAGTTTTCGCTTATTTTTTTTTTATATTTCGTTTCTTGACGCTTAATACGTCTTCAGCTTTCTTGACACAGACCTCTCATCTTACAAGAGAACGGCTCTGTTGTGTTTACGAAATTTATGCCAACATAATATTATTTTATCTACACACATAATACAGGTCCTCTATTATGCGTTTAAACGCCGTAGGTAATGACCATCATCACGACAGTCAGTTTTCATCTTCAAAAACCAATACAATAAAAGATAATAGGCGTCAATAAAAAAAAACCGGCCAAGTGCGAGTCGGACTCGCGCACGAGGGTTCCGTAGAAAGATTTTAATGCTATTCCTCAGTGTTTTACGAAGTCCAGTGTTAGCAGAGCCCTGCTCTTAAGCAAAATGTTCGCAGTGTGTGGTCAACTTATATTGGTCTGCGAAATCTACAGACAGACATAAAAATTCAAGATTTTGAGACTTTTCTGAGTGGCTTGTGAATCCGACTCGCACCTGTCCGGTTTTCAAAACTCATTACCATCATCACCAGCTTTTTACGTCCCACTGCTGGGCACAGGCCTCCTCTCAACGTGAGAGGGCTTGGGCTATAGCTCCCACGCGTTTGATGACACTTGGTGTTTCCTCCGTTGCAGCTTTGCCAAGTAAAATGTTGGCACGAGTTTTCAAAACTGTCATACAAATATTTTCAAATTCAAATTCAAATTCAAAAACATTTACTTTAGACCATGTCCATGAAGTGTTAGTACAATTACCTTATCCTATGTTAGTTTAATCTAAATCTAGGTTTACATATTATAAACTAAGCCTCTGGTTTGTTCGATGTTAGTTCCGTGCATAATATGGGGTTTTCACGAGGCCGTTGGTGCTTTTTATGTTAGTATATTATATTGGTTTAGATACCCACTAACATCGAACAAACACATCTATACCCATTAAAAGCATATAGCGGTCATCTATTGTGCCGACACTTCCCCACTCAATGGTCATTCGCGAAGTGAAAGTGACAGCGAGACGAAAAATACGCAGATCCGTTTGTAAGAAAGAGAAAGCAAGCCCTCTAGCACGTACCGTTTCTTTGAGTAGTGTTTCCTTATGGGTTTTGTAAAGTCAGCTGCATTAATTTGATATTGTTATATTTATTTATGACGTTATTATGGTGTGATCGATGGATTTATGCTCGTGGTATGAGATTAGAAAAGTTGAAAAAACCTAAGTTTTTTTTTTCAAAGGCAAATGGGCGTTTTCGGTGAATCATTAATTAGTTAAGTACCTAACTATAGTTAGCAGTCGTCACGAAACTGACGGTCAATGTCAGACACGATATATTTCATGAACTAAAAACAATTACTTTGTTCACCCGCGACCACAATGACAAATTTATTAAATTTTCAGTTCATAAATATGGACCTCCGCAAAGTAACGCCTGAATCAATAAATTACAATACATTTCGTCACAAAACTGATTATTAATGCGTGATTTAAACTTAACTTAAGCAACGCTGGCAGCACAATTTAAATGAAACTGCCCAAATACCTCGAAACGGGTGAACTGAGCGTCTAGTGTAATCAACGACCAAGAAAACATCTAGGTCGCGTTCGCGTTTTACTACGGCACAATTTGGCAGCGACGCTAGAGTGGCACGTATCGAAAACAAACAATTCTCACTATTTGACACTTGAACGGACTTTTTGCCCATCGAATACACTAGAGACCCTGGTCCAGATTGAACACGATTTCGATTAAAAAAAACCGTGTCAAAATCCATTAAGGAGCTACAATGCTATAAAGAGACAGAGACACAGAATACAGACGTCAAACTCATAACACCTCTTTTTTTCCATCGGGCATTGAAAACGGACGTAAATTCACTTAAGGCTGTTTTTATGCGACAAAGTTATTTACTAAACACTAAAAAATTAAAAAAAATCTCTTCTGCATTGCTATTCACCAGTGTCACTTTGCCAATGATGAAAGAAAAAAATAAGCGGCAAAATGTTTTTTCATTACGACTTAAAATTTAAAACCCTGTTACATTTTTGATAAACAAGTACTTACTTAATTATGTATGTTTGTACACTGTGTGTTCCAGTTTTCTTTAACAATATTGACAATTGCAATAATTGAAGTAATTCAAGCTTTTAATTATTATTTTTTTACCCAGAAAATATTTTATTTGAATAGGTATTTTTTGTTCACAAAAAGATAGTTAAGTATATTTACTTCTAAATAAGTATTAGAAAATATTTACTTTTCGAATAGAAACAGAATCGAAATCGAAATACATTCAACAACCCGATTGGATAGTTAAAGTTCAGCTGAGTGTACACAAGTGATCGCTGATCATATCATAAAGAAAGTATCAAAATAACTTTTACTTACGGAAGTCTCCAGTCATTTGAAAGGCTTTGTACTTAATTAACTTCATGCATAAAATGCGTAATAGCATAATTCTATGAAAGTTTAGTCCGACAGATTGTTAATAAAACAGAGGGCTGGCCACTATTTCGCACAACGTATCAGTATCGCTATACAGCGGGGAAATACGACCAGCCTTCTGGGCACCTTGCCCGTTGACGGCGATTTAGACCAAATTTTTTAACTTTAGGTTAAGTTTTTGTTTTTATGTTGAAACAAACCTTCGTTTTATAAACCTATTCCTCTAAATAAAACAAAACTAATCTCTGTTTAATATGCAATGGTATGGGTTTTCTAGGTGTGTTCTGGGTTTAGATTTTACTGTAACATTCAAAAATGATACGAGTGTATTTAAGAGTGTATTTGTTTAATTTTAGTTTTGATTCTAGATCTAGTTACTACAGTTATACTGTCGTCTCGAAATTGCTTTTATATTTTTAAACATTAGTGCGACAAAATTACATTTGAAGAGCATCGTTGAGATTTTATTACGAAAGAAGCATTAAGAGCCTTAAGATATTGCCCTGAGCGACTACCATTACTATGAAATACAGAAAGGAAGAAAGAAAGATTACATTACTGAAAAGAAAGTAGGGACCACTAAGTATTTTGATCGTTACGTAAAAATTGTGTTAAAAAGTATTGAAATAAGTGAAAAAATTGAACAGGTACTTAATTAAACATACAATGACTATGCAAAGAAAAATCCGTTAAGCAGCTGGACGTTTGGAGCTGGGTGTTTTTTTTTTTTTAGGTACTTAATTAAATTATTATTTGTGTAAATAAAAACAAAAGCCTTGTAATTACTGTTACTTAAAAAAATATAATATTACTTGCTTTTCTTTTGAGTAGTACATTTTGTTTACTTCTGATCTACATAAGGTAAATGTCTCAGTGCCGGGCACTGGTCCAATAGAGGACACCTAGAATATTCACACATACCAATAAATGTGATAAACTGGGTGTCAATTATTGGATTTAAGGTGCCAAACACTGGGACGTCTACCACACGCATGCAGTGTGGTTTATCTAATGGCACTGAATTTACATTTATTTAAAATATATTCACTATCTTTATGAGAGAGGCCAATTACCACAAAATATGTGGCAAGTGTTACAATTTATTATCACTTTTACCCGTAAAAGTTTGGAATTTTCGAGTGTGGCATCTTATCTTTATGAAATCGACTTTAATGTTAGAGATATCTAATATTTAAGCATATTTACCTATCTATACCTATAAAACAGTGACTGACTGACTGACTGATTGACAGACAACGCACAGCCGAAACCACTGGACCTTGAGACTTGAAATTTGGCAAACATATACATTGAGTATCCTAGAGGTGCACTAAGAAGAGATTTTTCGATATTCCCACGGGATAGGGAACTAGCCTATTTTGAAATATTTCACGAGGGCAAAGCCTCGGGGCATAAGCTAGTGTATTCATAATAATATGTAGTCGTTTTGATGAAATGCACGATCAATAAACTCAGATATAAAAATAAAAAATCTTTAATTTATGCATAGGTAATATTATTATAAGTTTAACTGCTAATTTGAGCTTGTATACAGTCAAGTGCAAAAATATGGGTGCACACAAGTTACTCAAAAATGTGTCCCATGGCTCTTGAATGTAGGCGAATTAAGGTTGCGGTATTGTTGTTGTGGCGGATTAATTCGATACTTATGTTTGCACTAGACCGTACAATCTGCTTACTCCATTTCCAGTTTTGTTAATCTTTTTGAAAAATAACTGTCATTTTGTTTCAAAAACAGAGGTACGCTTCTTCAAATACACCCGTTCTCAGTGAGAACTGTCACTTTATCCGCATTTAACAATAAACAGTAACAAAAAAAAAACAGCTTACCTTTAAACACTAACAACCACTACACTTCACTTGTCAAAGTTCGAAATAGAAATTTGAAAGTTCGAATTTGAAATTTGAAAACGCGGCCAACTCCCGCGCAGCGTCCGCGCGGCTGCGAGCTCGTCTGATCGACTGCGCCCGCGCCATGAAAGGTGTAACACCAAAACTTCCTGACAGCATCTTTTACTTTCCGAAATCTTGAGCGCAATTATACACAAATTATACGCGTAGAATAAACATGTGAACGCCGGTGGGTTTTGAGAATGGGTTGGCCGTTTCACGCTCGATAAAATGTGGCACTCAAAGTAGGCTTGAAACGCTACGTGAATATAATACTTACTGTTTGGTTATTATACACAAAACGCCAGGACGAATTTGACTTTTTAACTCCGAGCTCAAAAACCGGCCAAGTGCTAGTCGGACCCGCGCACGAGGGTTCCGTACCATCCTAACTAATAATATAAATGAGAAAGTAACTCTGTCTCTCTGTCTCTCTGTCTGTCTGTTTGTTACCTCTTCACGGGAAAACCGCTACACCAATCTCGATGAAATTCGGTAAAAATTAGTCTGAATATTGAGGAATAACATAGGCTACTTTTTATACGGGAAAATTGTATAGTTCCCGCGGGATAGCGATAACCGAAATCTACGCGGACGAAGTCGCGGCAAACAGCTGGTTATCTATAAAAAACGGAAAAAATCATGTCTGTTGTATGGGAGCCGTACTTAAATATATATTTTATTCTGTTTTTAGTATTTTTTTGTTATAGCGGCAACAGAAATACATCATCTGTGAAAATTTCAACTGTCTAACTATGATGGTTCATGAGATGTATGTAGGCTGTAGCCTGGTGACAGATAGACAGACAGACAGACAGATGGAAGGGCAGCGGAGTCTTAGTAATAGGGTCCCGTTTTTCCCTTTGGGTACGGAACCCTAAAAAGGGGTTACAAGTTTGACTTGTGTAGAATCTTAGGTGTCTGTATGTCTATTTGCGGCATCGTAGCTCTAAAACGGATGAACTGATTTAGGCGCGACTTTTTTTAATCAAAAGCTAGCTTCATCAAAATGGTTCTTAGCTGATAATATAAGTTGAGATATCCAAGTGTAAAAGAGACATTATAGTGTTCAGGTTTTGACAATGGGGAACGGCGTTTTGGTATATATATATATTATGGAAGCAGGCTCATTGAAAAGCTAAAATTAAGCTAGTACTTAATTTTTTTACGCAGAAAACTATGAATAACAAAATTTAATAATGTCAGAAGTAGACTTCAGAGCATTCAAAGAAGGATAAATATTCACTTTGTTTTAGTAAAACGTCCCAAGGACTTTAAGAGAATATTTATTAGCTGTATGATGAAAAAAGTTTCAATTCAGTAAAAAAAAACATTACTTAAACAGACTGCTACTCTCAAGTCGTTTTGTGCGTTTATTTCGAAATAAGGTAAATGTTGGCACATTCAATGTTTTTTTTCATTAGCAATATAGATGTCCAACAGGGTGTCAATTATTGACATTAAAGTGTCAAACATTAGTACTACTGAATAGCTGACAGACGAGTAGACAAAAGCGAGAATAAGGCTCGCCGAGACTGAGAGTATTTACGACATAAATAATAAGGGTGTAAAGGTCCTGTCTCCAATTTTGCTCTGAATTTAAAAACCGATTCCATTTGGTTTCCTCCATTATCAAATAAAATAGTCCATGATCTCAATGGAAATTCCAGAAAAATATGATTAACCCCGGGGTTCGAACCCGTATCCCTGACATTCACATACACTAAACTTACTTAAACTGTAGTACTCGTATCTGGGTATAAGCACGTGACACGGAATGTCATAAACCAAGGTTTGACAATTTGGGTTAGTCATATTTTTTGTTTCAGTTAGTCACATTATCTTCAAACTTAAGAGTTTATACCCTTGTCGGTGGAGTTCCTTCCAATCATCTCTCCTATGACCCAGTTCCTTGACCTCATGATACGGCACGACACCGGCCTTCTCCTTTAACTGGTCCATGTAGCTTCGCCTAGGTCGACCTCATCCTCTCTTTCCTTCTAAAATGGTCTTAAAGAAGTTGTCGTGTTCTATCAGATGTCTAAGCAATTTCCTGCGTCTATTCTCTACAGTATTCGGGATCATAGTGAAATAAAAACGGTTCACTCACGTATATAAGTCGAGTTTAGCCCGACATGTTTCGGACTAATTCGTAGTTCTTCCTCTGGGAGCGCATGACCCAGCGGCAACGAGACGCACATTGCGTGCCGCGGCTCAGCTCGCGCGACTACTAACCCCAGAGGAAGGACTACGAATTAGTCCGAAACGTCGGGCTAAACACGACTTATATACGTGAGTGATCCGTTTTTATTTCACTATGATTGAATCTCACGGTAGTTTCATGTTAAAAGTATTCGGGATCGTTTCAGTGACTATTTAAAGTTTAATAAGTAAAACAGTATTCAATATATTATAGCACGACAATGTATTTTGTGCACAACTTCAAATTTAATAACTTTCTAGGAAATACGTAGCGGTAGTGCAAAGCGGAACTTGATGTATACTCAACTTTAGTTTAAGCTTAAGTAACGACTAACGACAGAACGTAGCATGGGTGGTAAAATGAAGAGGACTGCCAAATGTCTATACAATAAAATATCGTCATGTCATGGGACAATTGCCACCAGTTATTATTGATCTAGTCCCAAACTAGGCAAGGTCTGTACTATGGGTACTAGACAACGGATGAATATGCTTATATATATAAATACATACTTATATACATATCAAATACAAATAGTTTGTTTAAATAAGCAGTTTTTACAAAGGGAAATATCCATCAGACTCCAAACTAGGCTGAGCCTGTATCTTGGGCGTCTGCGAGAGCGATTAACAACATACCTAGTTTCTAAGTTACAAAACAGATGGGCGCTATGGTTGTGATACAATTGAATCAACGGTGGAGGTGCATGCAAAAGGTTAATACCTACTCAATAACAACAGTAAGTAGGTACACAATGATAACTAACGGATAAATAAAGTATAGGAGCGAGCATGAAAACGTGTGTTAGTGTGTGTGTGTGTGTGTATGTGCGCGCGCGCGTGTGTGTGTGTGTGTGTGTGTGTGTGATATCAAACATCAGAGACCCGAGAACAAACAGGTCGCGTACCTTTAAAGTAATAAGTCTGCTGTAGATAGTTTCACTATAGAGAGGTCTCTGTACCATTAATTTTGTATGGCACTTAGACATCTGCTTAACACAGTATTATACACTTATATCAGTTTTTTATATTGAGTTACTGTGCTAAACAAAATGAGTGAGTACCTATACATTTTTAGGTAGAACTGTCAAAATGTGAAATGACCTCCAAGCTAGGATGTTCCCTCCCTATTGTAACATTGGTTCCTCATAGAGAAGTGTGAAGAGGTACTTTACGAAGCCGGAATGACGGTGCTAAGGAAAGGGGATATTATTGTCCTACTTCTGTCATCATGGTTTTCTGGACTGCATTGTGTGCTTACCATCAGGCGCCATGTCACTTTGCCGAGCTGTTGTAAAAATTAGAGACCTAAATAATGTAGTGAAGCTAGCCACAGAGGCTCGAGTACGAATATTCGAATTCTCCCGTTATCGAATCGAAATCAAGAAACTTCATACTAAATTTTAGCTCAAAATATATCCATAACGTTACTACTCGATTACGTTACGCAGGATTCGAATATTTATACTCGCGCCTCTGCAGGCTTATTATTTTAAAGGAACGTGACGTTGTATATACATCTGCTGTCTTCTTAGTTTTATCGCCCTTGGAACGCAGGAAGTTTACACTTCTTACTCAAACACATGTTCAAGTGCTTCACGTCTTCGCTTAAGCTAAATCATCGTCTCACACTGTTGCTACATGTTAGAAGAGAGAATGTTTATATGTTTATCTAATTTTGTTGCGTAAAAGATCCTCAGGCCAGGCGTGCAATAAGATTTCATTTTCCTGCGATAATAAAGCAACGTGTAAAATCACAGAAAAAAGAGAGAAAAATGTTCGTCACAGCTAAGTATTCGATAGCTTAACCAACTTAGAAAAGTTGAAAAATCCCCGGCATTGTCATTTCAAAGTTCAATATTTCAAAGTTCAATATATCAAAGTTCAATATTTCAAAGTTCAATATTTCAAAGTTTAATATTTCAAAGTTCAATAATTCAAAGTTCAATATTTCAAAGTTCAGTATTTCAAAGTTTAATATTTCAAAGTTCAATATTTCAAAGTTCAATATTTGAAAAACGGGTGAACCGATATTATTGAAACTTAGCTAAGAACCATCTCGATTAAACTAACTTTCGATTGAAAAAAACCGCATTATAAGCGGTTCACCCATTTGGGAGCTATGATGCCACAGACAGATACACATATACACAGATACACAGATACACAGATAAACAGATACACAGACACACAGATACACATGTCAAACTTATAACACCCCTCTTTTTCGTCGGGGGTTAAAAACCGTGTTGCTGTAAATTAAGATCATGAGGCGCGCTTGGCTACTTTTTAACCCCCGACGAAAAAGAGAGGTGTTATAAGTTTGACCTGTGTGTCTGTGTGTCTGTGTATCTGTGTATCTGTCTGTGGCATCATAGCTCCCAAACGGATGGACCGATTTCGATGCGGTTTTTTTTAATCGAAAGCTAGTTTAATCGAGATGGTTCTTTCGTAAATTTCATTAAAATCTGTGTACCCGTTTTCGAAATATTGAACTTTGAAATGACAATGTCGCGGGTTTTTCAACTTTTCTAAGTTGTTAATTTGTACAAAGCGTTCTTCAATGGGTCAGAAAAAAAAATACGTTTCAGGTACATAGAAATCTCCCTATGGGTTCAGCAAAAATTTCTTCATATCTTTCTTCTTACAAAATATTCTCGTTTAGAAACCATTAGGTTGAATGAAAAAATTATAGTTTTACCAAACAAAGGTAACGAACCCAAAATTATTTTTAATATTATGATGCAAATTTTACGTATAATACCTAATCGCTATAACATTACGCATACATAAATATTACGTAAACTTCCGAACCGCTTTGATTGCATGCAATTCCGTATACTTACGTAATGTTCTATGACACTTCATCTGCTTTCTAGTAGGACATACCACAATATAATTTTAGTAGGTAAAACACCCATTTTAAAGTAGAACTACAAATTATTTGATCTAATATTTTTTTATTTATAGTTAGCTAGTTAAGTTCTATTATAAATGTTCAAGTTCTGTTTGTTTTATTATTAGGTAAATTATTTTATCTACACATGATGATATGTATCATAAGTTTTCTATAGTGCGTTCAGAAACCGTAGAAAATTACCAGCATTGCAGCACGACGTCGCCTTCGCCACCAGCGCCCCCAACCCCCAGCAGTAAAGTAATAGTCATTACGAATTGTTTCAAATTTGAAAACCAACATAATTTACAATCATAGTGAAATAAAACGGATGACTAATAATGTGATATTTTTTTTTTTACAATAAAAAAAAACAGTTTACGAAACGTCGGCTCGGTATGTTTGTCTATGATTAAAAAAAAAAATGTCAAATTCGTGACAGATATGGGTATAATATATGCCTTCGACTTCTGAACCCATCTTAGAGCACTTATAATATGTGTGTAGATAAAGTAATGTATGCAAGTCCACATAATTAGGCCTTAAAACACTCGTGTGATCCTATTATGAAACTCAGCTTCGCCTCGTTTCATAAAAACACACTCGTGTTTTAAGGATCCTCATTATGTAGCAGTTGCATAAACTACTATAAATGGGTAAGTTTGTTTATTATTATTCAATCACACAAAAACAGCTAGACGAAGTTTGGCCAAATTATAGGAATGAAGATAGTTCAATCTTCCTCGAGAAATTTAACGCAGATGAAATCGCGAAAACAGGTAGTTGATGATATTGATAATACTTTTTGATTTTTAACAGAACAAAAAATGTTTCCAGCCTTCCTTTTCATACCGAGCGACATTAATAGGCACACACAATAAGATCGCATATCAAAAGCAATTGGAGCAATCCGTCAAAAGGTTAGTATTTAGGTCAATAGAGCTTATAGTCCATGACAAACAGTCTCATGCACTTACACATCGTGTGACACGAATCACCTGTATCGTAGATCGTCACCTGCTATGCAGACAAAAGTTCATAATGGAGAGAAAGTTCACTTTCAAGGCACAAGACGTGAACTGGCTTGCTATTTGGCGAATAAAGGCTTATTAACTGGTCGAGATAGATGTCTTAGATGTGTTCGAAGCAGGTTGAAAGACGCAGTAAATAAATATATCTACATATAAATAAGTATGGGCACTAGAGGCATTTCATCTTAGCCCTCTAGGTTGACAACTCATCTGCAAACCCCCCGGAGATGCGGTTATTTATGGAGCCCATAGTATGGACAGAGGTGATCACATACCATCAGGTGACCCACTTGTTCGTCGTATAAAAAATGGGGGAATTAGGGACCGAAATACCGGCAAAATTATAACGTTATATAACAATACCGGTATATAAACTGCTAACATAATGTGCTTGTAAGTTTTTGATGTAACGGTATTTTGGGAAAAGAAGTGGGGCTGGTAACAAAATGTTTTACCGTTACGTGTATGTATTGTACATGACTGTAATAATGTTTATTTATGTAGTATATTTATTTCTAGTTAGCAATTTAATTTAAATTGTTATGTTAATTTTAAGTTTCTCCTTTCTGTTCATTTATGCCACCTAAATTAGCCTCTTCATCTTGGTTTCTGTATTTTGGTTGTCTGTAAGAGATCGCTTTTAAGCGATAAGACCGCCTATTGTCTACCGTACCTGTTTTTCTTTAATCTCCTTGTACTGTTTTGTGGTTTTCGATAAAGAATATTTGTATTGTATTGTACTGTTACGTCTTGTCTTCTCTTTCTTACATCCGAGTGTTGAAGGACAAGGAGAGTCGAGCGAGCTGGCAACGTCGCTTTGTGTTGATGTAGCGTACCGTTACCAAGGTATCGGTTCGGTAAATATAGTTCGGTATTTGTGGTACCTATCGTTACCAAAATAACGGTACTTTGCAAAGTGTCGGTAAAAATCCAGTAACGTTATCTGTACCTGGGAGAATTGACATCGTTATTATGTGACATAGTCCCAAATAAACCGCACCGTGTACAGTCGAATAAACGAAATTGCCTGCCTCTGGGGAACCTTTTCCCAATCAACTTCACAATTATTTATTTGGCTGATGCGTGGAATTGAATGTCAATGCGGAATTTACTAAGTAATAAAAGGGGATAGAAGTGACATAATGTCGTCGCGCTTGTGACGCGTTATGCCACAAAATGCGCGAATTTTGTAAGTAAATGAATAAGTACACTTAACTCAAGCAGAGGATCGTGGGTTCAAATTTATGTGCGGAATTACATTTGTATTTTATCATGAGCTTTTCGGTGAAGGAAAACATCGCGAGGAAACCTTTAAACCCTTGCGAAGCAAATCAATTATGTGTGTGAAGTTTCCAATGCACACTGGTCCCGGGTGGGAACTTTAGCCCAAGCCCTCTCATTCTGAGAGGAGGCCTGTGCCCAGCAGTGGGACGTAAATAGGCTGGTGGTGGTGGTGGTACCTATTGTTCAAAAAACAGGATAGAACACAAGTTACAAAAATCAAATTCGAGTACATTATTCCATTGTATTGTGACTCGGTATTGCCCGTGATATTTAATGTGTTCGAAAATAGAGTTTTGCAGCACTTGTAATTGCGGAAACTCATCCGCAGTGTGTAATTACACTAGCAATTGTGTGCGTGATTGCGTAGTGCTTTTGCGTGTGTGCATTATAACAAGAGTAGCATAAAAAACAGCAAAATTGTTTCTGGAAGGAATTGCAAACGAAAGAATTCTATGCTCGTTTTATTACTTCAGTTTTTTTTTTCGAAAGGGGGAGGCAAACGTGCAAGCAGGTCACGTGATGTAAACCATCACCGCCACCCATGATAACCAGCAACCTTAAAAGAGTCACTAGTCCGTTGCCGACCGTTAAGGAGGAAAAGGGATAGAAGAAAGGGGGGGTCGGGCCTCCGGCACTCTCACTGACCGAAGGCAACGCAAAAGGGGCGCTGTTGCTCCGCGCTGATTTTCTGCGAGAGGGTGGTAGATACTTCCCCGGACGTGCCGGCCCATTCGTACGGCAGCAAAAAGCTACAGTATGGCTCTCCTACTACAGAAAACCTGATGCGCACCTTCAATCCCACAAAAGCTTCCCATTTTCTATAGGTACACAATCAAACGCAGACCGTAGCTTTCAAGTCTGTTATTATTTCAGAACAAGTTATAGTTGCCTTTCGAATACGCCAGCTGTTTAATACAAGGATTGGCGGCCTTATTCACATAGTCATTAGTTCGAGAATGACTTTGAAATCTAACTAGGTCTACAAACTAAAGTGCTGATGTCATGGTCTGGTTCTTGAAGGAATTTTGAACAAGCTGAATAAATTACCTACAGATTAACATTTTGCTCAATATTAAAATTCATGTTTATACTGGCAGGCGAGATAGCATTATATGTTTATTCTTTGGACTTTTAATATTCCTGTTCCTAGATTTTGAATTCTAAATTAGATAAGTTAGTCTGCTATGGAAATCCGTGTTAGAATTTTCTTCCGATGGGACAGGCTGTGCCTAGTGCAGGGACCAGTGCGATCTCACTTGAAGTAACACTGCTACACGATTGTCACGTGGTCCTCAGATTATTGCAAGCTGTATTATTATGTTTCTACTAAACTTGATATTAATAAAGTATTTGTATTTGTATAATGCACATAATGTTTCTTAGATGATGTATGTTTTGGTCGCCATAGGTTTACTTTAGAGTAAAGTTATGTGCTGAAAAGTATCTAAATGCGAATAAAATTGTCTTTTGATCTACAGAATAGTGTCTTTATAATTTTGGCATCGACATAATTATCTGTTAGCAGATTTTAAATACGTATAAAGTATTAAATACTTTTAACAAAACTTCCTTTACACTAGGAAATTTGTTGAGATCTCAATCATAAACTTAATTTCGAGTGTCGGAAGTTACAAAGGTAAAAAAAAATAAACGTTCTTAACGATAAAGAAATAGCAATTAAGAGTTGAAATTAAATTCAATTATACAAAGCACGATGACCTGCAGTTAACAATGGGAGAATGTACTCAAAAACACATAAAACAGGCAATTAATAATTGATTGTCGCCTTAGCTGCAAGTTTTTGTTCCTGAGAAATGACCGAAAATAATGGATGTTATGAATCTGACACGGCGACAGCAGCAGCCATTGTAAAGTTTCTCAAAACCGGCCAAGTGTGAGTCGGACTCGCGCACAGAGGGTTCCGAACAAATTTGTAGGTATATAAGTAGTTCGTCTATAACGGGAATACCAATTAAAGTCATCATTAACATTCATTTTGATGAGGCTTGTAAATTCTTTGCTTAACTCAGTAATTTAATTCTGGCAGTCTAACCTTTATGCTTTTTTTCTTTAAAATGTCTAAAATTTACCTAACAAATATTATATATAAATGCTTGGTGCCACAGGTCTCCATTGCCATTCAGCGGGGTAATGCTGCTGGTATTATGGGGACCTTTGAGCCGGGTACGATGCGGGGTGGGGGGTTTCAGGTTAGGTTCTTTTGACGAAGCATGTTGCTGATGATGTCTTGTAATTTAGGTTAAGCTAGTTGACGAGGCCTGTTGCTGATGTATTTCAATGTAAATGCCCGTTACTTGACATTGTATAAATAAAAGTCAGTTCATTTTTTTTTTATTAAAAACAACTCTCCGCAACTTTGCAATTCCTTCAGTCTCTTTATCTTTTTCTTTTGATAGTGTTTAACCTGACTCAACGCTAGGACCGTATGGTGGCCTTTAGACGCCCAATCTGACTGATGTAACGTATGATTGACAGCAATTGATTGAAGCAAACTGAAGCAAGATCTTAGACAATCAGTCACGAACATTCATTATAGCTTCTATCAGTCACGAGGCCAAAATCCGGCTATTAATAAAGTAAAAGCATGCGTGAATTCTTGCAATATCTTTAAAGAAACGCGGGAAAATGGAGGGCAAAATTTTATTGTGGTTGCAAAAAAGACTGACAAAATATACCTCTACTTACCCTTTATTTTTTTTTGTGAAATTTAAACAAATGAAGATGACGACTATCAAAACGATTACACAAAGAAGGATGTGTGATTTGCCCAATGGTTAAAAATAGTTGCACCCTATTTACAAAACAAGATACCTGCATAAGAAAAAGTACTAGTGCTGTAGATGAATAAAAACTCTTTGTAACGTTACGTTCATCATCATCATCATGGTGACCTTTTGTTGATCCACTCCTAGATATAGGCCCCTTCCCTCTTCTTCCACTCCTGGCGATCTTGTGCCCGTCTCATCCAGTCTCGACCTCCGTGCCGTCGAACATCGTCCATCCAGCGCTGCGGTGGTCTGCCGCGCCCTCTAGTGTCCGCTCTGGGTCTCCATTCTAGGACTCGTCTGGTCCAGCGACTCTCGTCCATTCTCGCAATGTGCCCTGCCCATGCCCAGTTTTTTCTTGCTATAACAGCCATGACGTCCTTCACTTTCGTCTTGCTTTAACGTTACGTTAGTTTGTTCAAATCACGACTGACTGACGCTTGATTGACAATGCGTGATTGACAGCAAGCAACAACACGCTCAGTGACTTAACACAGTGACAATGACTGCAAAATTCAAAATATCAATCACGTAATTATATTCAAATTCAAATTCAAATGTATTTGTTTGTTAGAATACAATATAATACAATGGTCTTAAGGTAATATTATTGATGTCTTGGTATTCAGCATGCAAGCAAGCGTACAAATATTTCATTATTATAAACGAAAGGTAGGTAATTATTTAAATAATATTATTTTAGTTATAATTACATTCACAGAAAAAAAAAGTATAAATATAAATGTCAATTACTATAAATGTCAATTTTGCTTATAATTTAAGTAGTCCTTAACGCTATAAAAACATTTCTCACTCAACCATATCGTCAGATTACTTTTGAACATCTTTCGCTGTAATACTTTCAATTCATCCGGCAAATTATTAAAAATTACTATGCACATATTAAAAATATTTGTTTTGTAAATGTCTTTACGACAGCGGGGTTTGTACAATAGAGACATAAAGGATGTCCTCGTCGGCCTCTGTATAATTTCACTGCATTTTTTAAAGTATTCTGGGTGAGTTTTGACAAAAACACACACATCTCTAATGTACAAACACGGCAAAGCTAAAATATTTAATTTTCTAAATAGTGGATACAGCTATCATCCTTCCAAGCATTACATATAACCCTTATGCACTTTTTTTGAATTTTAAAAACTTTCTAACTCCACAGAGTTGCCCCACAATATTAAGCCATAACCAAGTACAGAGGATACATATCTATGGTAAGCCGTTGGTGAGCCGTAAGCCTCCATGGAAACAGTCTCTCGTAGTCTTCTAAGTGCAAACACAAAACGATTTAATTTAAGGCATATTTGTTCAATTTGATCTTTCTAATTGAGGTGATTATCGATAATCAAACCTACGAATTTTATTGTGCATACTTTATCCACTTTTTTATTTCCATAAACAATATTCATGGGTACAGAATTCGAATTATATGAATTAAATTGTATAATTTTCGTTTAGTTAATATTAATATGCAAATTGTTATCATTCATCCACTCAATAATATCACGCAGTTCTCTGGTAACACTTGACTCGAATGTTTCCCTATCCCCACATTTAACGACAAGTGTTGTGTCATCAGCAAACATTATGATTTTATGTGTTGTGGCTTTCGGCAAGTCATTGATGTAAAGCAGGAAAAGTAAGGGACCAAGGATACTTCCCTGTGGAACACCTTTATTGTTAGCTCTAAATTGTGATCTAAAAACCTGTTTTATTATAGTTTTATCTGAACCACATGTTGAAATTGATTTAATCTCTACACATTGCATTCTATCAGTCAAGTAACTTTCTATCCATTCGAGCACCCTTCCTCTGATCCCATACACTTCAAGTTTATGAAGGAGCTTGGAATGGTCAAAAGCCAAAAGCCAAAAGTAAGTCAAAAGCCTTTGACATGTCCAAAAATACTGACACTACAGGAGTTTTATTATTGATACATTCAGTTATATATTTTACAAGATCAAAACATGCAAGTGTGGTCGAGCAGCCGTTTCTGAAACCATATTGTTCTATACTAAGTATACGATGTTTAGTTAAAAAATCATTAATTCTTAATAACATCATGCTTATCACTGCTTAATAATATCATGAACTTACACGCCCAGTCAAGAGTTTAGTCTAACCACAGTCAGAGGTCCCAGTAAAAATATTCTATTCCAGCGTAACGTAGGTCACTAATCAAGTAGTAACGTTATCGAGAAATTTGTATGACGTTTGGAACAGCGCCTGCTCGTGGGCGTATTTGGAACTAAAATTTAGTATGAGGCTTCTCGATTTCGATACGATAACGTTAGGTTACGCAGGATTCGAATATTCGTACTCGGGCCTCTGTCAGTCACACATCAGTCTGACAGAGGCCCGAGTACGAATATTCAAAACCTGCGTCACCTAAACGTAATCGAGTCTGTATAACGTTTGGAACAGCGTCCGCCCGTGAGCGTATTTCGTGTTCCGGATGGCTCGAGACAGGGGGAAATTTTCGGAGCTAACGGTCAACCTCCAGTAATGGAGTGGCACTTTAAGAAGAAGAAGAAGAAGGAATTTCTTTATTGGAAAGACTTGAGCTTCTTGAAAGGCTGCGCATTCCGATTTTTGCTACCATTATTGTAATAAGATATTTTTTTTATTGTATCAAGTCTAGAGCACTTTTCTCTAACTATACGAGTATCAGTGAATTTTTTTTTTATACGACGAGGAAGGCAAACGAGCAAGTCGTTCACCTGATGGTAAGTGATCACCACTGCCCATAGATACCCACAACCCCAGAGGGTTCGCAGATGCGCTGCCAACCTAGAGACCTAAGATGAAATGCCTCTTGTGCCCGTAATTACACCGGCTGTCTTTCTCTCCACACCGGAATACAACAGTACAAGCACTGCTGCTTAGCGGCATGATTAGCGGTGGTAATAGTAAGCCTGAGATACAGAGTTCACTAAAAATCCTAGTGCAGGCACACGCGTTACGAAGATTTTCTGTACACACACACTGGACTTCTTAAAACACTGGGGAAAAGCGTTAAAATCTTTCTACGGAACCCTCGTGCGCGAGTCAGACTCGGCCGGTTTTTAAGTTTTCTATGGTGTTGCGTGGTTGAACGTTCGAGTGCTGACCTCTCCTCGCGAAGCCCAGCTATCTCCGCATGTGGCACGATGCTTAATTTATGTGCGTAAATTTATTCCGACTAGACAATAACGATGAAGTCGGTTAAAAAAGGGAAAGTGTATACTCTCTTCATAAGTAGGACTTTCGCATCAAGAGGGTAAGTAAGTAAGTAAGTAAACACTTCATTGTACAAAAAACAGGATAAAACACAAGTTACAACAATAACATTTGAGTACAAAGGCGGACTTAGCTTAGGGTTAGCTTTGTCTCAATATTTTTTAGTTATTTCGAGAATAATTACAACTTAGGCCCTTTGTCTTATCAACCGCTGCCGTCACCGTCACGTCTCACTGAGAACGAGATGACGGCGAAAATGTAGCGATACATTACCTAAGTCATTTACATAGCCGCGCGTCCACCGCAACATCAGAGGGTCGAGCACGACTTTACGAAAGCTGCGTAACGTTACGGTTATCGTATCGAGATCTAGACACCACATACTAAATTTTAGTTCCAAATACGCTCACGGGCGGGCGCTGTTCCAAACGTAATACAGACTCGACAGCGTTTACTATTCGACTTTACGTTACGCGGCATTCGTAAAGTCGCACGACCCTCTGAGGCCCGAGTACAGTGCCCTAAGCACGACTTGTCGAATCCTGCGTCACGTAAAATCGAATAGTAAACTATAACGAGTTTGTATGACGTTTGGAACAGCGCCCGCCCGTGAGCGTATTTGGAACAAAAATTTTGTATGAGATTTCTCGATCTCGATACGACAGCCGTAACGTAACGCAGGATTCGACAAGTCGTGCTTAGGGCACTGACATTCGAAACCTGCGTAACGTAATCGAGTAGTAAACGTTATCGAGAAATTTGTATGACGTTTATAACAGCGCCCGCCCGTGGGCGTATTTGGAACAAAAATTTAGTATGAGGTTTGTCGATTTCGATACGATAACGTACCGTTACGCTGGATTCGTAAGCTTCGTGCTCGGCCTACTGAGTTGTTGAATAGTTGAAACACCCCGACGTTTGTATATCAAAGTTACGTACAGTCAGCAGCAGAATTGGCTAAGCAACAGAAGCGGTCACTACGAACACGACTCTATTGTTATAGACATAAGAGCTTGTGTAGATCATTTTGTGACCGCTTCGGTTGCTTAGCTACTTCTGCTGCTGACTAACTTACCTCAAAAATGGCTGACAGAATTTAATGAAACTTAGCTAAGAACCGTTGCTATTAAATTAGCTTTTTAAGGTTCCGTAGCCAAAATGGCACCTTCTACAATATTTTCCGTGCAGTAATCAAAAGCAATTTTATAATTAACAATTTGATTGAATAAGGCGTTATTTCGCGGATGTCCATAGATATTTATGAGCTACTTAAAACAATTTGATTGCGGGTGATGAGAAATGAACAAATTAGTTGTAGTTAGAATTAGATTTTTAGATTTATTTATTTACTCAACATTAAAATTACATTATGATAATATAAATACATGTCGAAATATAAGATTTTTTGTTGAGATCGTCAAAAAATCACAAACAAACGAAAATAATCCTAACGAGTATTATAAATGCGAAAGAACTCTGTCTCTCTGCCTCTCTGTCTGTCTGTTTGTTATCTCTTCACGGGAAAACCGCTCCACCGATCTAGATAGAATTTGGTAAGAAGATAGTTTGAACATTGAGGAATAATAAAGGCTACTTTTTATTCGGGATAATTATGTAGTTCCCGCGGGATAGCGGTAACCGAAATCGATGCTTTCGAAGTCGCAGGCAACAGCTTGTAAGTTATAAAAGAATTAATAATAATACAATGTCAAAAATTGTTTCGTCCCCAGAAGGGAGTTGTCAAGGCAGTTAGTTCAGCAATTTTATAATGACTTCTAAATTTTGCTTAACATCATGCAGTAAATTTGCTTGTAGCAGTAATTAATTTACTATAACGGCAGTAAGTGCCAGCTCTGCTGCCGAGTGGTTTTACTATGTGTGAAACTTTGAAGACGTTCATTATCATTATGCTATCCAACGAGCAGATTTAAATGGTCGTAAATTCTTTTTTTGTACGTACATCATAATAATATAATGTAAAGATTTAATGGAGTAATTGTTTAAGTTTTGGCCATAGTTCTCACGCGGGCCGAGTGCAGATTAAAACTTCACATATTCAAAACGAATTGCTTTGCTTCGCATCTTTTTCCTTGCTCAATGCTCATGATAAATTTACAAATGTAATTTCGCCCATAAATTCTAAGAAAACAGAGGTGTGCGTCGGGGCTCGAACCCACGGCGATTCTTAATAAGTAGTTTTTATTAGATAAATTAACTAAATTTTAGCCTTATAAACAGGTTTTATGCAGGTCGCCCACGTGACTACGCAAATATTTAGGACGATCAATAATGTTATGATGTGAAAGCAAAGAGATGTTTTATTGAAATAAATGTTCCTTTTATTATCAGCTTTCCATTTAGCTTGATGACCTAGAATTATTTACGAACGGTTAGGTGAGTTAACCCAAGTATTGACGGGTTTAAAAATATTTTGCAAAATTCTCAACATTTTTATTACGACTTTAAGCAAAATTTCTGCTATTTTGAGTAGGTAACTCATTTAAATACTTACTGAACCACTTTAATAAATTCTCCCTCAATCCACGACGTTTTAAACTTGCAAATGTAACAGACTTAATAATTTAGATAACTCTGAGTTTATCTCGTATTCTCGTACTTATTGCGGGTGGTAGGACTTTGTGCGAGGTCCGTCCGGATCGCTACCACCATCTTACTCGCTAATCCTGCCGCTAAGCAGCAGTGCTTGCACTGTTGTGTTCCGGTGTGGAGAGTGAGACAGCCGGTGTAATTACGGGCACAAGAGGCATTTCATCTTATTTAGCTCTCTAGGTTGGCAGCGCATCTGCAAACCCTCCGGGGTTTTGCAGGTGTCTATGGGCAGTGGCGATCACTTATCATCAGGTGACCCACTTGCTCGTTTGCCTTCCCCGTTGTATAAAAAAAAAACTTATTTATTATATTTCCTAAATTTTCAAAGAAGTAAATTAGATTCCATTTTGCATAGTTTCATTTCTCAATCCTTCCTAAGCAAACTAAGTCACACGGTCACTGCTCTTAAGTTTTGAATGTCAAAGAATACGTTACAGCCGCCGCTTGCTTTCACTAACAAACGCAACTCGCTTTTCGTTTCTGTAACCTCAATAGCCACATTTTTGAATCTCTAATTATCTAGAGATTTTTCAGTCGCTGCATTTTTATGAACTGGCAATTATAATAATAAGAGCAACTGTGCACCGCCACAATGATTAGATAGAAGTGAAAGGATGAAACAGAGGACGCACGACTTTACGAATGCTGCGTAATGTTACGGTTATCGTATAGAGATCGAGAAACCTCATACTAAATTTTAGTTCCAAATACGCTCACGGGCGGGCGCTGTTCCAAACGTCATACAAACTCGACAACGTTTACTATTCGATTTTAAGTTACGCAGCATTCGTAAAGTCGTGCTCGACCCTCAGAGGACGCACGACTTTACGAATGCTGCGTAACGTTACGGTTATCGTATCGAGATCGAGAAACCTCATACTAAATTTTAGTTCCAAATACGCTCACGGGCGGGCGCTGTTCCAAACGTCATAAAATCTCGACAACGTTTACTATTCGATTTTAAGTTACGCAGCATTCGTAAAGTCGTGTTCGACCCTCAGAGGACGCACGACTTTACGAATGCTGCGTAACGTTACGGTTATCGTGTCGAGATCGAGAAACCTCATACTAAATTTTAGTTCCAAATACGCTCACGGGCGGGCGCTGTTCCAAACGTCATACAAACTCGACAACGATTACTATTCGACTTTACGTTACGCAGTATTCGTAAAGTCGTGCTCGACCCTCAGAGGACGCACGTCTTTACGAATGCTGCGTAACGTTACGGTTATCGTATAGAGATCGAGAAACCTCATACTAAATTTTAGTTCCAAATACGCTCACGGGCGGGCGCTGTTCCAAACGTCATACAAACTCGACAACGTTTACTATTCGATTTTAAGTTACGCAGCATTCGTAAAGTCGTGCTCGACCCTCAGAGGACGCACGACTTTACGAATGCTGCGTAACGTTACGGTTATCGTATCGAGATCGAGAAACCTCATACTAAATTTTAGTTCCAAATACGCTCACGGGCGGGCGCTGTTCCAAACGTCATACAAACTCGACAACGTTTACTATTCGATTTTAAGTTACGCAGCATTCGTTAAGTCGTGCTCGACCCTCAGTTTGTTGTAAAGTATTTTATCTTAGTAAAGTATTTTTTTTTTTTAGTGTCAAGCCAGTTCAAGAAAAAATAACCGGCGATGACGAAGAAGTAGCGATACATACGTCATTTGTCTTTTCTTTATACAACGAGGAAGGAAAAGGAGCAAGCAGGTCAACTGATGGTAAGTGATCTGCAGCACCGCCCATAGACACCTGCAACCCCGGAGGGCTTGCAGATGCGTTGCCAAATTAGAGAGCTAAGATGAAATGCCTCTTGTGCCCGTAATTACACCGGCTGTCTTACTCTCCACACCGGAATACAACAGTGCAAGCATTGCTGCTTAGCGACAGGATTAGCTAGTGAGATGGTGGTAGCGATCTGGACGGACCTCGCACAATGTCCTGCTACCTGCAAGTTAGTAGTGTTATATTTACACGAACCATTTGTAACCACTTTTGACAGGAAATAAAAAAACTGCAATTGCAAAAAAAATTGGCACTGATGTGAAGGTCCCTAAACTACTTATACGACGCCCAGAGGGTCGAGCACGACTTTTCGAAACCTGCGTCACGTAAAATCGAATAGTAAACGTTGTCGAGTTTGTATGACGTTTGGAACAGCGCCCGCCCATGAGCGTATTTGGAACCAAAATTTAGTATGTTTCTCGATCTCGATACGATAACCGTAACGTTGAGCAGCATTCGTAAAGTCGTGCTTGACCCTCAGTGACTTCACCCTATAGTTTTTGTGTAGCTAGTTACGAGACTTATCCATTATTGTTGTAATTATGAAGTACGAGTTAAAAACTCTTCATAATTTCTCTCTTTCTTCATTATTATCAAAAATCAAAAATGCTTTATTTCATTCAACACAATATTTGATAATGGTGACAAAATGTGGAGGCCTCCCAGTAGGCATATTATACACCTGTGTCTGGAGGACTCGCTCTCCCTTTAACGATACACTAATTCTGTACTTAGTCCAAAATAAATGGCACCCAGTATTGTTAGTTATAATTATGAAGCATGAGTTAAAAAGTTCTTCATAATTTCTCTCTCTCGTCATATTATTATGAAGTGATAAATAGTTTTTAATTTGAATCGCCAGATAAGATAAACCTTGAGGAAGAAACTAGCCTATTTTTTATTGTTTCAGGGGGCCGAAGCCGAAGTTAATAGCTAGTTTCAATATAATCATCATCACTTTTTTACGTCCCACTGCTGGGCACAGGCCTCCTCTCAGAATAAGAGGGCTTGGGCTGTAGTTCCCACGCGGGCCCAGTGCGGATTGGGAACTTCACACAATTGAATTGCTTCGCAGGAGTGTGCAGGTTTCCTCACGATGTTTACCTTTACCAAAAAGCTCAAGATAAATTGCAAATGTAATTCCGCAAATGAATTCCGAAAAACTCAGGTTTGAACGCACGAGGGCAGAGGGCTGCTTGAGAGGCCATAGGTCAAACCACTAGGCTACCATGGCTTTCAATATTATAATAATAGAAATTAATGCGCCTTGGAATATTCTTTTAGACAAGTTTGATCGTGCTGTGAAGGTTGCTCGGAAATTAACAAAAGGAGCTAAAATTAATTTTCCACTTCAGAAAATCCTGGCTGGAATGTCAATGTCGTTCGAATTTCTGTAAGAAATTGGAATTGGGGCAAAAATTTGCTTTGAATATTAGGGATGTCTCTGAGTTCTTGGGTTGTGAGGCAGTTTTAAAGTGACAAATAATAGCAGATTTTAAGCGTAAAATTTTTACTACCTACTGATACGCAATGATATTTACTACCTACTGATACGCAATGATATTTACATAAATAAAAAGAGGCAGATTTATAGATATATACATAACTTTATTCTACATCAAAAAATACACTTACTCTAGGTAACTTTAAGTTTTTTAGGTCTTTTAAGCTATAAGACCGCCTATTGTTTGCCATAGGTACCTGTTTTCTGTAATCTGTTTTTAATAAAGAATGTAATTGTATTGTATTGTATTGTAATACGAAGAGTTACAAAAATTTTACTTAAATATAATATGCTGCAGTAAGTATGTAGGTGCCAGCTACAGCGCAGATTTTTAGTCAAACCCTTATATAAAAAAAGCATACGTACATACAGTGGAACGTAGAACCTCTTAATTTTTTGAAGTCGGTTAATTATGACTATTTTATTATGCCATCAGTACACCGTAAATGAAGCGGAGAAAAGGCTACAATGAAATTGTAGCCTCCTTGGCCTCAGTGGCTCTCGAATAAGGTCCAAACTTGGGCGCCAATGTCAAAATGTTTGGAACATGTTTTTTGATTGTTTTGTGAGCATTGGCGTATCTTTATCTAAATATTATAATAATTGCTGATACATTGATGCAGCAATAGCCCGCTTTGCAACTGCAGCCTCGAAGACCAAACCGCACAGCATATTGTGGAGCGCTGCCCAAAACGATGCTACCAGGGCCGTGTTTTATAAAATTACAAGTTACAATTTACAAGCGGAAGTCTCTTTCTAACCAAAGGTGATAGAATGAGACTTCCACTTGTAAATTGTAACTTGTAACTTTATTAAACACGGCCCAGGGCGACCCGGAGGACCTCTACGTGAACGTGACACCTGACGCTGTTGACTGGCTGCGCAACCTGAATGTTGACAACAACAATACAATACGATACAAATATTCTTTATTGAAAACCACAAAATAGTACAAAGAGATTACAGAAAACAGGTATGGTAGACAATAGGCGGTCTTATCGCTTAAAAGCGATCTCTTACAGACAACCAAAATACAGAAACCAAGATGAAGAAGCTAAATTAGGTGGCAGAAATGAACAGAAAGGAGAAACTTAAAATTAACAACAACTTAAATTAAATTAATAACTACAGATAAATATACTACATAAATAAACATATACCTACATATACAATACATACACTACTTATAAAAAACATGAGTGAAAATGTCAAAAAGGCCACAGGTGAAAAGCATTTCAAAGGACTAGATATAACAGAGACAGTAAGAATCGAGATGGACCAAAGACAGAAATAAGTTATTAAGTTAGTGACAAGTAGTAAGCCTTAAGAAGATTTTTGAAAATATGCAGAGATTTCGCTTGCCTTAAAGCTAAAGGAAGTGAGTTCCACAAACGAATGGAGGATATAGTGAAGGAGTTATGATAGAATTTAGAGGAAGAAGGTGGAACACTAAGAAGAAAATTCCGTGAGGAACGACTTATAATGTAATTTTGTAATTTAGTGTGTCCTATTTACTTGTATAATGCCATACGATTAAATAAATAAGCTGCTGATACGTATTTGTATCGATACTTTCTACGCCTTGTCTTTCGTAAATAGAAGAGGCTTATAAATGGGTAAATAAATCGGCCGGTCGATCCTTGAAGATAGTGGTTACAGCGTTTACGACATACGAAATACAACCAATGTCAGTCCGAAGGTTGTAATATCACAGTTACCGTAAAGTAACTACGGACTGACAATTTTACCTGGATCGAAGAAACTTTCGCGTAGCCAACTAGAAACCCTTTCGCTTCATCCTACTTACATAACATCTGCCTACGAAATTATTGCTTAATTAATCATGAAAAGGTTCCACAAGAGGCACGCGATCAGGGACTGATAACGTTACCGGGAATAGTTAGAAATACCGGTGTATTTGTTGGATTTTTTACCAGAATTTTCCTAGTAACGTTTTTTTTGTAACGATACCACAAATAACGAAATAAGTACCGATACATTGGTAATGATACCCCACATACATATACAGCCAGCCAGCTGCTGCTCGCTCTACTAGCTATATATCTCTCCCTTTAACGTTAGTAAAAGAAAGAGACAGACAAGACGTAACATTTTCGTTATCAACGTTATTTTCATTTCTTTCACAAAATACCGTCACCTCAAAATTTTACCGTTATATTATGGTATCGGTATATTTACCAGTATTTATCTCGTAACGTTATTTTATTTTACCGGTATTTCGGTTCATGCACGCAATTCAGTTTGTTTTTGGGTGTGCAGAGGTGTAATAAATTTACAGTCAATATTTTTAAATATCAGTCAATATTCTTTCGAGTAGTCGAATCATCTGGTCTTTATTTACAGTGTTTGGATACCGGATGTTATTATTTTTAACCGACTTCAAAAGAAGGAGGAGGTTCTACGTTTCACTGTATGTTTTTTTTTTTTATATATGTACATCGATTACTCCGTCAATTGTAGACCGATTTATAATTGTTTTTTTATTTGAAAGGGTATACTCCTGAGGTGGTCCCATTGTCACCAAGTCATGATCTGATGATGGGATCCCAGGGAAATCGAGGGCAACCCTCAAAGTTTACAGGCACGTACTATGTGTTTTATATATTTTCTAAGGTTATTCAAGTATTTGCGTCTGGTAGTCATCATCTCATGATAATGAGCTGATGGAAGTTACAACTCCTTAGCGGTTAGGAGTTGGAGGATAATTCTGAAAATGTTAAGTCAACGTAAAATTGTGAAAAAAAATCTTTTAACAAAAAAGTAAAACCGCCTTCAAAAAAAAAACGTAAAATAATCCTCTAAAATAATGATAAATAAATAAAATAAAATAAAATGTGTTTATTTCGGACAACAGAAACTAAAGCCTAAAGTTTTATGGCCTAGCACTAAGCAGCAGAAATATGAAGTCGGTGCTTCATTCAAAGAATATTCCGCTCGCACCGCACCGACTTCATATTTCTGCTGCTTAGTGCTAGGCCATAAAACTTTAGGCTTTAGTTTCTGTTGTCCGAAATAAACACATTTTATTTTATTTTATTTATTTATCATTATTTTAAAGGATTATTTAACGTTTTTTTTCTAAGGTTTTTTCTACACCAACTATTACCTAATTAGGTAATATTTACTTTCACTTAAAGAAGTTATTTTCGCGGTGCTTACCAAAATAATTATTACGTGCTTACTAATAAAATAATACAACACGACCTTACGGACGTAGACCTTATGCGGGAATATCGCAAGGACGCGTTACATTGCGGGCTGAGAGCTTTAAAATTGACAAGTCAGCGATTGACTGCGGCAATGTAACGCATCGTGATAAAAAAAAAAACGAACAATCGAAATACGGCAAGTATCAAGAAAAGCTCGTCCTTGATGATGGAATCGTGACAGAATAATAAACTGTATCCAGTTGTGATAAGACGTCAATTGGCATTGTGGTTGTTTGTGTGACAATTTACTGAACTGGCATTGTGTTGGTAGTTCAGTATAGTGTCGATAGCTCTGTAATACACACTTATTCATTATGCGCAGGAGTTTAGTGTGAAGAAAAGCGGTATGTAGATTTCTATTTTAACCTGTGACTTTAAGGTAAAAGTTGGATTGACTTCGTTGGTTATTTAAAATACAGTTTTTCTTATTTTTTTACGATGTGCATAATTGTTTTAGTAGGTCGGTAACACTTTTGTCGTAACTCTATACCACGTAAAGTGTGTATGTTCAAAAGGGTTGTAATTTTAAAATGTAAGTTAAATAAAATGAGTGCAGTGGCTTATTTCAAACAGCAGCTCAAAAAAATGGAATCCTTGTAGGTGTTACCAATTTCTTATCCATCCGTCTGTTTGTCTACCTGTCCGTCTGTCAATTCGAAATAATCAAAACTTAAACTTACTTAAGTCAAAGACATGGATCGGCGCAAAGTTGCAAATATAATTGTATACCAATCTTACCGTCGCAGTACTGTACCAAATTTAAACAATAATTAGGTAAGAACTAACAACGGCTCCGTGAGCTGTAGACTGTGTAGACCTCACGAGTTTGTTTCTTATATTTTTTTCAATCACATTAAAAAAAAATTAAAACGGAATTTCACAAAAAATCCATTATAATAATTTATCGGTTGAGAAAGGCTTCCTGTAAATGACATCAGCCGGACAGCCAGACAAATATACTAAAACGTTTATTTTGTATTTTAAACAAATAAACAAATAAATATCATGGGACAATTTACATCAATTAAATAGACCTAGTCCCAAACTATAGGCAAAGCCTGTACTATGGGTACTAGACAACGGATAAACATACTTATATAGATAAATACATTCTTCTTCTTATAGTGCCACTTCATCACTGAAGATTGGCAGTCAACTCTTTAAATCTTTCTTTATTCATAGCCTGTCTAAATAGCTGCTCCACTGTCTTGATGCCCGTCCACTCCCTGATGTTACGGAGCCATGACATTTTCCGTCTTCCGACCTTACCTTTTCCGACTATTTTGCCCATCATGATGGTCTGTAAAATGCGGTACTGTTGGTTTCGGAGGATATGGCCCAAGTACGCGACTTTCCTTTGCTTGATCGTCCGGACAAGTTCAACCCTTTTACCCATTCGCTGGAGAACATCGACGTTGGTGACATGATCAATCCATCGGATGCGCAACATTCTACGGTACGACCACATCTCAAACGCCTCCAACTTTTTGCGGAGTTCTTCCTTGAGGGTTCATGCTTCACAACCATACAAAACAAGCGGCCACACATAGCACCGAAGCATTCTTGTCCGAAGCCCAACTGAAAGTTGTCGACTGCACAGGACTTTCTTCATAGTCGTAAAAGCTGCACGAGCTATTTCGATACGAGTTCTAACTTCTGTGTCACTTTCCCACGATCCAGTCAACCACGAGCCCAGATATCTGTATTTGTCGACTCTGTCCAAATGTTGGGCTCCCACTTCAATCGAAGCCTGCCCGATGTCGCTCGACACAACCATGAACTTGGTTTTTCCAACATACCGCGACTCGATCAAGAATCTCCTGCAACTCTTTCTCGCTATGGGCTATCAATACGGTGTCATCTGCGTACCGCAAGTTGTTAATCACTTTGCCGTTCATGGTAACCCCAGCGGTCAGGTCCCGCAGTGCGTTTCTAATGACGGCTTCCGAGTAAACGTTGAACAGTAAGGGAGACAACACGCAGCCCTGTCTTACGCCCCTTTGGATGGCTACAGGATCTGTTTCATCTCCGTCAACTCTCTCTGCTGCAACTTGTGCAGTTTGGTTCCAATAGAGGTTGCTAATGATGCGAATATCCTTGCTGTCCAACCCTATACTTTGCACTTCCTTCCTTAATAAGTACCTCGTGTTGAACACGGTCAAAAGCTTTTTCATAGTCAATGAAGCATAGGTAGACATCTCTCTGCATATCTCTACTTTTCTGCACAAGAACATTTAGAGCAAACTGCGCCTCTCTAGTTCCCATCCCAGGGCGGAATCCAAACTGATTTTCACCAATGTGTTCATCGCACTTCAGCCTTATGCGGTTGTGCAGTACAGATAAGAAAATTTTGAGAATGTGACTCATAAGGCTTATTGTGCGGAAATCGGAACATTTTCTAGCGTTTGACTTCTTGGGGAGAGTGACAAAGACAGAATTGAGCCACTCTGACGGGATCACGCCGGTGTCGTAAATGTAATTAAACATGCGCAGGAGAGCACCAATATTCTCCGGTTCCAGTAATTTAAGCACGTCGATGCAGATACCATCAGGCCCAGGGGTTTTTCCCACTTTTGATTTTTGCAGAGCAAGCATGACTTCAGACTTGAGTATTTGAGGTCCCACAGATTGACTGAGATCCAGTTGTACAGATCTTCGTGTGTCGTCTGCAAATAATTCTCCGATGTACTCCTCCCATAACTTTTTCTTTACCTCGTGGTTCAGAACAATTTTGCCGGTGGCATCTGTTATAAAAGCGTGCCGTCTCCTCCCGTGGATTGCTGCCATGTTCTTTATCTCTCTATGAAGATTGAAAGAGTCAGGTTTCACTAACAATGCAATAATCACACCTTTCTTTATACCACTGCGATAAATACATACTTATAGGTATATACATATTAAACATCCAAAACCCGAGAACAAACATTCGTATTTATAATACAAACATCATTCTGCCCCGACCGGGGATCGAACCTGGGACCTCAAGCTTCATAGTCAGGGTCTCTAACCACTAGGCTATTCGGTCGTCATATTATATGTATGTATATTTTAAACATTTATTCACGAATTCTGTGGTATATGGATTATTGTGTCCGTTAGCTCTTTATAAGCACCGTACTACTACTGTACTGCATACAAATGCAAAAATTATCAAAGCAGGTACCAGCGGATTCATAAAGGTAGTGCGTCAAACAATAATGATACATCTGGTAGCCAACCTGTGCCAACACTTGTACTGATAACTTTTTTTTTGTTAAACTGTCACGATCATAAACACTCTCTTTGTCGGTCCCATAATTAACTACTTCTCTACTGCTCATAGGTTGACTGGCCCCTATGTCACCAACTTTACAATTGTCACTTTTCAATGACAATTCGATGTCAACTGCTGACTTGAAGAGATTTTGTTTTAGCGCGCTTCATATTGTCAAATAAATGTAGTTCGAATTGTCATATAAAACTGACAATTGAAAAGGTGGTGAAATAGGGACCGGTATCCCAGGGATCAGTCCGCCTTTGTGCTTGTATCTCATTGTTTGTAACTTGTTTTTATTTCTGTATTTTCTGTACAATAAAACGTTTCATCATCATCATCATGTCAGCCGAAAGACGTCCACTGCTGGTCGGCGGCCTCCCCCGCGGCTCTCCACTCAGACCAGTCTTCTGCTTTCCGCATCCACCGCGGTCCCGCAATCTTTACTAGGTCGTCGCTCCATCTTGTTGGAGGCCTACCGACAGCTCGTCTCCCGGTCCGTGGACGCCATTCGAGAACCTTCTGACCCCATCGGCCATCAGTCCTCCGAGCAATGTGCCCCGCCTACTGCCACTTAAGTTTCGCAATAAAGCATTTGCTTAGTTACTACGTTCATCCGAATTTAGCTACCGTCGGGCGCTTAGACTAGGCAATTTTCTGGGAAAAGTTTTAAGTTTTAACGCGTGATTAAACGATAAACAAACAAACCAGCAAACTTTGAAATTTAGGTATAATTTTAGTTGAATTTTACGAAGCTATTCAATGGTGTGGGTGAACGACGAAGATATGGAATCAGCTTCCTGCGGCAACATCAAATAAACCGGCCAAGTGCGAGTCAGACTCGCGCACGAGGGTTCCGTAGAAAGATTTTAACGCTTTTCCCCTGTTTTAAGAAGTCCAGTGTAAGCAGAGCCCTGCTCCTAAGCAAAATGTACACAGTGTGGGGTCAACTTATATTGGTCATCGAAATCTACAGACAGACATAAATTTTAAGATTTTCAGACTTTTCGGAGTGGTTGTGCTATAAGAGCTACCTTCATACCAAATTTCAAGTTTCTATGACAACTGGAAGTACCCCTTAGGTTTTCAAAATACGGCAATTTGTATGGAAACGACTTTTTTAATGACTGTATCTTTTGATTGCGTTGACTTAGATGCTTGATTTTTTCACAGCTTTAAGGGACCGCAGGTTTGAGTATTCGGTATTAATTTCAGCACGTTGCTCCTCGCGTTTCAGAGAAAAAAGGGTCTTGACAGACAGACAGACAGACGACAGACGGACAACAAAGTGATCCTATAAGGGTTCCGTTTTTTCCTTTTGAGGTACAGAACCCTAAACACGAGCTTACATATTCCTTAAAGGGCTGACAACGCACCTGTGATTACCCTCGTTACATCAGGTGACCCACCTGTTCGTTTCCCCCTCTTATATACAAAAAAAAATCCAATCCCCACTGGGCGCGTGTGAGAAATATAGCCCAAGACCTCTCATTCTGGGAGGAGGTCTGTGCCCAGCAGTGGGAAGTAATAAAGGCTGGTGATGATGATTAGTTGGATTACTTATCTAAATATTGAAACGGCAGGATAACTGCGTAACTATTTTGACGCTCGTCATCGGATTGAAATTACAGTTTTTGTACGACTGTGACAGCTAGCTGTTTCCGATACCGATAAAATTGTCAGCCCATACAAAAACTTTCAAAATGAATACTATGGCGATTGCCAGCGAAAAATTTACTGGTAAATCGGGTTATTGTTTTAGTTGTTATTTTTAAAGTTGTCTATGTTTTCCTCCCACTAAGTCTTCTTTAAGTATTCATTCAAGTAAACATTCATAGTTATGAATTTCATAATGCCAGGGCAAATAATTTTTTTTAAGCGGCTGGACTTGAACCAGCAACTTCGGTAATCCGTACCACGCTCCACCGACTAAGCCTTAAGTGACTGAACTTTAGGATTTTTTCAATGTATTGTGTCAAACTGGCAAACCTTTTGTTGGTTGGCAATGCTAAGCCTTTGGGCCAAATACAGAGGGTCGAGCACGACTTTACGAATGCTGCGTAACGTAAAGTCGAATAGTAAACGTTGTCGAGTTTGTATGACGTTTGGAACAGCGCCCGCCCGTGAGCGTATTTGGAACTAAAATTTAGTATGAGGTTTCTCGATCTCGATACGATAACCGTAACGTTACGCAGCTTTCGTAAAGTCATGCTCGACCCTCAGGCCAGCATTTTGGGTACGTGTTTCTCTGACCAGGCGCCCAGAAAGATCTTTAAAGATGCCATTCAACGTGGCAATGCCGCCAGCATTTTGGGAACGTTGCCCACTGGAAGTGGTTTATTTTTAGATCTATAATTTTTAAGTTAGTTTTAGATATTTACATTTTAGTTTATAGAATAACGTGTACTTTAACCGCTAATAAAAAAAAATTGTTGGTTGAACTTAAAAATTTAGGTGCTTTTTCAGTGAATTTGTAGACATTGAGTTATAGATTATACCTACTGCGTACCTCTCTTAATTTTTAGGGTTCCGTACCTCAAAAGGAAAAAACAGAACCCTTATAGGATCACTTTGTTGGCCGTCTGTCTGTCTGTCTGTCTGTGTGTCAAGACCCTTTTTCTCTGAAACGCGAGGAGGTAGCATGCTGAAATTAATATCAAATACTCAAACCTGCGGTCCCTAGAAGACGTGAAAAAATCAACTTTCTAAGTCCACGCAATCAAAAGATACAGTAATTAAAATGGCAATTTCCATACAAATTGCCGATTTCAGAAAACCTAAAGGGTTCTTCCAGTTGTCCTAGAAACTTGAAATTTGGTATGAAGGTAGCTCTTATATCTTATAGCTCCTATATCCGAAAAGTCTCAAAATCTTAATTTTTTATGTCTGTCTGTAGATTTCGCAGACCAATATAAGTTGACCCCACACTGCGTACATTAAGAGCAGGGCTCTGCTAACACTGGACTTCTTAAAACACTGGGGAAAAGCGTTAAAATCTTTTTACGGAACCCTCGTGCGCGAGTCCGACTCGCACTTGGCCGGTTTTTTGTTATTTAACATGTTTGATTTGACTTTAAAACGTAATTTTAATATTTTATGACTACTTTTTTTTTTACTTTTACTTGTCTTATTTTCAATTTATTTTATGTGTTTTAAATCGACTACTATTATTAAGTATTAATGTGTTTATTTTATTTTCTATACGAGTATTTAATCAACATTCCTATCATTTACTCCTGAAAATTTCAATATAAACTCTTAACTTGTGTTAACACGTTTTTTTCACGTTAACGCTTGTTGTAGTGCGGTGTATTATTTAGAGTGTTTGAAATAAAGTATAATATAACAATATTTATAATAAATAACCAAAAGATAAAAAGGCGTATTAGGTTTGCATTACTTCTCTACCATAGTTATATTCTCTGCTCTATAATTTTCTTTGGATTGTCGTCTTTAAACGATTTTTTTTTTCACACAATACTTGATTACTAACAAAGTGACTCCCGGTAACATAAAGCAGACAGACGGGAGGCGCCTTTGGCTTATCTGTGCACTAAAAAATTTCTGCCACTTTTTGAGGGGGACGAGGAACACACACGTACAGCACACGTCTAAGCTCCTGTCAAAATTTGTTACGTTTTTACAAACGCACACTAAAACAAAACGGTCACACAAATCCCAAAAATACGCACACAATCAACAGGCCCTGATCACTTTTAACATGAAACTACCGTAAGACTCAATCATAGTGAAATAAAAACGGATCACTCACGTATGTAAGCCGACATGCAGCTGCGTCTAGTAGTCGCGCGAGCAGAGCCGCGGCGCGCAGTGTGCGTCTCGCCGCCGCTGGGTCGTGCGCTCCCAGAGGAAAGACTACGAATTAGTCCGAAACATGTCGGGCTAAACTCGACTTTTATACGTGAGTGATCCGTTTTTTTTTCACTAGGCCCTGATCATTTTGTTCAGACTTAATGTTAGAGTTTTGGCAGAGGGGAAATCGCGCGCTAACACCTCCATTCCTTTCCTTCTCTAAGCCCGGTAATGATAAGGTTCGTAAGTAGGTTTAGGTTTCAATTAATCGTCAGATGACCTTAACGCTGCAATTCTATTGAAACAGCTACACAATCCGACGCAAAAAAAACGAAGGTTAATTTGTAAAAAACACAAAAACCTGCGGTTTAAGAAATCTGACGTCTATTGTTTTAGAAGGACAGATTTCTTGCCACTTGCTTAAGCAAATCCGTTTACGAAATGTAATAAAACAAATAATTAAACATAACAATATTGAATTTAGCTTAACGACCCTTTTATAATAGTGCTTTGACACCTTTAAAACGGCATCGTGATTGGCTGACTCACTAACAACGCACAGTCTAAATCACTAGCACAGATTATTTAATAGTTACTACGTCCACTAGAGCTAGAGACTTGAAATTTAGCTTAAAAAGAGATTTTCCGAAAATCCCTCGAGGGATCTATTCTATTTTTAATTTTTCCACGGGGCAAAGCCGGGCCGCGTTTTGTATAAAACTAGCTTAAACAGGTTTTGATATTAATTTTAGCTCGCTATCCACGCGTTGAGAGAAAAAAGCCAACGACCAACGAAGTGATTTACTTTTCAGGTAGGGTGAGTTTTGTGTTTAACCGAAAGACAGCCAAACCTACGCGACCGAAATTACGAGACTCACAACTCAAAAATACGCTCGTTTGACCTCACCCGTAAAGGAACCCTAAAATGAGTTCATCTTGCAAGGATTGTCTCAAAATAAAGCCACGGTCAGTAACTTGAATGGCGACTTCACATGACGCATGCTGAGTAGGTAGGTATAGTACCTACTTGCAAAATGTCATGGCCATAACAACTGCAGTACAAGTTATGGATATGCCCCATACAGAATATTAAACTGATTCGTCTAATTAGTAAACAGACAAGTTAATGGAATAAGGTGGCTGACACAGAACTAATATAAAGATAGCGAAATAAAGGTATGGAAGCATAATTTAAAATTCAAAATTTTATTTAGCAAATAGGCAGTTGAATGCTCTTTTACACGTCATTTTTTTGAGTCTACCAGCGCTTTCGGAAAGACCATGATTACCAAGAAGAATGCGCCGCAAGAAACTAGGCACAAAGTCATTTTTTCTAAAAACAAGTTACATTAGCTCTTACAATACGTAACCACAGATAAATTACACAAAGAAACCTCACTCTATCATTAAAAAATTAAGAGAGAAAAAAAATACCGTATTTTAGAAACAAGTGTAAAAAATAGTTATTAGAAAAGCAAAACCAGAACACTTTACTTTACTGGCACGTTTTAATTGAGCAGGAGATGTATAGGGTCTCCAGGTCAAATATCTGTGAAAATTTGAATTACAAAGGGATGTATAGGGTCCCAGAATTAATACTATAATAAGGTATAATACTTAATCTAAATGGCTTAGAGATGTATAGCCTGCTAGGGTCAATTTAAACTAAATTTTAAATCAGCAGAGGTGTAAAACGCTTCCACGGTCAAATAATAAGTATATATACATAAACATAGTACATATACATATACATAAACTGGAGATGCATAATGGTCTCCAAATGTCAAATAACAAAAATTTATGAAATATACATTTCGTGTCATTATGTCAAATAAATAAAACATTATTTATGTCAATTGTATTACAATTAGTACGCAGCGGACAACGGCAACGCCTAAACACATCGGCGCACGAAAATAATTATGACCTTATAAGTAACACTGACATGATGATGCTCGCACATCGAAAATAGCAGCTCGCCAATGAGCAGCGACAGGCGTGGCTGCGCTCGGCTTTTCTCGACAATGTTCGGTCGAATAATCCGGCTACCCTGCTTAGCGAGGACGGCGTGATTGTCAATTATGGATTTTTAAAATGTATATTTTACTTACATAAGAAAAGTAATTCTAGAGTTTTTCATATCAGTATGGTTTCTACATCACTTCACGACACACGATGGCATATTTGCAAAATACTAAATTGCTCAAAACATCATAATATTCACAATCGAAACTTCCGTGACACAAGCTCGCACATCACAGACGTTACTCCTGTCTGGCGCAAGGCGAAGTTCATGTATTTTTCCACGCCTATCATGGTACCTTTATGGTGGAGCCATTTTTAGGGCTTGGTTACGCTTTCATAGATAATTATTATTCGAGTCGATTCGTAGTATAAAGAGGATAAAAGTGGCAGTATTGCTTTGCAGCATTTGTGTTGCTAATGGAGTTTAGTAGTCGTGTCACTTTCATAGAGTTGTTTGAAGAACTGTCAGAAACAATGACAATATTATAAGTTTATAAGGCCAAACAGGCAACAATACTTTTCTGCGATTTATTTTCGGCGCGCTAATGACATAAATATGCCCTTTTATTATGTATGTAATATCATTGTTTATTACACTAAACTTGACATCGTTGTTCTTCTGTTGACTTCATGTAATTTCCACCAATCATCGGCCAGTAGCTTGTCTCTCATTGGTGGAGTATGACAGATAGACCACACTCGACACTAGCGGATTTTTGACTCGCTATAAATAGCCCTCATTTTGCTGCGACAAGCTCGCATTTGACTTTCTTTTTTGGGTCAAAGGTTTTTCGTGACAGTGTGATATTTTGACACTGACAATTTTATTGACATAGGAGTCGATTTCATGTAATTTGGACACGGTGAGCTAGAATTTGACATTTCTTTTGTTCTCAATTGCGTTTTATTTTGTATGTTTTCTCCATTTCAATTACGGTTTTACTACGGTACGTTACGGGTACCTACAAAAGACGTAAATATTTATGTACTTACTAACTTTTTTGGATGTCAGTGCCTAAACGCGCAACTCGACTTTAAGAACCCTTATTATCATTATGCAAAGATGGCAATGATCTTACATATAAATAGAAGAGGTAGAGATATGTCATCCTCATCAGCACGCCGAAAATGAAGCGCAAAAAAGGCTACAATCTGTAGCCTTATTGGCCACAATCTCTCTCTAATAAGATCCAAACTTGTTGTTGTGTTTTATGATTGTCTTGTGAGCATAATGACGTATCTTTACTTATAATATCATTGAAAGATAGAATAAAATACCAATATGTTACGATCAAAGTTATTGTTTGAAAAGCAGTTTTTTTTTATAAGAACCCACGTTTTTCATGTCCTTCAAGCGAACAAAGGCGTCTGCACGTTTTTGCAATCTATCGGAAACATTTGCGAGAATACTTTCGCTTAAATTCCTATGCTTTTTTAACCCTGACAACGAAATATTGGTGATACATTGTATTTCAAGTTTTCTTTTGACGGTGTTAATTGTTGTCTTTGTGCTTTGTTTGATCTATGGCGCATCTCGAAGATCAAAAGGATGAGACGCAACGTGTTCCATGTAAAAAAGAGATAGTTTATATCTATATGTCATCAGCACGCCTAAAATGAAGCGCAGAAAAGGCTACAAACTGTAGCCTCTTTGGCCACAATCTCTCTCAAATAAGGTCCAAACTTGCGCGCAAATGTCAAAATGTTGGGAACATGTTTTTCAATTGCCTTGTAAGCATATGACGTATTTTTACTTATAATATCATTGACGACACGCCTATATGTATTTCAACAGATTTCTGTGATTTCTGTATGCCTGATTTAAGTTTTTGTCTATGTATGTATGTATGTATAGCTCTTTATTGCACATAAAACAAAAAAATACAGTTAACAGAACAAAAGCAAATGTACAAAGGCGAACTTATCCCTTAAAGGGATCTCTACCAGTTAACCTTCGGGCGATTGACAGGACATCAGAAAAAAGAGTAGACATACAAATAAAATTAAGAGGATCCGGAACCTGAAATTAACCTAATTACCTAACTAAAGCATTTAAAATACACATACATAGAAATACAGATACACTCTAGTACATACCAATAACATAACGATAAATAAATACATATCAAGAAGTATACACTACATAAAATACATATATACACGAACTAGAGAACACGCAATATCCAATTAAGAGGAACCGTCAAGCCAGTACTTCCTCAAGCGATTCTGCAGGATGGCAAGTTCAAGACGTATTTTTTTATTTTTTATTTTATTGTTTAATAAAATAACACAAGCTGAAAAATAGCGTTAACACTTGCGATGTGTGATTCACAAATGCTGCCAGAAATTATTAATTAATTTACATATTTCGAACAAACAAGTGAAACCTTGAAGCAATAAGAAATGCTTAGCAGAGGCTATATGTTTGATAAATTAGTTTACTTTATTGACACCTACTGTTTACATGTACTTAGGTAAATTAAGATAATTACGATTGAACACAGCATTATGTTACGAATAGAAATGATGTTTAGACTCTAAACTTTAGAGTCTGACTACTAACTGGCGGCAATTTAGAACCTAGAACAATTAAAACTTGAGTTGGCAACACTTTGTATAAAAATCATAAATGGTTTTGATACTTTTACCTTTTCACTTTCACCATAATTAGTAAGTAGTTTCAATTTTAATACAGTCAACTTGCGAGAACCTTTTCCAAAAATCAAGCAAACTTTATCAGTAAAAGGTGACTTAGGAGATAAAAATAAACTGATTAAGAATGAGACATAATGAAAACTTAATATTGATAGCGATTACTTTTACCTTATAGGTTTGACGAGCTCCCGTTTTCATTATGTCTAATGCAATTAAAATAAATAAAATAAAATAAATAAATGTCATGGGACAAATTGACACCAATTGCCCTAGTCCCAAACGAGGCAAAGCCTGTACTATGGGTACTAGACAACGGATAAACGTACTTATGTATACATAAATACATACTTATATACTTACATATTAAACGACCAAGACCCGAGAACAAATATTTGTATTCATCATACAAACATCTGCCCCGACCGGGATTCGAACCCGGGACCTCGAGCTTCATAGTCAGGGTCTCTAACCGCTAGGCTATTTGGTCACGAAACCGCGAATCATTTAAAACTTTTATTGATTATGAATGAAATCATATTTTTTATTATTATTACTTAATAACTGACCAGCGAGTGATCCCTATCTCACCTTATGGTAAGTGAATATGAGGCCAACAGCGTAGACCACTGGTTCAGTAAGAACCAGGAATCAGGTAACCAGCGCCGTGTTTTATAAAGTTACAAGTTACAATTTACAAGCGGAAGTCTCTTTCTAACAAAAGGTGATAGAATGAGACCTTCGCTTGTTAATTGTAAAACACACAGCCCTGATGTCACGCCGGATCACGACCAAGATCGTTTCTGGCAACATTTTATACATTTTACGTAATGTTGCCATCTAAATATCTGCTAGGGTCAACTTTGATGGTCAGACCACGAAACTACCGCGAAACACAATCATAGTTCGTAAAACAAACGAATCACTTACTTAACACGTAGTAGTTTAAGTCAATTTTAGCCCAAAATATGATAAAATGTGCCTTTCCTATGGGAGCGCATGTTTTAGTGCGCGTCGAGCTAAACTTAATTTTATACCGGGTGTTGCTGGAAGTTTCTCTGAAGGATTCCTAATGAATACCTAACTCCGACAGAGAGCCGAAGTTCAAAGTTCGACATAGCTCACAATGAATTAGCAAGCTGAAGTTTACTGGCGGAGTGCCGGCCATTATTACTGTGGTGTCAAGGAAATTGATTTTTGCACCTATTAATAAATAAATAAATAATATCATGGGACAAATTGACACCAATTGACCTAGTCCCAAACTAGGCAAAGCCTGTACTATGGGTACTAGACAACGGATAAACATACTTATATAGATAAATACATACTTATATACATATTAAACATCCAAGACCCGAGAACAAACATTCGTATTCATCATACAAACATTTGCCCCGACCGGGATTCGAACCAAAACAAAACATTAACATAATAATAATAATAAAAACAACATTTTATTTTTGACACATCTCCTTTTTCCTTGAGACCACAGATTATATTTCGACGACCGGATAGCCTACTGGTTAGAGAGCCTGATTATTAACCTTGAGGTCGCGGGTACGATCCCCGGTCGAGGCAGATGTTTGTGTGATAAATACGAATGTTTGTTCGCGGGTCTTGGATGTTTAATGCGTAATATATAATAAGTATGTATTTTTCTATATAAGTATGTTTCTTAAGCAGACACGTAAGTATCTTTTTTCCTATTGTGTTTTTTTTTATAGAAAACCAATAGTTTAGTGAATTATCTGTGTTTACAAAGTAAGGCTAATTACTCATTGTCTTTGTGTTAACAGCTCTAGTGGCCATAACTGTGTCAGTAGAATCTAAATTAGCTACTGGAACGCTGGACGCGCCATTGTGGGAGATATTTATTAATGCCTTTTCATCACTCTTGCACGTAACAAACAATATTGGTCATAATGTACAAGCTAACTTTGCTGTTAAAGTCCTCGGATCTTTTCCCTTTTTGTAACGCCCGAGGGCTGTAATGGCGTACACGCCGTAGCCCCATCAGCATTCACTGATGTGAAATCATATTAAAATTACATAAACACAATGGTGTACTCAGGGAGCTCTAGTAAAAGCCCGAAGCGGAAGACTGAGGGCTTAATGTTAGTAATTCCTTTATTACATACATATGCTATGTTTCACATTGCACTAGCATCAGCTAATGTGTGTAATATGATTTATTAAGCGTACAAGACAATAAATAAAAAGAAAAATACTACAATACTTCCGACGAATGGATGAAAACCTTTACTTTTTCTCGATACAATACTAAACTAACCTAACATGAATGTGGAATTTATGTTTTTGAATGCACCGAAAATAACAGGTGAAATAGTAGTGTAACGGTATTTTAAATTTCGTTCTTGTGTAGGTATATCAGCTTCAGGTAAATCAATTTTAGAGATTCTTATTGCGAATGGACTGTAAAAAAACTATTTAAAAAAAATATTTTTGACACGTTCGGAACATCTCTTTGACATAATTATAGGTCCTAATTATGTCAAAGAGATGTTCCGAACGTGTCAAAAATATGAGTACCTACTACTGTGAATAACATTATCGTCACGGTCACGACTGTATTATTACTATACTAAATAATAAATAAACTTACAAACATAGATTTCCTGGGAGTTTCCCAGTATAGATGTTAATTTGTGTACCAAGTGGTTATACGAGGCTATTTCCAGAACTTCCAATTGTTTGTGATGATGTCAAGTAAAAAATTGTTTATCACACTAGTAGTTGAATGTTCTTCAACCGCACATAGGTGCTAAGAGTATGACGTATGACAAATAACCAACTTAGTAAAGTTGAAAAAACCCGACATTATCATTTCTAAGTTAAATATTTCGAAATCGGGTAATCCGATTTTAATGAAACTTTGCTAAGAACCATTTCAATTAAACTGGCTTTCGATAAAAAAAAACCGCATCGAAATCGGTCCATCCGTTTGGGAGCTATGAGGCCACAGACGTACACAGACACAGGTATACAGGTCAAACTTATAACACCCCGTTTTTTCGACGGGGGGTTAAAGTATTTCTTAGAGCTGGCAACACCGAATCATTTATGGGAATATTGCTGTGCCCTAAGCACGACTTGTCGAATCCTGCGTTACGTTACGGTTATCGTATCGAGATCGAGAAATCTCATACTAAATTTTAGTTCCAAATACGCTCACGGGCGGGCGCTGTTCCAAACGTCATACAAACTCGTTAGAGTTTACTATTCGATTTTACGTGACGCAGGATTCGACAAGTCGTGCTTGGGGCACTGGTCTGTAAATAGCGTTACTAGGTGACCTCTTCTTGACCTTGCCTCGGTAAAAATCATTTTAAAAGTACTTACTAGGTAAATAAACTTTGATTTCTTGGCTTTGATAATACCTAATTTTACTCTGCGGCCCTAGAAATGACATAATTACATTATTTGTTTAATATTACCTTACCTAAAAGGGATAAGTCGCCTTTGTACTCAAAGGTTATTGTTGTAACTTGTGTTTTCTCCTGTTTTTTGTACAATAAAGTGTTTACTTACTTACTTACTTACAAATTATGAGAAAAAAGAAATTGTGCATTATTTTGAAAGCTTGTGAATGGGTCAAACCACTAGACTAATAATAGGTCAAATACGTACTTTAACAAGCATTTCGACATGTAACGTGGAAAATCTGGCAAATATTTAAAAATACCTATTCGGTTCTTGATACAAAATCAACTTTGATAGAGGATAAAGTTAAAGTGGATTTTTTGATAAAAATTTGAGATAATTATCTTTTATTTACCTGCTGTGAAGTTTTAAGCGACAGATATCAGAAAATTCTACTCTATTGATTGACACGAGTTTCGGATAAGATAAATCATTAGGTATTCAACTGAATGTTCATCATTCAACTGAATCGCCCATCTCTCATACCATACATACTATACTCATATTATTAGCCTGGTGTTGGTGTCCTAATTGCTGAGCAAAAAGGGATCCCCCATGTCCCAAACGCGTCCCGATCTCTGGCGGGACCACCGCCGTCTAGGCCTGTCACTGCCACGCTGACGCCATCCATCCTGTGGCACCCACTCTGTGACAATTTTTGCCCACCTGTGTGGATCCATGCGGCTGACGTGGCCGGCACAGTCCCTTTTTAGTCTAGCAGTCTTGCACCCATTTGCAATGCGTGGTTTGGAACTTAAAACAGTGATTCGAATCCTTTCGATCCTTTTCACTCCTAACACCCTGCGTCATCATCATATCAGGTGGAAGACGTCCACTGCTGGACATAGGTGTTCCGAAGGATCTCCACAACGATCGGTCTTGTGTTACACGCAGCCAATGACTTCCCGCGATCTTACCAGATTCGTCCACCTTTTTTTTATACGACAAGGAAGGCAAACGAGCAAGTGGGTCACCTGATGTTAAGTGATCACCCACTACAGCCCAATGCCCATTGACACCCGTAACCCCGGAGAGTTTGCCAACTTAGAGAGCTAAGATGAAATGCCTCTTGTGCCCGTAATTACACCGGCTGTCTTACTCTCTACACCGGAACATAACAGTGCAAGCACTGCTGGTTAACGGCAGATTAGTGAGTGGTGGTAGCGATCTAGATGGACCTTGCGGGTGGCCTACTAACTTACAACTAAATATTTATGTAATTTATTATGCTTATGGGCATTTTGCAAAATTTACTCAACTACAAGCTGTAGTAAAGTTTTTTACATACCAAACATTGGAACATTCAGTTTTAGAGCTCATGTGTTGAGTAAAACAATACTGAATAGACATTTAACTTCTTGGTTAATGATCTCATTTAACTTCACGAAATTGGATATCCAATAATGAAATACGCAGCATAGTAGGCCAATGATTAGTTTTAATCAGTGTTAAGAATCATTATTAAGCAGAGCGTGACGTGATTAAAAACTTCAGCTTACTAAATAGTCAATTCTTTTATGCGTTTAGAAAAAGTGATTCTGTAACGGAGGTAGGTTGTTAAATCAAGGTAATAATGCTGTCTATTATTGTAAGAACTAAACATAATTATTTGCTCACCCAAGCGTTGCAAGATAGCGAAGTCTATGCGACAAATACATGTTTTCGTGCAACACCTTCTCCTCCACTGTGACAAGCATCAACACATCGTCAGCTTAAGTCACAAACCTCTTTACTCCATTTGTTTTAAATCATGTTTTGGTACTTTTTGTTACTAATCGAGCGAGCTCAGCTTGGCCAAAAATGGTTCCGTATGTCTGTCCGCTGCTGTCTGAACGGTCTCATTAGCAGGTTCGATAATGGCATATTTTTTGTGTATTCGTTTTTTTTTTGGAAAACGAGCTCCCTATATACAGCTCACCGAGTCATTGGTAATAGAAATTATAATTAGTTTTCGCGGTAAAGTAGCAAATAAACGAATTCCGCGCAGACGAAGTCGCGGGTAACATCTAGTTTACTCTATATTTCGTTTATTTTCACGAAGGTAACCTCTGTTTATGCGATGCATAACGCCATTGAACGTGCCTTGGATTATCAAAAAATCTGCTTGTATATTTTCTTTCATTTATTTCTTATTTCTGAGACGGACATCTATACATATAATAAAACCGTAGACCCGGCGCGTCTGTACATTGAAGATATTTACAAAAAAAAAATTGGGTCGCGTGGAATAATTAATAGAACACAAAACTGTTTTTTTTTTTTTTTTGTCTGTTTGTCTGTTTATCTGTTTATCTGTTTGTATGTTTGTTTGTGGAGGCATCACGCAAAAACCACTAGACAGATTGGAATGAAATTTGACATGGTAATAGTTTACAACCTGGAATAACATATAAGATACTTTTTATCCCGTTTCATTTCATATTTTTTACTTTAATTATTGTTTAAATTTGCTTAAGTACATATTTTTTCATAATTGAAACTGACCATAGACATCACAGCTGATTCAGCTGTCATGGCTGTCACACCGTTGTTTTTTGTTTCATTAGGCCAAGCTCACATTATCAGCATACTAGGTACTTCACTAACTTTTTAAAAAGTGAAATAGACTATGGAAACATTGAGTGACATGTCTCATTCAACCAAATCGGTGGTTGTTCGCAGGCGTTCTATTCGAAACTGAACATTTTTATCAATGTCTTAAATAGCTTGGTAGTATTAAAAAGAAAAATACACTTTCTTAATAATAAATAAAGGCGGGAATATGTAAATACTGTAAATAACAATAACACACTAAGTTTCGATTTATTTAAAGTAATGTAAATGGTATTAAATTAACAGCTTTTAGTAACAAAATCGTGATAATTTGTTGTATTGGAGTCCACCATGATGAAAATAAGAGGAGAACTAACTATTAACTAAAGCAAACTTAGTATAAATTTCAATGGAAAAATTTTAGTCGTTGTGAAACTATTATAAAATAGGGGTAAGGAAATTAATGAATTTAGTTAGTTATTGAATATTTAATTAAGTAAAATATATTAACAATGACTTAGATGTAATATGTTGCAATAAATAATATTTAAGACACTGTCACAAACAGTAACAACAATGTCAGTTTTGGCTTGCTGTATTATAAGAGTTAATTAATAATTAAAAATTCCTTATTTCCTCTTAATGTTTGAGAAAAAATCTATTTATATCTACCACGGCTAGAATATCAATTGCTGGACTCGTACTTTGATTGTACTCGTACTTATTTGATTGAAAATTTATTTTCTTGTGATTTTACGAATGTAACCATTTGAGTTTAGAAAATGAACCGGACTTTTTGAGAGTTGTGGTAGGCAAATCGTATTTCAAGTTTTTCAACAGAGTATGGAATATCGAGAAAGTTTATTCTTTCAGATTTGGAAGATGGTTATAGTCTCACTAGAAAGAAAACTGGTACGTACATTTAATACAATATTGAATTACAATTCCCTTAACAAGAAAGGAAATTTACTACTGGTGCTAGAGACTTGAAATTTGGCATAAATGTACCTAGAGTGTCATAGAGGTGTACTAAGGAAGGATTTTTCGAAATTTCCACGGGATAGAGAATAAATGGGATTTATATTTTCGAATCAAAGTGACTCTATCTCCGTAACTATAATTATCAGATATTTCAAATTTGGTATGCAAGTAGGTAACAATGATAGCTAAAAACAGTTTTCATGATTTTCCGAAATTTCCACGGGATAAAGACCTAATAGTATTATTTTAATAATAACTGACTAGCGGATATAGAGACTTGAAAGTTTAACAGATATATTTCTTAAGGATCTTAGAGGTGTACTAAGGCGGTATTTTTGGCGGAAAATACCTAAAACTTCGTTTCTTTCTTTTTTTGTAGGGGGTAATATCTGAAATTTTTGCATTTTCCCGAGGAAAAATAGGTAGGTAGCCAATATCAGTCAAGAACTGGTAGCTTCTATAAGTGAAAGTTTTTTTATTAAATCGATCTAAAGAGTTAAAATGCAAAATTCCCGCGGGATAGAAATAAGTGAATTCAATTTCGGGACTGATTTAAAAAAAAAACACTAATAGGAAGCTATAACACTGTCTCTGATTGACATTTTGATTGAATTTTTAAAATACGTAGGTCTATCCCGCGGGAACTTTAATACACTTTTTCGAAATAAAGTAGCCTAATGTCAAACAGAAACAGTGTAGCTTTCTATTAGTGAAAGATTTTTTAATGGGTCTAAATGTATAATTTACTTATTTCCATCCTACGGGAATTTTTGCAAAAATAGTTAGTCATGACAGACAAGAACTGTATGTAGAATGTTAATGGTGTAAGTACTTATAGTAGTTTTCAACATTCAATTAAGTAGGTAGGTAGTTCAATTGGGTTCACAGACAAAAAACAGCAATATCAACATCTTCTGTTAAAAACCAGTATTTGTATTAGGTACTTACGTTATTGTCTACGCGTACGAAGTCGCGGGCAAAAGCTAGTATTACATATAATAAAGTTTTTATGACTTCTTTTCTCCCTTCAATTAGTTTACCAAGTATATTGATATCTTTTTATTTAGTGGGTATAAAGGCATAAACAACAATAACAATTGAATTTCCACGAAACACTTGAATCGAAAGTCTCTTAATCCTTATAATATACTCAAGAGCAATAAAAACGGGTGACTTTGTACGAACAATTCTATAGAAAGTGACCCGTTTTTTTGCTCTTGAGTGTAGATATTGACAGAATTCGACTTGAATCAACCGTTTATTTCTTTATCCTTTGAGCACAAATATTACTATTTCATTTCATATTATTACTTCTTTTACCTTATAACTTTTCAATCTTGTTTATTGCAAAACATCATACATACATAGCATAATTATAAATTCGTAAACGCAGCGAGGCTATCTAAAAACACTGTTGTTCAAATCACGATTTGCCTCAAAACTTCGACCATGAGATACCTAATGCTACTGCTTATAAAAACTATTCCAGTTTTCGAGATGACAATCTCTTGATGCACAGCACAGATTACATAGTAGGCAACTAGATCTACAATGATTCTGAAAGTTTATCTTGATATTATGAAAGAACAGATGATAATACCATAATACTGACCACTAGTAGCTGATTGCTGGCTTGTGATAAAATGGATTGCGAGATAAAATCGTAAGGATTACGTTGAAGTCAGTTGAATTTTATTCATCTTGCGAGGTTCCACATTTTTTCGATGCTGAGGTATAGCTATTTCAAATTATTAGAAGTGTATAATAATTTAAAACACTTTCATAATTAATTTACTGGATCAGGGTCCTATTTCACCAACTTTACAATTGACAGTTTTCAATGACAATTCGGTGTCAATTTCTGAGTTTCATAATTATGTCAAAGAAATGTGGTTCGAATTGTCATATAAAACTGACAATGAATGTAAAGATGGTGGAATCGGGGCCAGGCGTTACTTTGTGGAGGTCCATATTTATGAACTAAAAAACAGTTACTTTGCGTCAGAGTTTAGTGGTAGTGGTGGTGGTGATAGTCAGCTCTGTGTGGCATGTGTTTGATTCGTGTAGCAGTGAAGGCGGAGGTGTTGCCATGGAAACATACATATGTCGCACAGACAAGTACTATTTTTCACTAGTGGTCGCGGATGAGCAAAGTAATTGTTTTAAGTTCACTTTCATAATTGAGGTTGTCTATTTTTTTGCAATTTATTGTAAATCGAAAAGCATTTCGAGATAAATGCTTTCTGAATTGCTTTCGGTATTTTTTTTTTCATTTTAATACGATGTAGTTAATTTAACATATACAGAATAAGCAATGACCTTCATTTGCCCTTCACAACCATTGACAACTATGACATAGCGGTCCGAATCACTATTTACCCGTGTTTTATGCTGCTAAGTTCGATTTGGACTGGTAACTTGACAGTTGTTATTGACGTTTGATAGTTCAGTGACATTGACAATGGCAGTTTAACGATTCACCACAGATTAAACTGAACTAAAGCAGGGTCCAACATACGCTTACTGACAAATTTATTGAATGAGCAGCTGTGTGGAAGAGCTAGACACATCTCTGACGTAATCGGCCTAAATAATTTCAATAAATAATTAAAAAATATGGAGTGATTTAGATGAGAAAATAGCGAAATTGGTTTCTTATTTGACTTTTCTCTACAATAAAAATATAAAAAACATTGGTATTTTCTTAGACAACCCCAATTTATCAAATAGGTACCGCTATAAAAATATAGAAAGTGTAAGATAATTTAATAACACTTTAGTAATTGATAAACTGGACTGGAATGATTGAATGGACTGACCTTTATCAAATGTAACATCTTTATATTTATCTTATGAGTACCTAAATGAAATGAATAATTGATCAAATGCCGCTATAAAATTATGAATATGTTTATTATTCAATTTAATAATTAAATGCAGTAAAAATATTTAAAGTGCCTTTACGAATGGTTCACTTGTTTCGGCCAGATATGATTTTGCAAATAAATAAAATAAAATAAAATAGTTTCTGCTGTTCTTTCATTTGAAAGTAAGCAGGGATTTAATCTACATTGCAGCATTTTCACGGGTGGACGACGTAGATACGAGTAAAGCGCTTGTATTGCCAGAACTGAGCCGAAGCAGGAAATTTACGATAGCAAAGTGAATTACGTAAAGTTGATAGCAATTTCAGTTAAAGCTAAACCGTCGCTGATGTACTACAGCTAAAGCAAAGCTGTTGCTACAGTATGGCTAAAGTGTAAGATCTGAATAAAGGTATCAGGAATAGAGAAAAATGCCAAAGCAAAATTGTATTAACAGTGCAACTAGTGGAAGTAGGTCAAAGAGACATTTTGATTTTATTTGTTAACATTCTAGATCATAAAATTAGATTTAAGAAAAAAAGCTTCGTTGCAAGTTGAAAAATTTGCCAAAAAATAGTTAATTTGACTTTTTGTTTCAGATAACTTTTTAAAATGGATACAAAACAAGAAGCACCCAACTTCAATTCCACGTAAGTATAATAAAAGTTTCATCGTAAATGCTTTTCGATGCAAGGATAAAGCAATATTTTTTAACATGGAACTTAACTACCGTGAGACCCAATCATAGTGAGATAAACGGATCGCTCACGTTTGTAAATCGAATTTAGCCCGACATGTTCCGAACATATTCGTAGTCCTTCCTCTGGGAGCGGACGACTCGGCAGCAGCCAAAGACACACGTGACACTTAACATCAGGTTACACACTTGCTCGTTTGCCTTCCTTGTAGTATAAAAAATTTGTATTTTCTAAATTTTCGATTGGCTACACAATTTTCTATTCAGCACTTAAGGTAATTCGTAGTTTGCACAATCTATTTAAATACACAGCTGTAAGAGCTATTCGAAATATCGTATTAAATATTCGTTTTGCACCAAAATATCAGCGACTAACAGGGGCTTAAGATTTTGTAAGATCTTGGCTCTCTGATGTTTTCCTGCAAAAAAGACTATTTATAGTGAAGGTAATATTTCAGGAAATAAGTACTCCGATTGAAGTTCTCAAACTGGCAAATGGAAATGAACCTTGTAAATGTCAGTTCATTCCAATGAAATGGAAAATGTATTGCAGTGAACCACATGAATTGTGTGTCCACAGTAAACGTTGTAACTACTTACGACGAGGTACAAGAATGCGATATAAGAAATTTGAAAATGAGCAGCGTATTTATTTTCCATTTTTTTTAATAAAAAGAAAGTTGATTTTATAGGAGCATGGTAAAAAACAGTTCAAATTAAAAACTAGCTGTAAATACTTGGAACTAGCTTAAATCTAAATATAGAGACGGTAAAACAAGTTTTTTTTTATATCATCAGTTTTAATACAAGATTTGTTACCAACTGTGAGTCTAAGGAAAATCTTGTAAAACTTAACCACTCGATTTAACTTATCTGGGTGAGTTGAATTAAGTGGAGCATTAATTTCACACATAACTTTTTTATGATAAGCAGCCCACTTGATCTTTAAAAAATAGATTATTTCTATGATATTTAGTAACCTGCAAACATCATCAAACATTAATAACCTAACCAACTTAGAAAAGTTGAAAAATCCCCGACATTGTCATTTCGAAGTTCAATATTTCAAAAATCTATGTCTAAGGCTATGAACCATTTCGATTACACTAGCTTTCGATTGAAAGAAATCGCATCGAAATCTGTTTATCCGTTTGGGAGCTATGATGCCACAGACAGATACACAGACACACAGATACACAAATCTTCCCTCTTTTTCGTCGGGGGTTAAAAATACTACTATTCTTAAAAAAACTATGTGTTTCAGAGCAAATCTAACCAGCAACCCGGGTTTCCAGTCGTCACTCAGTATAGCCTCAAAAGATGGAAAGGATGAAAAGGCGTACAACCCTTTCGAGAACCGACAGGTTGCACATCCCAATTCGTGAGTATTTTAATCAAATAATCATTGATACAGATACGCAACCCGCTTCACCGCGCGCAGACAAGCAATTATTAGTAAATAGGTGATTCGGTGACTTAAGGTAAGCGTCCACATGTCGGTATCGTACGCAACGGACGCATCGCACGCAACGGATCGTTGTATTCTTTGTATAGAAAATCATATAAGTGCGTCCACCTGTCCGCATCGTACGCATCGCACATTGCATATATTTTCGTTGCGCGCGATGCGTCCGTTGCGTACGATGCCGACATGTGGACGCTTACCTTTAGTATCCCTTGATGTTTAATTATATCAGTCTAATCACAGCTGGAAAAAAAAGGGAAGGGTAGATGTTAAAGCCACTAACTAACTAACACTATAATAAAAGCAATTTACAATGACATTAAATCTAACTTAAACTAAATAAACTACAACTTAAAACTAAATTAAATCTAAATAAGGTCCCCGTGGCATAGTGCCCAAAAGGCTGGCAGCGTTGCCTCGCTGAATAGCGATGCTGATTCTTTGAGAGAGAAAACTGCCAGCCCTTTGGTCACAAGTTGCATCAACTAAGCGCTTTTGTAACTTTTTCCTTTTTTTTCTTTCTATCTTCCAATTCCAGAAAATTAATAAATTGTATACCTATCACAGCTAATGAATGAGGGCCTGATTTTCTCAGCGCTGAACAGGTGCGTGGCCTATCTTTAATACTTTATATATCGGTGCAAATAATTAATAAATAACATCCAGGGGAACCTATCACAACTACGAAAAATGTTTCACCTTTTTTCGTATGTACGAATGTATTTTTTACTGAAACTGCAAATATTTCAGGATTTATTTCAGGACTATCGTGTAGAATAGGTTAGGTTTGTTTTATAAAAATCTTGAAATATTTAGTTTCTGAAAAAAAATGCATTCGAACAACGAAAAAAAAGGTGAAACGAGACTTTAATTATGAAGTTTCTCCATGGTGATAAATTACGTTAAGCAGGATTCGAATGTTCGTGCTTGGCTCAGTAATTCTACGGCTTCCAGGACTTTCGGCTCCATTCTCCACCTGCTGAAGGCTTGTCTTGGCTCTGGTATCCTGGCGATGCCAGCAGCCTTCAAGAACGCTGGGATCCTCCCGGGTTCTATCGGCACCATCTTTGCTGGTTTCATATGCACACACACCGTACATATGCTGGTGAGTGATAAATAATATTTTTATGATGTAGCCTTAAAAATGGAAGTATCCAAGCCATAAAATAAAATAAAAGCTGGTACACATTGTAGAGTATCCAACTGTTCTACGAGGAGGTTCTACGTTCCATTTTTTTCCTTCTTTTTTATTTATGTAGGTATGTACATCGATTAGGTACTCCGTCAATTGCAGACCGATTTTCAAAATTATTCTTCTATTCGAAAGGGTATACTCCTGAGGTGAGCCCATTGTCACCAAGTCATGATCTGATGATGGGATCCTAGGGAAATCGAGGGCAACCCTCAAATTTAAAGGCACGTACTATGTGTTTCATATATTTTCTAAGGCTATTCAAGCATTTGCGTCTGGTAGTCATCATCTCATGTTGATGAGGGGCCTGTTTTATAACGACTTGAATTACAAGCGGAAGCCTCTTTTCAACACCTTTTATTAGAAAGATACTTCCGCTTGTAATGCAAGTTACAACTCGTTATGAAACAGGCCCCAATTAATAGTCATATATTTACATCCTAGGGTCTATGTATGAATAGTAATGCATACGCTGAGTGGCTTGGTTGCCTCAATTATTGGACTAAAACGCTGTGACGAGATAATTAGCCTATAGGTGTTGACGGAAAATGCATAGTTATAGTTATATGTTGACGACCGGATGGCCTAGTGGTTAGCGACCCTGACTATGAAGCCTGAAGTCCCGGGTTCGAATCCCGGTCGGGACAGATGTTTGTATGATGAATACGAATGTTTGGTCTCGGGTCTTGGATGTTTAATATGTACATAAGTATGTATTTATCTATTTGTATGTTTATCCGTTGTCAGGTACCCATAGTACAGGCTTTGCCTAGTTTGGGACTAGGTCAATTTGTCCCATGATATTTATTTATTTATATCAAACGGACTTGAACTATGAGGATATAATTTTTATGATTAGGAAGTCATTGATGGTCAGTTGAAGGAAAATGTGGAAGGACAGCGGCACACAAACTAGAGGTCATGTTGCTAGTGTGAAAATAAGGAAAACCATTTATTAAACAATGGGCAGACCGACCATGGTCTCATGGTCAATGGCAATGGTCTACGTAGGTAATATTAGGTATATTAGGTATTAGTAGGTATTTTAAGCAGAACTACAGCAACTTTTTATTGTTGCCCATTTATTATAGATGCACAAATGATTAAGTATTAAATTTAACTTTTTAAATAAATGAGGAGGTTTAAAATTAGGGTAATTAAAAATACCCGCCAAGTGTGAGTAGGACTCACGCATCATGGGTTCCGTACAAAGATTGTTCAGTGTTAGCAGAGCCCTGCTCCTAAGCAATATTATGTACATTGTATATTGGTCTGTGACATATACAGACAGTAGTAGTTACGCTAAGAGCTACCTTCATACCAAATTTCATGTTTATTGGACAATTGGAAGTACCCTTTAGGTTATAGTGAAATAAACGGATCACTCACGTATGTCAGTCGAGTATAGCTCGACATGTTTCTGAATAATCCGTAGTCCTTCCTCTGGGAGCTCACGCCACGCCGGTGGCGAGACGTAAACTGCGCTGTGAGTGATCCGTTTATTTCACTATGATTGAGTCTCACGGTAGTTTTATGTTAAAAGTACCCTTTAGGTTTTTACACCACGGCAATTTGTATGGAAACGCCTCTTTTAATGACTGTATCTTTTCACTGCGATGACTTAGAAGTTTGATTTTTTCACAGCTTCAAGAGACTGCAGGCTTGATACGAGTAGGTATTTCATATTAATTTCAATAGGTAATTTCAGTACGATTCAGGCACTTATTAAATAAATTAACGGGAGCAGATTGTAAAATTATTAAAAAAAATAAGTTAATATAACTTTAAAGTTATTGACAAAAAACTGCAATAAATGTCAGAGATCTATAGATTGGCAGACCGATTTTATAACAGCGATAAACATTTATCATATCAGAACAGATGTCAGAAAATTAAATCTTTGCTAAGTACCTATTACGCCATATTTGCTTGTCTACATATTTTATACCATTTATTTATTTATTTATTTCAAATGTACTGCTTTTTTGTGTGTGTGTTGAATTTGTGTTAATAAATGTCTCTCTCTCTAATACCTACACTCGGTAAAATGCATGCCTAATCTAATCGTTACAAAAAAACGCCATTATTTTATTAACAGTTTGATTGTTTGCTATATTCACAACTTTTGCACACTCATTTCAAAATTCATTAATTCAGCCAATACTTTTTATATTGTTACTATAACAATAAGAAAATATCCACTCGCTGTTTACATTTTAGCAGCTTGAGACACATGCCTATTAGTACTTTAAATATTTTAATCAAAAGCAAAGTAAATGACGTCTGTTCCTACGTGACAAAAACTATTATTTTCAATCTACACCGGGACTTTGAAAACATATGGTAAACATCTCAATGTAAATAAAGTCAATAACGTTTTTTGTTTTCGATTTGTGACCTTCTTTTGATCGCCATAAGAGCTGCCATTGCAAGTTTCACAGGTATCAACTTAGTGCAGGGTTTCTCGAAGTGTGCTACGCGAACCCCCACAAGTTCGCCAGTGATCGTAAATGGTTCGCTTTGGCATTCGCCATCTCATTCTCCCACGTTTTTGTACCGTTTGACAGAAAAAGATGGCGAATATCTTAATGGTGAATTAAAATTAAGATTTCAATCTATAAGACTTCAATCGAGCAAAATTGCACCAGAAATCGACGAAATTTGCGATAAAAAAACCAGCCCATCCATCACATCAGCATTATAACACACAATTGTCAACATTGTTTTTGTAATTGTATTAACTTTCATTTAATAAATCAACCTTACATTATTTATCATACTTTTTAAAGAGGGTCGCAATGGTACAGAATTTTTGATAGGGGTTCTTACCAACATCATGAACTTCGGGCTAGAGCTTGAAAACGTCCGAACCAAAAGATCACTTATTTGCAAAATAACATAACCTAACTAACTTAGAAAAGTTGAAAAACCCTCGACATTGTCATTTCAAAGTTCAATATTTTAATTAAACTTAGCTAAGGACCATCTCGATTAAACTAGCTTTCGAACAAAAAAAACCGCATCGAAATCGGTCCATCCGCTTGCGAGCTACGATGCCACAGACAGATACACAGATACACAGGTCAAACTTATAAATAACACCCCTCTTTTTCATCGGGGGTTAAAATACCACTAATCGAGCATCAGTCAGTCGTACTTTGATCGAACGACAGCTCTATGACGTATGACTGTCATCGAAAAATGGCGTGTTTTGTACTGGGACCAGACTGGGACACATTTTTCGTTAATTTTGTACTTGACCCATGAGTCCGGTTGTTAGTAAGTGAATTTACGGGAATGGTATAGTCAGCAGCATAAGTTGCTAAGCAACAATGATCTAAGCACAGCTCTATTGTTACAGATATAATAGCTTGTGTAGATCATTATGACTGCTTCGGCTGCTTTGCAACTTTTGCTTCTGATTGTACGTTACGTGGGCCTATAAGTTTAAAAAGCCCTGTCTTAGAGCTATGTTGATATTCGATTGACGGTGCCAACTAGATAAATCGGAATACCTAAGTTATACAGATTTCGTAGGTTCCAACTGTTGGAGCAGTGTCGAGACGTTTACCTTATCTAATTCAATATTGACGCTGGGATTAAAAACATATGCCATTTTGTAACGCCCAAGTTGTTTTGGTGGCATAATTTATGTGTCGCTTTTCCGCTTCTAATCAATGATAATATAAGTAAAGACACGTCATTCGTCGTCGTCGTCGTCGTTATTATTAATTATTTCTTGTATTGCCTGTTATGTGGTGTGCAATAAAGAATTATTGTATTGTATTGTCATAATGATGCTCACAAGACAATCGAAAAACACGTTCTGAATATTTTGACATTTGCGCGCAAGTTTGGAACTTATTCGAGAGAGATTGTGGCCAAAGAGGCCACAATTGGTAGCCTTTTTTGCGCTTCATTTTCGGCGTGCTGATGACATTTTATCTACCTACCTCTTTTTAGGGTTCCGTAGCCAAAATGGCAAAAAGGAACCCTTATAGTTTCGTCATGTCCGTCTGTCTGTCTGTCTGTCTGTCCGTCTGTCTGTCCGCCGCATAGCTCAGAGATTAATGGTACTAGAAAGCTCTAATTTTGCATTGATATACATAATTATATTAATTAGGCTGAAAAAGCGCTGCGATAAAATCTTGAATCTTTTTTGGGGTAAGTACCTCCCCTACATGTAAAGTGGGGATGTTTTTTTTTATTTCTCGCTCACCCCATAGTGTGGGGTATCGTTAAATAGGTCTTTTAAAAATATTAGGGGTGCTTGATGATCATTTTTGTTAAAGTTATTCGTTTGCGAAATATTTAGCTTTAAAGTGCTCATTTTTGATAAAGTCAAGTATCCCCCTTCTACCAGAGAAACTGTTATATTTGGAAATGTGAAAAAAATCAGAGCAGTAGTGCATTAGTGAATTTAAAAGGAAAACTATCAGAGATAAGCAGGCTTTACAGGTTTGGGAGTAGGTAATAGTTGACCAACTTATTATGTTGTTTGTCTATATCGGTAACCGATATAAATTGACCCCACACTGCGTACAGTTTGCTTAGGAGAAGGGCTCTGCTAATACTAGTTTTGAATAAGTGTGATGAAAATACCTTTAAAAAAACAATACACTCTTTTCCTTCGGGCAGTCGTGTAATTAGTTATATATCTATGCCAGGGCTTTTTCGTATTGGCTTAGGAACCCTATCCTCGGAGTGTCCGACACGCTCTTGCTCGGTTTTTTATATGTAGGTAATATCACTGCACTACTTCCAATACTTATTTTCTTTGAGCGAATGAAACAAAATTTTGGAGTTGATAAGTGAAGTTCGGGATCGTAATAACTGTTTCTCCCATTTCCCAAGTGCGTGGAGAGTAGTGGCTAATTGTTAATTAAAGGAGGTATGATGAATTGATATTCGCTACACATTAATGAAGATTGTTTGAGAATATTAGGTACCTACTTGTACCAAATTGAACTTCAGATCAAAGGATTTTGTTTCCAGTAATGGATGTACATTATTCTCCAAGGTTAGATGTAGTAAGACAGATACACCAAAGAAGAGTTAATCTATCCATTTTATCACCTGTGATACTTTACTGACATACACAAAGATGGAGATAAAAAATATGAATGTTGTAAGAAAACGTATAAAGTTGTCATCACTTCATCGCCGTAAGTGACGGCTTTGTATTTATGGGCAAATTATATTATATTAAAGCAATATTTTCATTTTCTTTGTTGAAGACAATACAATAAGCTACAAGTTGAAGACAATACAATAAGGAGTTCAAAACAGTTGCTAAATTAATTATTGTCTAAGAAAATAGAAACAGTTTCAAGCGTATTGTTTAGACATGTTTATGAAATTGAAAAAAGTGAAACACACAATTGTGTGCAAAATGTGTGCGCATAAAAGATGTACATGAAATAATCGAGAAAAACTAAAAAAAAACTTCACAAGTGCGAGTCGGACTCGCGCACGAGGGTTTCGTACAACGATTTGAACTCTTATTCCCTAGTATTTTAAGTTTTCCCCTGCTCCTAAGCAAAATGTACGCAGTGTGGGGTCATCTTATACTGATCTGTGAAATCTACAGACAGACATAAAAAATTTAGATTTTGAGAACTTTCTGAGTGGTTATGCTATAAGAGCTACCTTCATACCAAATTTCAAGTTTCTAGAACAACTGGAAGTACCCTTTAGGTTTTCAGGGTACGGCAATTTGTATAGAAATAACCTTATCAATAACTGTATCTTTTGATTAGTTTGACTCAGAAGTTTGATATTTTTACAGCTTCAAGGGACCGACTGGTTACCACTTTTTTGGTGTATTTTGCTGATACGTTATTTATAATGTCTTTTCTGTACCTACTGTTAGGTACCTACGCACCAATTAAACATTTTCTTTGTTTCTTTGTCCTAGGTTCGCACGTCACAGGACGTCTGCGTGGATGCAAAAATGCCATCCATGAGTTTCGCCGAGACCTGCGGAGCTGCTTTCACTTACGGGCCAAAGCGATTGAGGCCGTGGGGTAATTTTATGAAGTAAGTTCTGAGAAACCCCAATAATCACAATCTATTATATTTTACCAATCCCAATTAACCTTCTTCGCTTCGCTATTCGGCCCACATCACGACTTGAGTCATGGAAATTCTGCCAAAGGACATTCTCAAAACAGCACTCTATTTTTAATTAACAGAAATTCAAATTCAATTCAAATTCAATATAATTTATTGCTAATTATAGGTACATATAATGCTGGATAACATAGAGTAGAGAAGAACCGCTATAATTTGCTTTTCAGGCGTACAACATTTATTTTCTTAAAATCTAGAATTATTTATTTTGTAACATTATCATTATCATTTGATTAACATTACCATTGCGCTATTAAATCAGGTTCTAAAAATTCATTCATATCATAAAATACATTATTTTTTAATATTATTAATAGTGATTGTTTAAATAATTTTACATTTAGGTTTTTCATATTATCTGGCAATTTATTAATTAATTTTACAGCCGTTACAAATATAGAAAATTTATCCTTACTTACACCTCAGAATACAAAACGAACCAGAGGCCCTAATGCGTATTGAATTGAGAAATGTTTTTACATGCCAAAGTGTTTCTGGCCTTGATATAAGATTGATTTTTGCCTGATCTGTGGAAAAACTTTTTTTTACATAAAAATATACCTACACCGTAGGCTTGCGTTTGACCACAATCACGCCTGATGGTAAGAGAAGATGTGGTCTACGATGAAGCACGTTTGCCTAGCAAATGCTCATTCACCCTAGACTTGAAAACGGCTAGATTATAGTGTTCTGGGAACACAGACGCAGGCAGGGAATTCCACTCCTTAGCCGTACGGATGATGAAGGAAGAGCGAAAACGCTTTGTGCGGATTTTAGGAATGCTGACAACATAACTTTTTTCACTACAGCTGTAATTATTTTGACACTCGTCATCTGATTGAAACGTCAGCTTTTGTATGACTGTGACAGCTAGCTGTTTCCGATACTAATTGTCAGCCCACAAAATGAACACGATGCTGATTACGAGCGAGTTAGGACTTTATTCATAAACGTCACTCAAGCTTCCATTAGCTAATTTAGATTTTGTCATCTTCTTACTAACGGAAATGTAAATGTAACAAAAAAGGACAAACGAACTTTAACAGCATTTTAATTAAAATAGGTTTATGAATAACAGGGTCAGAAGCCGCTTTCAATTTTAACCGCACGCCGCGCACTGTGTCCATTTATTATTGATTTCACTACTTTTTTACACTTAACAAATACAATCCTCTGTTTTAATTAACCCAATGGCATTTAGGCATGTAAAAACTGCGCAAGTCGGAATTCATTGTCATTCGTATAAGACGTCACGATCACGATACCACACGATATTAAGATCATTACGCAAAACTACCTAAGTTTACTTTTTAAGTGCAGTTTTAGTTGCTTCAGAGGCCCAAGCACGAAGTTTTCAAATCCCGCGTAACGTTACGTTATCGTATCGAAATTGAGAAACCTCAAACTAAATTTTAGCTCCAAATACGCTCACGGGCGGGCGCTGTTCTAAACGTCATCCAAATTTCTCGATAACGTTACTACCTACTCGATTCTTACGTTACGCAGAGGGCCGAATACGAATATTCGAAAGCTGAGTCACGTGAAAACGAATAGTAAACGTTATCGAGTTTGTATGACGTTTGGAACAGCGCCCGCCCGTGAGCGTATTTTTGGTACTAAAATTTAGTATGAGGTTTCTCGATCTCGATACGATAACCGTAACGTTACGCAGGATTCGAAAACTTCGTGCTAGTTTTAGGCGCGCTCGCGTGTTCTGGTTTGTTCTGTACTCTGAGTCTTTTACACGTGCTAACGCCTAGATCGAGAAGTTCGCTAACACCGAACAAAATGTGTGGGCAGATTCATACGGTTAAGTTATACAATATCACGCAATAACTATCCGAAGCCAAGCTACCCTGACAGTAATGATGGTATCACCGTACGATTATTGTATTATATATACCCTATAATATTATCACTAGCAGTTAACCGCAACTTCGTTTGCGTAGAATACGGTTATCGCTATCCCGCGAGAATTATACAATTTTCCGTGATGAGAGATAGCCCATGTTTCAATCTAGGGTATATAAGCTATCCTCATTTAAAATTTCATCTAAATCCGTCTAGCCGTTTCGGCGTGAAGTAACAAACATACTAACTCAAAAACTTTCGCATTTATAGTATTAGTAGGATTATTATAATCACCGTACGGTTTAATTAGGAAGGGCTGGCAGCGTTGCCTCGCCGAATAGCGATGCTGGTTCTTTGAGAGAGAAAGCTACCCGCCCTTTGGTCACAAGTTGCATCGAACAAGCGCTTTTGCAACTCCGAAATAGGCTTGTAAACGCCGGGACCCCATGGACCCAAGGTTTTGAATCCTACAGCAACAAAATTGTAGTTCGGACCAAGTGTCTTGTATTTAGTCATTTTAAAAGTGTTTCCTGAAATAAGGTTTCTTTTTCAGACAACTGGTTGACTACTCGGTGACGTTAACATATATCAGTGTGCTGTGTGTATACGTCGTCTTTATAGGATCTTCTTTTAAAGAGGTAGGTATTTCTTTAACAGTGCCTACTATAGCGAGCTGTCGGTAGGCCACCAACAAGATGGAGCGACATCCTGGTAAAGATCGCGGGATCGCGGTGGATGCGGAAAGCACAAGACCGGTCTGAGTGGAGAGCCTTGGGGGAGGCCGCCGGGCAGCAATGGACGTCTTTCGGCTGACATGATGATGATGAGTAGTTTAGTTAGTCTTATCACACTAGCGATTTGCGAGCAAGTCCTTCATACTAATATCCCTCGCGTCGAACACGTTGCGTGATCGCTTCAATACAAAACTTGCTAGCAAATCGCCAGTATGACAAGGCTTTTAATGCAGTGACCTCCAGTGCAGCAACAACGGCAGCAGCTCATTAACCAACCATTATCATCATCACCAGCTTATTAACTGTGAATGCATGGAAAATGTTGACTTGCTTTTCAGTATTAAGTTTGGTGTAAAGGTATTGCACGTGCAACGAAATGTCAAGTATCCGGTTTCGATCCCCGGCGTTAATCACATTTTTCGGTTTTCTGTGTGTTTCAGTGAGTGTTTAAAGTTTAACCTATTTTTTGTTTTCGATTAAAGATGTTTACCTACACATGTAAAGCTTCATCATCTTTGTCTTCGTGTTTGTCAGCCGGAAGACGTCCACTGCTGGACAAAGGCCTCTCCCAAATCTCTCCACTCAGACCGGTCGTGTGCTTTCCGCATCGACCTCCATTCCGCGGTCTTTACCAGGTCGTCGCTCCGTCTTGTTAGAGGCCTATCGACAGCCAGCTCATCTCCCGATCCGGTTATGTAAAGATTATCTTCAATTAATTATAATAACAACTCCGATTCTTTTCAGGTTTTCGACGTATTACTACCAGACCTGAAGCTATCAGTCCAAACATATTGCATCCTAACATTAGTACCTCTAGTACTGCTGGTTCAGATCAGGAACCTCAAATACTTGGTGCCGTTCTCCGCCCTAGCCAATGCCCTGATCGTAGTGGTCTTTGGGATAACCATGTACTACATGTTCAGCGATCTTCCGCCTCTAAGTGAGAGGGAGATGGTTGCGCCTGTGTCGCAGTGGCCTTTGTTCTTTAGGTGAGTTGGTTTTGACAGTTCTTAAATAAAAAATTGGAGGAAAGAGTATAAACAGATACTCCATTTTTCATCACGAATTTCTTGCTTAGAGTGCCATCTCTTAGTCTGGGAAAATTGATAGTTTCGGGGCAAACACATAGATGGCGCTAGTCACTTCAAAAAGTGATAAACAATCCTATGCTAGCCGTGGTGTAGGAGTTATGGCACGCAATACGGAATGTCCAGTATCCGGGTTCGATTCCCGGGGTTAGCCATGTTTTTCTGTTTTTTTTTGTGTATTAATTTGTCAGTGAGTGCTTATTTAAAAGTAGGGTGTTTTTTATATGACAAGAACCGATGAAATGCCGAAACACACATACATTCAACATTACCCTGACCAAAAAGGAAAATAGGCGAATCGGAATATTTTTTCAAATCACAGTAATAAAACTTTCACCAAGTAATACCAGGACCATCAACATCGTTAGATATCAAAAACAGATTTGCCCATTCTCCTTTTCACAAACGATTTTTGTTTATTTTTCAGCACAGTAATATTCGCCATGGAAGGCATAGGTGTCGTCATGCCAGTTGAAAACGAAATGGCCAAGCCACAGCAGTTTCTGGCTTGTCCCGGGGTTCTGAACACAGCCATGATCATTGTCATATCCCTTTATGGTGTATTTGGTTTCTTCGGCTACTTGCAATATGGAGACGATGTGAAAGGGAGTATCACTTTGAATCTACCACAGGGCGACGTGTGAGTATAAGAAAGTGTTTTCCTATGTTTTAGTAGTTATTCTAATAATTATCTTTCGATTAAATACATTTATTTTATTTACAAATAATTAATAATTAATACAAAATTGATCAAAATTACAGGTGACCAAAGGGCTGGCGCGTTCCTCGGTCAACGCATAGGCATTGCTATAGAAAGAGGCAACGCCGCCAGCCTTTCGGGCACCTTGCCCCGAGGTAGCGGACTCGGGGACGTTTTCCATTTTCGGTTCTAGATTTAACTATTATTATTTATTTAATTGCAATAAATCATCCATACAAAATACATTGCAATTCATTATGCATAGTCAAAATAAAACCCTAATAAAAATACTAATCAAATAACCCGCCCCTGACCGTTCCCGGCGCAAAGGTTCCCATCACACTCGCTGCATTACCGCGCTGAATGGCGATGGCCAACCTTTGCACCAAGATTACATTCAAATAATTTAAAGCAGACCAGGGTCCATAGATTGTTATTTGTACAGTCAGCAGCAGAAGTAGCTATGGAACCGAAGCGGTCACAATGACCTGCAAAAGCTCTTTTTTATCACACTTGCTCGTAAAGCGTCGTATTGTACGCAGGCATACTGAAGGACAACGGCCTAAATTATTCCTACGGGAGTAATAGGTAATTTGTAATTTTCCCAAGGGAGTAATGACTTTAGTTTTTAAAAATATGGCGTTCACTCGTAGGTAAGTAGGTATAATATGTCATTCCACACTAAGGATGTTTTAAATCAAACATGGTTTTTTATGTTATCTACAAATAAGTATTACTTAATTTAAACGTTATTATTGTGTTTTAAAACTATTTGAGTTTACTTTGCAATTATTTCAGTGAATTTTATTTTGAAACGATAAAAACTGGCTGTATGGATGGGCTTTCGTCTTTCCAGTTTCTAAACGCGTTTTTATCATTATCTGTGGAAGTACTGGAAGTCTGAAGTCTCCACTGAAAAAAGTTGACAATCTCAAAACTATTATTTGTTGCCGACTGCTGAGTTTATATTTATAATCCTATATACTTAATCTAATATTTATGGAGGTACTGCCTGTACTTAGTAAAATATGTCTTCTGTATGTGAAGACCAAACTTTTAATAAATAGATTTTTTGCCTTTTGTTGTACGTTAGTATGTATTTCCTCGCAAATGTGATGAAAAACATTGTGTGTATCACGGGCAGTAAGGGTATTACAAACTCAAGTCATTAAAAGCCCTCCGCCTTCGGCGTCGGCCTTCTAATAGACTTTCGTTAGTAATACCCTTCTTACCGCCCTTGATGCACAATGTACTAATGTCTATAACAATACTCGTAGAGCCGTGCTTAGATCATTTAACGCGTCGGTTGTTTAGCTACTTCTGCTACTGACTGTACATAAGTCTTATTTTCTAGGGATTAAGTAGTACACTTACGTGTTACCTGTTAGTTTCGGTTTCAAATGATTTGTTTGTATAGTCCAACCTTTTGAATATTCATGATTTCGCAATTTGGTATAAGGTATAAATGATATTGCACCAGTTGCATCTGTTCTTACCTTATTCTAATAAAGTTGTCTGGTAGGGATCGGTCTGTAGTAGGTAACATTGCTACCTTGCATTTTCATTGATACTTTTTTCAGTTTTGATAAGAGTTCTTGTACCTATTGTATTGCACTGAGGCCCGAGTACGAATAGTCGAAGCCAGCGTCACATAAAATCGAATAGTAAACGTTATCGAGTGTGTATGACGTTTGGATCAACGCCCGCCCGTGAGCGTATTTGGAATAAAAATTTAGTATGAGATTTCTCGATCTAGATACGATAACCGTAACGTTACGCGGGATTTGAAAAGTCGTGCTCGACCCTCTGCATGACAAGAATTGCATACTTTACTGCTGGAACATTCAACGGAAGGTCATTGACATGATTCAATGAGGGCTTGATTGCGAGTCAAAAATCCGCTAGGATTGCTAGTGTCGACTGAGGTCCATATCTGTCATTCTCCACCAATGAGAGACAAGCTACTTTGACAGATAGACTTAACTCGACATTAGCTATTCTAGAGGATTTTTGGCTCGCGATAATCATTGGTTTGTTACGTTGATGGGCGTACGTATGGACGTTTACCTTTTCCCGCGGGCCAGGCAAAAATCAAGCTTATGACAATGCCATAAACATTTTGACAGGAGAAAGCTTTTCTCACTTTGACTCTTCTTTAACTATACCTATACGTTGTTGTGGTGAACTCTTTCAAGTGAATTTGAAGCCATTCTCAGCTGTTGTCAGTATGATTTTAATATTTGTAGGTGTGACAGCAAAAAAAGAATACGCAAAAAAAATTGCGTGCCTGATTCCACTAGGCGTTTCGTAGAATTACCATTTTCGACTACAAAGGAAAACCAGTTCCCGGAAGCATCAGTTGTTTGCTTAATTTTATTAAATTACGAGATGATTAATGATAATCCTTTATCAAATTCTCGACGCGTTAGAGTGACCCCTCTTTGATTAATTTCATTAAGCTTCATGAGATTCCTGTAATATTATAAACGTCTTTCCCAAGCTTTTAACTAAGTATTGACTTTGAGTTAAGTTATTATTTTTATTTTTTTAGCATCGCTCAAGTAGCCAAGTTACTGATGGCCTTTGTCATATATTTCTCCTACGCCTTACAATGCTACGTGCCAATGGAAGTCATCACAAGAATGCTCAAAAAACGTCAGTCAGATAAATTTGAAAACATCATCCAAGTCAGCATAAGAACCTTACTAGTAATAATATCCGGTAAGTAGATGGAAATTATCAACACCCATTTTCCAAGTACGAAGAGTTCCAAGTATCTGGCCGTTTTCAAGTCTAGGGTGAATGGGCATTTGCTAGGCAAGCGTGCTTCATCGCAGACCACATCTTCGCTTACCATCAGGCGTGATTGTGTTCAAACGCAAACCTGTAGCGTATAAAAAAACAATAAGCTAAAGTAGAAAATATACCGACTACGGAAGTACTGACGGCTTTCGGAGCTCATGGCTCATCAAACAAATATTCACTGTGCCATAAAAATATGAGAAACCTCTCAGTTTTATTTAATCCAAACACAGACATCGGTGTTGTTTTTTCTCAAACTCATTTAGTAAATCGGATGAATAGATTTGGCTCTGCAGTGGGACATTACGTCAATAGACTGCTAAAATCATAACGCAACTTTATAGCTTTGCCGTACTAGTTAGATACTAAATAAAAAGACAACAGTAGGTAATTTATTGAATCATTTATTGAATCAGGCGTTACTTTGCGGAGGTCCATATTTATGAACTAAAAAACAATTACTTTGCTCACCCGCGACCACTAATGACAAATAGTTATATCTGTGCGGCAAATGTATGTTTCCATGCAACACCTCCACCTCCACTGCTACACGAATCAACACATGCCACACAGACCCAACTATCACCACCACCACTATACTAAACGCTGACGCGTTTCGGCACTCTCCACGAGGCCATTTACGAAGCACAACAACAACCGCTCAACATGCCACCACTTCCACTACTCAAAAGAAGTGGAAGTGGTGGCATGTTGAGCGGTTGTTGTTGTGCTTCGTAAATGGCCTCGTGGAGAGTGCCGAAACGCGTCAGCGTTTAGTATAGTGGTGGTGGTGATAGTTGGGTCTGTGTGGCATGTGTTGATTCGTGTAGCAGTGGAGGTGGAGGTGTTGCATGGAAACATACATTTGCCGCACAGATATAACTATTTGTCATTAGTGGTCGCGGGTGAGCAAAGTAATTGTTTTTTAGTTCACAACAGTAGGTACCTATTAAATAACGCTACTCACTCAGTTTTAACCGCTAGGCTAGAAACTGCTTCCTCAAAAATGAAAAAAAAAAATACCAAAATACAAGCTGATCAAATAACCTACAATTTTGAGTATAAATATCATCACCAGCCTTTTTTTATGTCCCACTGCTAGGCTCAGGCCTCCTCTCAGAATGAGAGGGCTCGGGTTATTAGTTCCCACGCGGGCCCAGTGCGAATTGGGCAGTTATATAATAGTATAAATATATTACTGGTTTAATGATCCTTAGCAAGCGCGGGAGGCAATACTAATAACAAAAACATTTAAATTCCGACAGCAGTAACCCATAAAAATTTCTTTTTACAGTTGGCATCGCCGCAGCCTTCCCCAACTTGGAGCTGGTCATAGGCTTCGTGGGCGCCATTTTCTTCTCCACCCTTGGTCTTCTCCTCCCTGCCATAGTAGACACAGCCTACCGCTGGGACCGGGACTGCGGGAAATTCAATTACATCATCTACAAAAACCTCATCATTGGCATCGTCTCCATCTTTGCCCTCGTTTCTGGGGCATACGTCTCAGTTGTTGGCATGATTGACGAATTCTACGTAGGCCACGATGGCGTCATCGATAATTCTACTTTGCTAGACGTTGAGTAGAAGTTTTAGGTCTCATATAGTATTTTTCATTTCATGAAATGTTGTACAATGGCTACGAGGAACTTCTAGTTCAAAATCAAAATAAAGTGAAGTGTTGCTTAGCTTGCCTTAAGACATAAAAACATACAAACAGATTCATGTCAAAGCGTTGTCTCTTTTGCTGTGACTGGAATGATGCCTAATTTTTATTAATGACGACGAGAACAAAAGTTTTAATTATAAATAACAAGTTGTAAATAATTTTAGTAATTAAGCAGTTTTACTTTGTATGTAAGTTCTTCTCAGCTATGAAACTATCTAAAAATACCTGGTGATGCCTTTTCGATGATGTAGACTCAAACGTTTAAAATTGTTTTCTTGATTTACAAAACTTTTCACCAGTTCAGTGTTTTTTTTAAATACCTACCAAAGAGATTAAATAAATGGGTACTTAACAGAATTTATCTAAGCATTTCATTCAACCCGTTACCTCGACTAAATAATCTTCAAATATTTGAGTAAATAAACTTAACCGATGTTTTATCTATAGTCTGTAAGTATTTTTTAGTTTTTTTTTTTCATTTTGAAATTAATTAATTTAAAACAAATGTACAAGAGACTAATACTACTAAGTAAATAAATAGACTAAAACTAAACCTAACTTAAAAAATTAAAGTTCTAGTCCTGGACCTTTCGGCAGGGTACCCATCAAGTAGGCAGCACTCCCGCGCTGAATTGCAATAGCATTAGTATTTATTAATAACTATGTATTTATGAATATCAGTATGCTCATTGTAGGTAAATATAAAGTTATAAGTTTCTTAGTCAGCTGCCATTCACTCAATGCCGATGTTCTGACATTTTTCAAATAAATAACTACAATCCACTTAGACATAATTAAGTATATTGAAAAAGATAAAAACACGAGACTGTCATGTTTCAGTTAAATTTTATCTGAACGGTTTATTACGTGCTGAATTAGCATTTACCGAGTCCTAACTGAACTGGCAGCTCTGAAAATAATGTTTATCGCACAAAATATCTAATTCGAAAATTTCGTTTCAAAGAGACTTCATAAATAGCCAAATCACAAGCTGAATTTAATATTATCACCAGCCTATTTACATCCCACGAACAAACATATAGCGGTTTACTCGTGATTTTTAAAAAAACTTTTTTGAAAACTCACAGGTGCGAGGCCTTTGGTCGAACCACTAGGCTATCACGGGTTTTTTGGATTTAATTTAATTTGTTACTTAACTATGTTTTGACAGAAAGCAAAATTCTGATAAAGATCCTACCAAAGATAGAACTAGAATGTCTTGGGATTACTTTATTTAAAGTAAGCGAGTGTATATTCAAGTCCAAAACCCAATTTAGCTATTGTTGCCACAGAACTATTATCGGGATCGAAGGAAAGGACGTACCTTATGTACGTCGCGGTGCTGAAGGGCAGGGCTGAGGGTCGAGCACGACTTAACGAAAGCTGCGTAACGTTACAGTTATCGTATCGAGATCGAGAAACCTCATACTAAATTTTAGTTCCAAATACGCTCACGGGCGGGCGCTATTCCAAACGTCATACAAACTCGACAACGTTTACTATTCGATTTTACGTTACGCAGCATTAGACATAATGAAAACGGGATATTGACCGCGATTACCTTATAGGTTTGATGAGCTCCCGATATTTCGATGCAGTTGCATGCATCATTCGTTTTTCATAATGTCTAATGCAATTAACCGCGAATCACTTAAAGCTGTACCGTTACGCAGCACTCCTAAAGTCGTGGTCAACCCTCTGAGAACCTCATTACGTGTACATCCCGACCACTTTCCGTGCTACGTCAAGTTTTAAAAACAAAATGCCTTATTGTTCAACAAATTAACTATTCAAATTCAAACACCACCTAAAAAGCTGGATTTGTTATTCGGGATATTTCTGTAGTCGTCTATTACTACTGATAGTTGTCCATTAGATTACAGTAAGAAACACGCAGCCATCAATAAAGTTTGTAATTAAGTATAGTTCACATTTACAGTCACAACTCAGTTTATAAAACTATTTGTTTTTAGCAAGAGAAAGCAGAAGTAACATAAAACAGAAATAAAATAGATCAACGCTGCTATTTAAGTTAGCACAACGTAAAAATCAAAAACTTAAGTAACCTTAGCAACCACAAACAAAAGTCATATATCGCGCCTCAAACAACCGAGCCGCGGCGTTTCTCGAAGATTCCGAACTGTCACGAAGAACGCCGAGTCGAGCCGAACATTGCCGATGCACGGCGATTAATGTGCGACGTTTTAGTCGCTACATTTCCTCACTAAATTACACTCGTGATATTAAAATATCTACGTATCGTTACATGCTCGGTTACCGTACAGATCGATGAACCTTCTATTCCGATATTCTGTGATTCTTACCCACGATGATAGGCATAACCGAACATGAAATATGCTAAGCAAAACCGACATCAAATTGGTCTGGAAATAAGATTCGGGCGAAAACCGAAACGCGAAAAATCAGTAAACCGTAAAATAGATTTCGTCGATCGCTCATCGCAGATATACACAAAAAGGAAAGGAATCAGTTCAGTTTTGCGAATAAAGTAACAAGGTTTATTGACTGACGACCGAATAGCCTAGTGGTTAGACACCCTGACTATGAAGCTTGAGGTCCCGGGTTAAAATCCCGGTCGGGGCAGATGTTTGTATGATGAAAACGAATGTTTGTTCTCGGGTCTTGGATGTTTGATATGTACCTATATTAGTATGTATTTATCTATGTAAGTATGTTTATCCGTTGTCTAGTACCCATAGTACAGGCTTTGCCTAGTTTGGGACTAGGTCAATTGGTGTCAATTGTCCCATGATATTTTTATTTATTACATGAGGTATTTTGTTCAGACTCGCGATGAAATTATTTGAATATTCAGAGATTCAATGTTTGTTCGTGAATTCCACTCACTTTAGGGGTTTAATTAGTTTCACCTGTCATGTCCCGGTGTCTGTCTGTCTGTAATCAAATCTTGCAAGTTAAATTTGGTCAACTGCCTGTGGTCGAGTCAACTTGAAATTCTATTAAGGATATGTGTAGGTATTGGTGACAATGCAAGTAGGTACAGACAGCAAAAAAAGCTTGTATTAAAAAAGTATTTTTTGTAAAAAAAAATACTTCAAAAATGTTTTAGGCTTTAAATGGCTAGCTAAAAAGCTACAAGCTGTTTAATATAATATAATTCATAGATATTTCGATACCTGTTATACAAGATACTGGTACTAATGTTGTTAAAAAGCAATAAGATAATTATTTTGATAGTAGGTATTTTTAGTGATAATGAACCAAATGTTTTTATTTTGCTTCTTGTTCATTCATAGAACTAATGGCTCTGTGAGCTGTAAGTAGACCTTGCGATCTCTTTTTTATAATAAAAAAAAAAGAATCTCCAAAAAAAAACCTGTACCTGTAACTATCGAACCACCACAAAATTTCACGAAGACCGGATCACTTCTGAACATTTTTCGTATTTTTTTTGTACAAATAAATCCAAAAAACGAATTGACGGAAAAATATAGGTAAGTAATTGGCGAAACCTGCTCACAAAATTACGCGAGAATCGGTTGAGAAATGCGACCTGTAGAGGGGAACAGACGGACAGACGGACATACCTACGAAAGAATTTTTGTCCAAGCTGAAACTGAGACGCTTTGCTCACTTCGCTCGGTCAATGAACCTACGCAAAGTAACGCCTAACTCAATAAAATAGTTACTGTTTATCCCACCTTCTTTCCGAAGTTTGCTACATCCAGTTGTATCTCCGATTTCCTAGAATCCATTACGGTAGGCAATTTCCATCGCATCAGGTCTCCGCGAACTTAGGACATTAGGGTAACACGTGACATTGACGATGCGTGACTAACTTAATGGTATACTTTGTCTGGAAACTGTTTAGGTTTTAAAGCTTTAACAATTGTTTTATGTTATGCTTGCTTTAACACGTTCACGGACACATCAGCGTTTTTAAAATTCCTTGATTGTGACACAAATAAAGCTCGTACATATAAAATATTTAACGGCCATAGACCAACTGCGATCAGAAATGCTGATATCCGCAGTAGAACTAGAGTTACCGACATAGCCCGAAGAATTGCGAAACTTAAGTGGCAGTGGGCGGGGCACATTGCTCAGTGAACTGATGGCCGATGGGGTCAGAAGGTTCTCGAATGGCGTCCACGGACCGGGAGACGAGCTGTCGGTAGGCCTCCAACAAGATGGAGCGACGACCTAGTAAAGATTGCGGGACCGCGGTGGATGCGGAAAGCACAAGACCGGTCTGAGTGGAGAGCCTTGGGGGAGGCCTATGTTCAGCAGTGAACGTCTTTCGGCTGATATGATGATGACGATGATGATGATGATAGACGAACTGCCGCAAAGGGCTTAGCTACCCGCTGTGTCTCCGTGGTGATGGATATAAATTATATGAGTATGTAATTATTGTCTTTAGACAAATTCTTCCAATTAACCACAGCCGTGTTGTATCACAACAGACGTCATGCCTCTAAAGCGTATGATCCATAAGGTTTAGGGTCCCTTGACGCTATTGCTGTGGCACTAGAGAACTTAGCGACTTGCCAAAAACGGCATAACGTACCTGCCTCCATATAAATCTTATGAGAAGTTCACGGCTGTGGACGGAACAGCACTGCCACAATAAGAATCACCGGTCAGAGAGTATCAGTGTCGTATCACGAGGGTGTTTATTTACGTCTGCCGACGTACTGTCCGTGAACGTGTTAACAACATTCATGTTAATTACGATCGTCATCATCATGTCAGCCGAAAGACGTCCACTGCTGGACATAGGCCTCCCCCAAGGCTCTCCACTCAGACCGGTCTTGTGCTTTCCGCATCCACCGCGGTTCCGCAATTTACTAGGTCGTCACTCCACCTTGTTGGAGGCCTACCGACAGCTCGTCTCGTTAATTACGATAATTCATAATATGTTAATTGCATCTCTAAGTGCAGGTCAGCGCTCAATTATGCACAATCCCGGAGAAATGTAACATTGAAAATATGAAATGTTTGCTGTTCCGAAAAATGGGAGTGGAACGAATTTTAAGCGCAAATAGGTATTTTGAATTTGAAATGCATGCAAGTAGTACCTTTCCGTATTAAAGAACCATTTACAATCAAAAAGGACTTGCCAGAAACAGAGTATTTCGGTTTTAATGCAAAATGGGATTCTAGCTCCAACAATATCAAGCATCTAAGTTTGACCTTGGCTAATACCTAAACCTCTCCAACATATAAATCGTTTTTCTTACTTACTGTTTTGCGAAGTATTGATTGGTGGTTAAGAAGATCAATACATGATGATGATAATATTATTGATGACAAGAATGATGGTATTGATTGATTGATGGTTCGCATTGCAAAATTATGAGATACCCTGTTTATGGGCTTATACAAAACAAGTTTTACATAAACCTATTTTAAATAATAACCCAAGGCCCGGATCGAAACAAGAAGTAATCGTGCATTATTGATGACCGCAAAGTAGGTAACAATGTTAACAAACCACAGGTACCATGATTAAAAAGTTGCGAAATTATTTGTTTCAAAGTCTTACGGGATTTCAAAGTACAAGATTGTTATGACTTTCTCTAAGTAAGAATTTAAAAGTTTAACAATAATTATGTTGTTGTTTTTAATGGTTCTGTTATAGAAGATGTTTGCCAAGTATTTCGCAAATACGAAATAATTAAAAATACATTTATTTTTATTGCAATAGTGTCTGAAAAAGGGGTCTTAATGAGTGCAGTATTATAATAACAAAGGGCTCTGTTCACATTTTCTGACACATTTTTAAATGAGGCTTAATGATTATAACTAAACATGTTAAATACCGCCCTTATCTCCGAAGTGTGCGAAAAGAAAAATCAGAAATTATACACATAAATAGACTTTTACAAGGATTAAAGGGAAAATAGAACGGTGTCTCTAATAAAACAACAACACAACTGTCTTGTTAAGAAATCTTAAAAAAAAACCGGCCAAGTGCGAGTCGGACTCGCGCACGAGGGTTCCGTAGAGAGATTTTGACGCTTTTCCCCAGTGTTTTAATAAGTCCAGTGTTAGCAGAGCCCTGCTCTTAAGCAAAATGTACGCAGTGTGGGATCAACTTGTATTGGCCTGCGAAATCTACAGACACACATAAAAATTAAAGATTTTGAGACTTTTCGGAATTGTTGTGCTATAAGAGCTACCTTCATACCAAATTTCAAGTTTCTAGGACACCTGGAAGTACCCTTTAGGTTTTTGGATTTCGGCAATTTGTGTTGTATCTTTTGATTGCGTTGACTTAGAAGGTTAATTTTTTCACAACTTCAAGGGACCGCAGATTTAAGTATTTGATATTAATTTTAGCATGCTACCTCAACGCGTTCCAGAGAAAAAGTGTCTTGACAGACAGACAGACAGACAGACAGACAGACAGACAGACAGACAGACGGACAACAAAGTGATCCTGTAATGGTTCCGTTTTTTCCTTTTGAGGTACGGAACCCTAAAAACATTTTAGTTTCACATAGAACCATAGATGGCGTAGCGTTGTTCGCAATAGGTATGCATCAAATTCATTAACTCATGGTTTCATTTATTCAATTTACGTTACGTCAGCAAAAAATATTTTATACAGCGGTTTATTTTAGGCTACTTTCATCTCATTCCTTTTGCTCGCAACGCAATGACAGGAAATGAATTATTAATATTTTCCTAAAATGATCAGGAAAATTTTAAGAATTTTTAACAACAAAAATCAAAAAGATGCTCAAGGAAGTTAATAGGGTGAATTAGGCAGGTAAATATAAGGGTATTAGAGGGACAATTTCTCAATAAAACCTTTTGCTTATTTTTAATAACCTTCCCTCGGCAGTCGAGTAAAAAGCCGCCTTTACTTTTAAGAGGATTAATCAACGACGCCATTTTGATGGCTCATTTTTAATTATTTCTAGAGTTCGGTTAAAAAAAAGAGATGCTCGTGCTTTGGCCTTGTCGTCTTAAGACATTGTTTCAAATTTATTGTTTGAATCAGGCGTTACTTTGTGGATATCCGTGTTGATGAACTAAGAAAAATAATTAGACATGTTTATTTATTTACTTATTTATTTATTTACTATCAAAACAATTTTACAGCATTACAGCAAAGCCAATGCGCTATAAAATTTAAAAATAAACAACTCACAATGCAAAAAGGTACATATAAAAATTAAAACAAAACATTACAACTATTTAGGGAGTTTTAAATGTCAGTTTCGCTTCCCTAAAGCGACGGAACACCACACCCTCCGGCCAAAAGTCGGAGCGCAGGAACATCTGCTGGTGCTTGGCAGGCAGTTGGAGTCTAGAGGGACTAAAATTGTTAGCCCTAGTAGACTCGAGCGGATGGATGAACACCCGGGAACCCTGTAACCGGTCCCGTGCTGCCTCGCAGATGTGCTCGAAGACCTTGTTCGATGTAGTCTTCTTGTCCAAACGAGACACGTAGATGTCCACCAACGGTTCTGCAGCTTGGATACAGGAGGCCGCTGCAGGAATGGTCCCGCGCTGATTGCGATTACGTTTAAGACGGCGTTTCCGGCTCACCACAGGAGTATAGCCATCTCCGTCCATAACCACTTTCGGCGCTGGTAGATCGGCGGCCGCAGGTCGCTCTTGCGTCCCTCCTGCAGCAGCGGCAGAACTAAAGGGGCGCGGATGGCGCGGCGGGCGGCAGGACGCCTGCGCGTAGGAATCCTTTTGCGACCGAGGTTTTGGTTATTAACGGGATATAGACCGCGATTGCCTTATTAGTCCGGAAGAGATATTTCGACGCAGTTACATGCATAAGCCGTGATAGCCTTGTGGTTTGACCTATCGCCTCTGAAGCAGAGGGTCGAGGGTTCAAACCCCGGCTCGCACCTCTGGGTTTTTCGAAATTTATGTGCGAAATCACATTTGTAATTTATCATGAGCTTTTCGGTGAAGGAAAACATCGTGAGGAAACCTGCACACTCCTGCGAAGCAATTCAATGGTGTGTGTGAAGTTCCCATTCCGCACTGGGCCCGCGTGGGAACTATAGCCCAAGCCCTCTCATTCTGAGAGGAGGCCTGTGCCCCAGCAGTGGGACGTAAATAGGCTGATGATGATGATGATGATGATGACATGCATCATGATCACGGGTTAACATTCCCGTCCGCGTGATCATGATGCACGTAAATCATAATAATTTAAAACTGTTAAAAACAATTAATTCACTTACCCGTGCGTGATCACTCGTCTACGTTTAGATGCGTAAGTGTATTATTACCATTTAACACGTGTATGTGTGTCTGTGTGTGGCATCTGTGTTGATTTGTGTAGCAGTGGAGGCGGTGTTGCATGGAATTCGTGCTATTTATTGTACATGTGTGGTTGCGAGTGAGGAAAACAACCTTGTATGAGGTCCAATAGGAAGGTACAAAAAATAGGCACATTTAACTAAAAATACCTCCTGAAAAAATAGGCACATTTAACTAAAAATACCTCCTGAAAAAATAGGCACATTTAACTAAAAATACTTCCTGAAAAAATAGGCACATTTAACTAAAAATACCTCCTGAAAAAATAGGCACATTTAACTAAAAATACCTCCTGAAAAAATCATTACTTACCAATACAAATTTTGGGTTTCGATAGCTCCTCGAAACATTAGCACAATCGAAACCCTTCATAGCACAATTAACGAAAGTCATAAAAATGTCATACTTTGAAATCCCGTAAGATTTTCAAACAATTTTTTTTTTCAACTTTTTAATCATGATTTTGTTTTTCAGCATTGTTACTTTTCGGTCATCAATAAAGCAGAATTACTTTTTGTTTCGAGCCGGGCATCGGGTCGTTATTCAATAGTTTTATGTAAAACTTGTTTTATTCCCATATACAGCGTATCTCGTAATTTTGTGCGTACTTAAGTTAATGTACCAAATTTTTTGTAAGTAACTTTTATTTCTGCAAAGTACAGTGTTTGCCTCTTTGGCCATGTACGTACCTAACTTGTGTTTCGTAACTCAAACTCATTGCAACCAGTTGCGATCGAATGTTTTATTATCTTTATACGAAACCCGATGAAGTTGAAGCCTATTACATTATTAAAAAGTAAGGCTTCATAAAAGTATACATTTCATTGTTAGAAAAATACATAGTATAGTGCATAAGTTTCATTCAGGGGTCGAAAGTCTTCCATCGGCACTATTTTGGACAAAAAAAAAAAAAAAAAATTGATCGCATCTGGTTTCGCGGAAAAAAATGTTTCCGATCGCAACCGGCTACGAAAGCCCCAATTAGCCGAAACTGGTTTCTCATAAACTGTCGCTCAAAATCATTAATAAGTAAAATGTTACATTGTAGCAGTTGAAAGTTTAACGTAGACGTCTAAATATCTCAAGACATGTTTTTGGGGTTTACGCGCTGAGTCGGGTCTGACGTGGTAAGTCACCTTTACATTCCTTGTACTTATAAATCTTCAGCTAGGAAAATATTTGAAAAGGAAGAAAATTACAACAATGAGGATATGGTGAATTCAAAACGTTGCGAATTATTACTTTAGCTTGATGATAAAAATTATTACTGTTCAATTTTATACAATATCCGATTTCTTTTTTATTTTCAAGAAGGTATCACCTAATATTTTTTGATTATCAAAAAACAAATAAAAAATGAAACTCTTTTTGTAATTTGATCATTTTAATGGCAAGCTACAACTAGAATTCTACTGTCTAAAACACTAAACTACAAAAGATAATAAGTTTAATGCTTTCGCCGGCGATAAACCAGACAAAATAGAATTTGTATTGTTATAACAGTTATAGCCGCTTACCGCCTTCGAGCGTGTAGGTAATATATAATGTTTGGTTTATCCCGAACCAAAACCGATGTTAACATGCCATCTAAGGTTGCCACCGTGAGGTACGGTGCGTTTCATGTCGTTCACACTTATATGGGATGCCCTGGACGACTCCGACAAACGGACTCTCACCGGGCCATCGGGGAAGAATCTACTGGAGAACGTTACCTCGCCATCTCCACAGAAGAGTTCAATAGAACTCGCGTCTACGAAAATTTGCCATTTCAAAGCCACTTCAGGTTTCCATTCAGTACGGCGGACACCATCAGAACCACCGCGATCAAGTATCACCTGTCCGTTTGCTGCATCATAAGAAATAGTTACTTTGGCCGACTCTGCTTCTATGTATAATTTGAGATCATTTGACTTGTTTGCGACGATGTTAACTTCACCGGCTTTGTCTCTAAGTGTGTAGACTCTTCCATGGTCATCTCTGCCAGGCAGTTGGGTATGGCCTCTAGCTCTCTCAGTCTCCACCAAAGGCTTCTGAACAAGAACATCTGATGACAGTCTCAGTTCCCTAGCAATCGTCATCAAGCCGGTGAAACCATCATTACCCTCCGGGTAGTTCTGGTCCCACATGTCAAACCATCCAATTACAATTCTGCGGCCTTGTGGGTCGAGGATAGTCTGAGTCGCGTAAAAGTCATGGCCATGATCAAGTTCTTTAAAATCAGACGTTGGAGTAAACTGAAGCGTAGAATAATCAAAGTCACCGATGATGTAACCAGTTTGATACAAATTTTTGTAGCTGTCACCTTGAGCTGGAACACCCTGGGGCGAGAAGAGAAGTACAAATTTGCCGTCGAGCTCAAAGAAGTCAGGACACTCCCACATGTAGCCCATAGTGCCATTTGATGCACCAAGGATAGCTACTTCTGTCCAAGAAATCATGTCTGCTGAAGAGTACAGAAGGGCGCGGCCCAAAGTACTATCGTTACTGACGAATGAGTTCCCCAAAACCATGTAGTATGTACCTTCGTGTTTCCAAACTTTGGGGTCGCGGAAATTCGGCTGGCGATCGGTGCCATTAATAATAGGATTGTTTTCTGCTCTCACTACATTTATTCCATCCGTACTGGTCGCCAGGATCTGATGCTCCTCTGACGCAGGAGTCTCATCGGTGTGGTTAAGGTTGCTTGTGTAGAAAATGTACATGGTACCATTTTCCACTAAGGCGCTTCCTGAAAACACTCCGTTCTTGTCGTACCATTGGTCAGGGTACAAAGCAATTGGCAGAGGTTCCCAGTGGTAAAGGTCAGAGCTCTTGGCGTGGCCCCAATGGGCAGTTCCGGGTGCGAGACTGCTTTTAGGGTTATACTGGTAGAAGAGATGGTACTCGTTATTGAAGAAGCAGAAGCCGTTAGGGTCGTTCATCCATCCGTAGGGTGGAGCTAGATGGTAGCGCGGGTAGTACCGGTCTTGGACTAAACTTGTGTCATCACGTCCTTGAGGACCATGAGGATTGTGAGGGCCGTTAGGTTCAGGTCTTCCTGGCTCCGGCCTCTCTGCAATTGTATCTTTGTAGCAAAAAAGTACTAGTAGACAAATCTTAAAAATTGTTCCCGCCATTTTGGCGAAGCACACAGAATGTTTAAGTGTGACTTATTTCCGCGTCAGTGAAGATTATATAGTGTTTATGTCGTGTCTCATTAGATTCAGATCTTTTATACTAGTATCTATTTAAACGATTTGCTTCGGTTTATTATTTTAAACAGGTATCGTGGCTAATGTTTAGTATTGCATAGAATTTCTTGGAAGTTAACGGAACAAAAGAAGAGTGCAAATAAATACTTTATTTTTAGACATGACAGAACCCTTATAGTTTTGTCATGTCCGTCTGTCCGTCCGTATGTCACAGGCATTTTATTCGAAAACTTTAAGAGGTATATAGATGAAATTTGAAGTAAGTTAAATAATAATAATTAATATTTCCAGGGGGGTGTAAATGTATGTTTCCATGCAACACCTCCGCCTCCACTGCTACACGAATCAACACATGCCACACAGACCCAACTATCACCACCACCACTATACTAAACGCTGACGCGTTTCGGCACTCTCCACGAGGCCATTTACGAAGCACAACAACAACCGCTGAACATGCCACCACTTCCACTACTGACATATGTAAACCATGTACTCAATTTAGTTAATGACAAAACCAACGTACCCACTAATATTAATTTTAAAGATTTAAATGTTTTAATAATCTCTTCTGAGTTTGTGTGTTTAAAATCAAATTTCAAGCTACTATCCTTTTGAACCACATTTAAGTATGAGCCAGCCATCGCAGTGGATGACTTTAAGTCACGAGTTGTACCTACAGCTACATTAGAGAAAAAATCCTGAAAAGCACTCGCCACTTCTAAATCTGAAGTAACTATTCTTTCATCTATCTTTAACTTATATTGGCTATTATGGGGCTTTGATTTACCTGTCTCTGAATTTATTACGTTCCATACTGCTTTTACTTTATTATCAGCAGATTTGACTTTATTACTAAGATAATCCGCTTTGGCGGCCACAAAAACTTTTTTAAATAGTTTCGAATATCTTTTAACATAGTCTCTAAATGTGGGGTCGTTATTGTAGCTTTTCATTTCATATAGTTCGTAAAGTTTAGTCCTACTCCTGTGAATCCCGACCGTGGCCCAGTCACTGAACTTTACCTTCTTACCATTTTTCTTGATAGTCTTACTTATTTATACTTATTCATATATAGCTCTTATTTTCACCGAAACGTGTTTCTGCCTTGTGTATTTTTTTTAAATCAAACAGGCAGGCATAAGAATAAATAGTAACATAGTAGATTGGAAACTCCCGCTCCGGACGGGCGCAAGGTCACGATATCAGAGTATTCGTTAAACAAACTACTCAGTCAGGCTGTCACGGTCGGCGTCGCCGCACGCGCGTTTGGTTGTAACAGTTTTACGTGAGCCTGTATGTATTTTATTTTATATTTTTAGGTAAGCAATACTTACTTAAATCACCTTAAATGGCTTCATTTGGTATGGCACTTATAATAACTTCTTATTTTGAAGTGTCTATAATATGTAAACCTACGTAATGATTTATAAATCTCATATTTTGTAAAACTAAAATAAAAATAATGATTTCAAAGTAAAGAAAACTTATATTTTAGCGATGTTATCTTTAGACGTGAGTAACATTTAACAGTAAGCTACCCTAGCAACACGCCTGAACGACAGAGGGGTGTAACGACGTGAAGGGGGAAGTAGGTATATAAATGGCGGCGTTTTGGAGTCGGTCAAAAGAGATTCCATTCTACTATGTTATTATTTATTCTTATGAGGAAGGTAAGAAGGGAAGTTTAATTATACCTTCTAAGTGGGAGCAAACGTTCGAGGTGTTTTTTCAAAGTTTGAATAGATTGAATAACATTTTTCATTCGGAAGTAATCTGTTATTTTCGTAGCGGTTTGTTTACTAACAAGTGGAATTTTGTTACCGACATCAAAAACAGGATGTGGTCAGTTTGTCTGTTTAATAAATAATATTGTGATAGTTTAATTAAAGCTATCGTCTATCCTTTCATCCTCACCACTTTGACGGTTGGCAGTCTAGCACTGTCCGATTTAAACGGAGCTTTTTGATATGGAATCAGCTTCCTGCGGCAACATTCCCGGAACGATACAACTTAGAGATTTTTTAAAAACGAGCCTACCTATTCCTTAAAGCGCTGGCTGGCATCATCTGTGATTCCCCTCGTGTTGCAGGTGTCTAAGGGCGGCGGAGATTGATTCACATCAGGTGACCCGCCTGCTCGTTTGCCCCTTCTTATATAAAACAGCTTAATTTGGGTCCATGTACTCAAATGTGAAGAAATAAATTAATTTAGGCAACGAGCAAGTGGGTCACCTGATGGGAAGTGATTTCTGCCCATAGACACCCGCAACCCCGGGAGGTTTGCAGATACGTTGCGAACTTAGAGGGCTAAGATGAAATGCCTCTTGTGCCTGTGATTTCCTCGACTGTCCTATTTTCCACACCGAACCACAAAGCACTGCTGCTTAGCGGTAGTATTAGCGAGTAAGATGGTGGTAGCTATCCGGATTATAATCTTAATAATAATATTCCGTGTTACCGCTCTTCGTATCCTCACAATCGTACAGAAGGTCGAGCACGACTTTACGAATGCTGCGTAACGTAAAATCGAATACTTAGTAAACGTTGTCGAGTTTGTATGACGTTTGGACCAGCGCCCGCCCGTAAGCGTATTTAGAACTAAAATTTAGTATGAGGTTTCTCTATCTCGATACGATAACCGTAACGTTACGCAGCATTCGTAGTCGTGCTCGACCCTGAGATACGATTGATTTTTCAAGAAAGCTCACGGACAAATTACGAAATAATTATGTGTACGATTAGCTTAAAACTCTCGGAAATATTGTCCGTTTCAGCCAGGGGTAAGATAAGTGCAAACAATACCTGAGATTAAATAAAATCGTTATGCAAATAAACTACATATAAATTCTTCTTAATTTTGAGAGTGAAATTTAGCGTGATGAAAGTTGTAATATAGCTAGTGGCTCTATGAGCTGTGGAAAAAAAAACTGCATAACTATCGAAAACAGCCGGACAGATGCCGCGGACATACGAAAGAATTTTGTCCAAGCTGAAACGTAGACGCTTCGCTCGCTCCGTCAATTACCTTTTTAACCGACTTCAAAAAAAGGAGGAGGTTCTACGTTCCATTGCATGCTTTTTTTTTTTTATGTATGTTCATCGATTACTCCGTCAATTGTAGACCGATTTTGAAAAAAAAATTTTATTCGAAAGTGTATACTCCTGAGGTGGTCCCATTGTCACCAAGTCATGATCTGATGATGGGATCTCAGGGAAATCGAGGGCAACCCTCAAATTTTATAGGCACGTATCATATGTTTAATATATTTTCTAAATCTATTCAAGTATTTGCGTCCGGTAGTCATCATCTTATGTTGATGAGCTGATGATGGAAGGTACAACTCCTTAACGGTTAGCAGTTGGAGAATAATTCTGAAAATGTTAAATCAACGACAAATTTTGAAAAAAAATCTTTCAACAAAAAAGTAAAACCGCCTTCAAAAAAAAAACCTTAGAAAAAAAACGTAAAATAATCCTTTGAAATAATGATAAATAAATAAAATAAAATAAAATGCGTTTATTTCGGACAACAGAAACTAAAGCCTAAAGTTTTATGGCCTAGCACTAAGCAGCAGAAATATGAAGTCGGTGCGGTGCGAGCGGAATATTCTTTGAATGAAGCACCGACTTCATATTTCTACAGCGTAGTGCTAGGCCATAAAACTTCAGGCTTTAGTTTTTGTTGTCCGAAATAAAAGCATTTTATTTTATTTTATTTATTTATCATTATTTCAGAGGATTATTTTAGGTTTTTTTATCCAAGGTTTTTTTTTAAAGCGGTTTTACTTGTTTGTTTTAACATTTTTTTTTAACAATGAAGTAAAATCATACGCATAAAAACAATTCCATTAAACTCGGACAACTGTCAGCTTCCGAGTTCAGCGCATGCGTACCGCAAGCTATCTGTTGCAAAAGCTTCCTAAAGCCCAGTCATAGCGGAGCTTTGGAGAACGACCAAGCTCTCGCGTAGTCCCGTTCGAAACTTACGCGAGTGTAAAAGTTTGCCAAAAGTGTTAGTGAGTGTGGAAAGCAGTGTAAATAAAAACAAATGAATGAAGTGTGTGTAAAATAAGTTTTGTAAATAATCTAATCTAATCTAATCTATGTCTCTGATTCCCTGGAGAATGGGTAGGGTTCTGGTTTGGGATGCGACCTGTGTCGATACAGTAGCACCCTCACATCTCCAGGGAACCACACAAAAAGCTGGTGCGGCGGCAGAAACGGCTGAAAATAGAAAAAAATCTAAGTATCAATCTCTCGGTCCGAATTATAATTTTGTTCCTGTCGGGTTTGAAACTTTGGGTCCATGGGGTCCCAGCGCTTACAAGCTTATTTCTGAGTTACAAAAGCGCTTAGTTGATGCAACTTGTGACCAAAGGGCTGGCAGTTTTCTCTCTCAAAGAATCAGCATCGCTATTCAGCGAGGCAACGCTGCCAGCCTTTTGGGCACTATGCCACGGGGGCCTTATTTAGATTTAATTTAGTTTTAAGTTGTAGTTTATTTAGTTTAAGCTTAGATTTAATGTCATTGTAAATTGCTTTTATTATGTTAATTAAATTTAAATCTAGTTCTAGTTCTAGAATTAAAGTTATGCGTGTATAATAAGATTTAATAAGACTATTGCAAATAGTTTGACTTGAGTGTGTTAAAGTGTATGCTGGATTATGAGGACAACTTTGAACTAAAAAAAGTAAGTTTTTAAAGCTTCAGTTCAAAGCGAAAAAAAAGTTCAGTTGGACTTACCGCAGCCGCAGTTAAGCCATGTATGGTTTTGCCAGAAGCTTTGAAAATTGCATTCTTGTAGAATTTTGTAAATAAATTAATAAAAAACAAATTAATAAATTATACGTAATGAATCTTACAGAAAAGACTATCTACATCATTATATTAGGTACCTGTTAATATGATGATGAAAACCTCATCGACATCCGTTCGATAGTGTATCAGTTTAGGATGATAATCAAATTATGACAGCTCAATGGCTTAACCTACTTAGGTAATAGTTTTACTTTAGATTAGATAAAGCTTATAAGAAGTTATGTGAAAATTAATTTAGGTAAGTACCTCAATGTAAAAGTTATCAACTTTAAGAGGGCTGTGCCCAGCAGTGGGACAAATTAGAGTGATCATGGAAAAGCGAAAAAATGAGAGAGCCTTTAGGCAAATATCAATATGTCAGGCGCTGTCCCAATTGTTGACACCCTTTTTTTTATACGACGAGGAAGGCAAATGAGCAAGTGAGTCACCTGATGGTGAGTGATCACCACTGCACATAGACACCAACAACCCCGGAGGGTTTGCAGATGCGTTGCCAATCAAGAGAGCTGAGATGAAATATGTCTCTTGTGCCCGTAAATACACCGGCTGTCTTACTCTCCACAACGGAACACAACAGTGCAAGCACTGCTGCTTAGCGGCAGGATTAACGAGTATATTAAAATTTGATTCAAAATTTTAATGTTTTTTCAGCAAATAGGCAGTTGAATGCTCTTTTACATACCATTTTTTTTTTGAGTCTACCAGCGCTTTCGGAAAGACCATGATCGGCAAGAAGAATGCGCCGCAAGAAACTTGGCACAAAGTCATTTTTTTAAAAACAAGTTACATTAGCTCATAGACTAACTATCTCACAATACGTAACCACACAGATGAATTACACAAAGAAACCTCACTGTATCATTAGAAAATAAAGTAGACAAAAAAAATACGGTATTTTATTTATTTATTTATTTATTAATTGGTCAAGTCATGTACATATACATAAAGATGTGACATTGGTATAATAAGTCAGTCCATGATGCATGATGATGATGATGAAAAACAAATGTAAAAATAATTATTAGAACGGCGAAACCAGAACACTACTTTACTGGCACGTTTTAATTGAGCAGGAAATGTACTTATAGGGTCTCCAGCAATAGGTACAGATGTGACAAACAGGGTGTCGATAATGGAATTCAGGTTTTACACATCGGGACCTGAGTACCTAATTGTTCGGATAAATAATCTGCTGTATTTCAATCAAAGAAGCAAACCGTGGGACTCGTGTGATTGGCTGGTTTATTTAAGAACGTGACTTGACTAGTAGATTATGTTTGCTTGGATAACATCCATTCAATTTTTCACAAATTTCAAATTTGATGCGTAAATATACAGAAAAACCAGAAAAATTTGTTCTCGAATTGGGGTTCGAACCCAAACCTTTACCATACCGTGGTAACGCGCTAATCCAATTACGCTATCCGAGCAATTGGAAGTTAGCACGAAAAACTCCTATATATTCACGCATCAGATCTTGTTACTTAGCGATATTGACTCGCTAACGCCATCTATGCAATAATCTCTGTACGAGACCAATACACCTTAGTATGAAACATCTACGTTCACCTACTAAGCAAGAGATGGCGCTAATCGTTGATTTTAAACTAACTTTTTGTATTATTTTTATTTTTACGGTCATCCCGTTTGAAATTAATTTTTCACAAATTTCAAATTTGATGCGTAAATATACAGAAAAACCAGAAAAATTTGTTCTCGAATTGGGGTTCGAACCCAAACCTTTACCATACCGTGGTAACGCGCTAATCCAATTACGCTATCCGAGCAATTGGAAGTTAGCACGAAAAACTCCTATATATTCACGCATCAGATCTTGTTACTTAGCGATATTGACTCGCTAACGCCATCTATGCAATAATCTCTGTACGAGACCAATACACCTTAGTATGAAACATCTACGTTCACCTACTAAGCGAGAGATGGCGCTAATCGTTGATTTTAAACTAACTTTTTGTATTATTTTTATTTTTACGGTCATCCCGTTTGAAATTAATTTTTCACAAATTTCAAATTTGATGCGTAAATATACAGAAAAACCAGAAAAATTTGTTCTCGAATTGGGGTTCGAACCCAAACCTTTACCATACCGTGGTAACGCGCTAATCCAATTACGCTATCCGAGCAATTGGAAGTTAGCACGAAAAACTCCTATATATTCACGCATCAGATCTTGTTACTTAGCGATATTGACTCGCTAACGCCATCTATGCAATAATCTCTGTACGAGACCAATACACCTTAGTATGAAACATCTACGTTCACCTACTAAGCGAGAGATGGCGCTAATCGTTGATTTTAAACTAACTTTTTGTATTATTTTTATTTTTACGGTCATCCCGTTTGAAATTAATTTTTCACAAATTTCAAATTTGATGCGTAAATATACAGAAAAACCAGAAAAATTTGTTCTCGAATTGGGGTTCGAACCCAAACCTTTACCATACCGTGGTAACGCGCTAATCCAATTACGCTATCCGAGCAATTGGAAGTTAGCACGAAAAACTCCTATATATTCACGCATCAGATCTTGTTACTTAGCGATATTGACTCGCTAACGCCATCTATGCAATAATCTCTGTACGAGACCAATACACCTTAGTATGAAACATCTACGTTCACCTACTAAGCGAGAGATGGCGCTAATCGTTGATTTTAAACTAACTTTTTGTATTATTTTTATTTTTACGGTCATCCCGTTTGAAATTAATTTTTCACAAATTTCAAATTTGATGCGTAAATATACAGAAAAACCAGAAAAATTTGTT
>OY829506.1:4062387-4105046 GCA_963691665.1 Clepsis dumicolana
ATCGTACTTTTTCTGGTTTTCCGTGTGTTCTTAGTTTCAGTGAGTACATTGTAAAGTATAATATTACCTACTCGACTTGATTTTCTATCAAGAGTGTTCAACCTAGACCTGCTTAATAATCACTCACCTAATATTTACGGTCGGCAGACACTGAAGTTAATAGCTTCGACGCTAAATGATGTGCATGAATTCTACATAGTCATGTGAAACAATAGACTCCTCTCACGTCTGGATCCGCAACAATTCTCTCAATTAGACAAACGCTATGCGGATACATAGCACCCAGTATTCATAGAGCCATTTCCAATATTAAATCTACCTCTTGTTTTGATCAAATGACGAATATTATAATTTCTGAATAGGTACAACCGTTTTCTCTAGTAGAGGGGGAGGGTGAGGGGGACACCTTGACCTCCAACAAAAACGAGCAGTTCAACGCTAGATATTTAGCAAACGAATAACTCTATCGAAAAATTATCTTCGAGCACCCCCAATATTTTTGAAAGACCTATCCAACGATACCCCACACTATGAATGGCGTGGGCGAGAAACAGAAAAATCAAAATTTTACGTGTAGGGGAGGTACCACAAATAAGAATATTTTTCAAGATTTTATCCCAGCCCTTTTTTGCCCCATTAGGGCATTAGGGCAAATATTAATTATCTATTCAAAGTTACAACTTTCTGGGTACCAATAGTTTCTTAGCTATGCCGCGGAGCCCGCGGATAGACAGACAGACAGACAGACAGACACATGGACAATGATGAAATTATAAGGGTTCTGTTTTTGCCATTTTGTCTTCGGAACCCTAAAAAACGAGCTAGTTAGTACTTAAGAAATAAATGTACCTACAATCACACAATTAGCTATCTGTAGATGGAACACCATCCTTCCATCGACCGGCAGTAAGCAGAGATTGGACTACCTACTGACAGTAAGGATAATGAGACGGCGAAATTGAAAATAGATTACATGATTTTATCGACAGTAGATTTAAACAAAAGAGATGGACGGAATATCAGGAAGACAAATTAGTTAGAATAGCCATTCAGTAACCCATGCTTACCTTATACAATGATAATTATGGTTAAAGTTAGCTTTGCCCTCCCAAAATGTTGATGACATTGTCATAAGATTGATTTTTTCCTGGCCCGTGGGAAAGGTTTTTCTACTATGTCTATAATTGGGTTACCAATAATTGCGTTGACTTGGGAAACAAATTGGATTGTTTGTAGTTTATTAATTATTCGTTGCTGTCGTGTTTTAGTATGCTGGCTGTACTTACCTAGGTATTGCTGTGTCGTGTTGCTGCATCAGGAAATGCGCAAGTTTTGGGCGACTGCCGCTGACATAGGTAGTCAATTGAGATAGAATCCAGCTGTTTTGATCCTATGATAACCTGACCTACCTACTACGATAAAAAAAAAACGGTAAGAAAATTAATGAAATTAATGTAAAAGTGTACCTAAATCAAGGCAAAGTCTTAAACGGGAGTTAAGAAATGAAACCTGCAATGTTACTACAGATTTAAAATTTACAAATACTTACCCTTAATGTAGATTAAATTAATGTAGTCGCCTTCAATTTTAACAACATTTTTTATAAACTCATTGAAACATGAATACACAGAAAAAAAAACAGAAAAATGCTAACCCCGGGAATCGAACCCGGATCCTCGACACTCCGGGTCGTGTGCTTTTTCCCCTACACCACGATTGATATAGAGGAAAAAGCCGTTTTTTTTTCCATGTATTCAAATCTTAGCTCGTTTTTATCACTTTTTTTTTGGGAGAAAAAATACAAAAACCTTAGAAAAAAAAATGAGCAATAAATAAAATAAAATGCGTTTATTACGGACAACAGAAACTAAAGCCTAAAGTTTTATGGCCTAGCACTAAGCAGCAGAAATATGAAGTCGGTGCTTCATTCAAAGAATATTCCGCTCGCACCGCACCGACTTCATATTTTTGCTGCTTAGAGCTAGGCCATAAAACTTTAGGCTTTAGTTTCTGTGCCCTAAGCACGACTTGTCGAATCCTGCGTCACGTAAAATCGAATAGTAAACTATAACGAGTTTGTATGACGTTTGGAACAGCGCCCGCCCGTGAGCGTATTTGGAACTAAAATTTAGTATGATATTTCTCGATCTCGATACGATAACCGTAACGTAACGCAGGATTCGACAAGTCGTGCTTAGGGCACTGTTGTCCGAAACAAACGCATTTTATTTTTAACCGACTTCAAAAAAGGAGGAGGTTCTACGTTCAAATCCATGTTTTTTATGTATATTGTAAATCGATTACTCCGTCAATTGTAGACCGATTTTCAATTTTTTTTTTATTTGAAAGGGTATACTCCTGAGGTGGTCCCATTGTCACCAAGTCATGATCTGATGATGGGATCCCGGGGAAATCGAGGGCAACCCTCAAATTTTACAGGCACGTACTATGTGTTTCATATATTTTCTAAGGTTATTCAAGTATTTGCGTCTGGTAGCCATCATCTCATGATGATGAGCTGATGATGGAAGGTACAACTCCTTAGCGGTTAGGAGTTGGAGGATAATTCTGAAAATGTTAAATCATTATTCGAAAGGGTATACTCCTGAGGTGGTTCCACTGTCACCAAGTCATGATCTGATGATGGGATCTCAGGGAAATCGAGGACAACCCTCAAATTTTACAGGCACGTATCATGTGTTTCATATATTTTCTAAGGCTATCCAAGTATTTGCGTCCGGTAGTCATCATCTTATGTCGATGAGCTGATGATGGAAGGTACAACTCCTTAACGGTTAGGAGTTGGAGGATAATTCTGAAAATGTTAAATCAACGTAAAATTGTGAAATAAAAACCTTTTAACAAAAAAGTAAAACCGCCTTCAAAAAAAAACCTTAGAAAAAAAACGTAAAATAATCCTCTTCGAATTAAAAAAGAATTTTGAAAATCGGTTTACAATTGACGGAGTAATCGATGAACATACATAAAAAAAAAAACGTACATTGGAACGTAGAACCTCCTCCTTTTTTTGAAGTCGGTTTAAAAGATACTCTTACTACTGAGATCATGAATTAAATTTTAATTCCTATCAATAAAACAGGGTGTAAATTATAATTATGGAGTTAAAAATGTCGCAACAAACGTCTCGATCGCGTTGTCCTTAAATTGTCAATTACTAAGAGGATAGTCTATTGGTTTTTTTTTTTTTTTTTTTTATACCACGTCGGTGGCAAACAAGCATGCGGATCGCCCGGTGTTAAGCAATTACCGCCGCCTAGGAACGCTTGCAACACCAGAAGTATCACTCGCGCTGCCGACCCTGCATAAACCTGTATAGGTACACGTTGCCAGAGGTGCTGCACATTTGGTCATAGTAATTAATACGGTAACGGGAACGCATTCGAGGAGTTTTTTTTGTCAGATCTTCCACTAGAGGCACCGGAACGCTTAGCTTCTCGTGGTTTCATAATATCATCACTTCCGTATTGAATGCCACCAAAACAATTAGGTACACACTCGACTAACCAACAAACAATGATGGATTTGTAGTCATTGATTGAATCACGTACCACACCAGACCAATGCAATGACTGGCCACATGACAGCGGTTACAATCGGGTTAACATAACAAATGAGTAACGACTCTTACCTAATAAGCGAAACAGTTGACAGCCAATGAAAATTATAATTCATCGTATATTTTTTAGGGTTCCGTACTTCAAAAGGAAAATACGAAACCCTTTTCTTTTCGGCCGTCTGTCTCATTAACAGCTTTCGGATTTAGCAGGTACCTTACGTGAATAATGACCTTTGTGTAATTCGTCATTGTTTCGTGAAAAGAAATCTATACCTCACAAATATGAGTGAGGTGCTTACGAAAGTTTTATTGTTAAAGTGTCCAATTCGAAGAAAATTTATATAAAAATAGCTATTGACACAGGCACATTATTATCCAATGCGAAGAATAAATCCTTCAAGAAAGTACGGTGTAGCCCGTATAAAAAAATTTATGAAATTTTTCCATTTCCTTTCCGTGTACAACTGAATGCGAAATCAGGAATAGAAAATATTCTATTCCGTTACTTTTAAGGCTGTCTGATCTAGTGCAGATCTATTTTTATTATTCGTTTTTGTAGGTATTGAAAACTAACTAACTCACATAACGTTTTATTATAATATGAAAATGGTCTAATATTAATGATAAAAAAATACTTATTTTTTAAGTTTCTTTAAATTTTATTAATCGTGAGAAGTGCAATATTTCGGTTATCTAAGATTTATTTCAAACTGAATTAAAAAACCAGACCGTTTGAAATCATTTGCTGCTGCTGGATAAGTCCATCTATTCTCATACGGCAAAAAATTATACATTAAATTACACATTTTTGACCCACCGTAGAACGTTCTCCAGTAAGTGTCATAATCATTTTCCTTCACAGACAATGCGATGTCACCATGACATTTTCTACGAAAAGGTTCCACAATGGGTCACGATTCAGTTTTTCGATATGATAGTACAAAAACAAGCCTTGCCAAAATCAGATAGAGTACGATTCAAATTGCACGACCGACAATTTTTCAGCCTCATTATAAACTCCTATCGTTCTCACTAATCTCGAAAGATAGCCTAAAGTGCCCCTTGACTTCTGCTGATTCAAAACGAGATGTCAATTCAGAGATTCAGCGGATGCTTCACGCAATTCGAATTTCGAAACATGCCAAAGATTTTTCGGTATTGAGCAAATTCAAATGGAATAGATATTGTTGTGGCGAGATCAAATGGGATGTTGGACGTTTTATTTTGTGTTTATGTCATGAAACGCTTAAAAAAAGTGAATAGCCTGTTGCTGAACCAGTCAGTTACACCTTAGGCCTCATCTGCACCTTCCATCAAGTGAGATAGAGGTCAATCTCTGGTTAGTTTATAGTAAAAAAAAAACTTAATCAATTAATTTTACTAGTGCGAATGTTGAAAATGTTATAGTATTTTACTAGAATTAGAAAGAGAAAAAAAAACGAGCGGTCGGTAATTTCCAACTCACTTAAAGAAGAGAGAACTAATCAAATGTCCTAGTTTTAGTAAATCGCAGAGTTGTTTTCATTGAAAAGATTCAAAGAATTACAACGTTTAAAACTTAATGATGGGAGATGCGATAAGGTCTTTTTTTATTCGTCATATAAGTGGTTAATAATATGCATCTAAACGATTATTGCCAATACGCTATTACAGTGAGTTTTTAATACACAAAACACTTTAGATTATTGGTTAAATTACAAAAAAATACTAGCAACCTTTGAAGGTAAGTTATTGAACCGAAATATCTTTCGACACGAAACCTTGCTGTTACAAAAAGCAATGCTTCACGCAAAATCTCAATTTACACATTACTAAAATAATGGACACTAAACAGTTACAGTGCTTTAATACGTATACACAAAGAAATCGACTCGATAGCCATTGCCTTGCATTCTACGTTCGTGCCGGCATCGCACAGAGTTATCAGCCGACAAATTGCATAGCACTCGTACTGATTAACCGAACGGTTCCTTGCCCGTAATTAGAAAAGCAATCTCCGGCCTGTTCAGGTGGACAGGTGATAGCGATCTGATACTGCTAATTGAAACCTGAAAGCTAACTTTACAGTGAGATCTGATAAAAAGAGGAATACTGTTGTATATGCGCTATTACATATGCGTTTTTAATGTGTTTTTTAATTTTTATTTATTTTTCTGTACCATAATAGCCTGTACCTTCGTTTTAGTATAATTATAATTATAGACATTCTTACATTCTGTGACTTAATATTATTACTATTATTATTTTGACAATTAATTACTTTTTATTTTATTTCTAGTTCCGTTATGGACATTGTCCCACTTTGGATTCAATTGTTTTATATTCATATATTTTTTATTATTATTTAATTGACGACGGTCTTTTTGTGAATGAAGTATATTTTGACGTGTCAAATAATATGTGTAATTTTCAAATCGAAATAAATGAATCTATTTATCTATCGTACGCTAGATCTATCTACATAGAAGGAACCTTGTGCGAGGTCCATCCGGATCGCTTACCTAGGAGTTGGGTGTCATGACACTATTTTGTCTGTATTTGTTCCGGGTTAGTTAATATGAAGTCGGTGCGGTGCGAGCGGAATATTCTTGGACTGAAGCACCGACTTCATATTTCTGCTGCTTAGTGCTAGGCCATAAAACTTTAGGCTTTAGTTTCTCTTGTCCGAAATAAACGCATTTTATTTTATTTTATTTATTTATCATTATTTTAGAGGATTATTGTACATTTTTTTTGAAGGTTTTTTTTTGAAGGCGGTTTTACTTTTTTGTTAAAATATTTTTATTTCACAACTTTACGTTTACTTAACATTTTCAGAATTATCCTCCAACTCCTAACCGTTAAGGAGTTGTACCTTCCATCATCAGCTCATCAACATGAGATGATGACTACCGGACGCAAATACTTGAATAGTCTTAGAAAATATATGAAACACATGATACGTGCCTATAAAATTTGAGGGTTGCCCTCGATTTCCCTGAGATCCTATCATCAGATCATGATTTGGTGACAGTGGGACCACCTCAGGAGTATACCCTTTCGAATAATGATTAAAATTTTCAGAATTATCCTCCAACTCCTAACTGTTAAGGCGTTGTACCTTCCATGATCAGCTCATCATCATGCGATGATGACTACCAGACGCAAATACTTGAATAACCTTAGAAAATATATGAAACAAGTGCCTGTAAAATTTGAGGGTTGCCCTCGATTTCCCTAGGATCCCATCATCAGATCATGACTTGGTGACAGTAGGACCACCTCAGGAGTATACGCTTTCGAATAAAAAATAATTTTGAAAATCGGTCAACAATTGACGGAGTAATCGATGTACTTACATAAAAAAATCCTTTTTTGAAGTCGGTTAAAAACTAAAAAAAGTAAAAAATAATGCAGTAGCTGTTTCCCGCGACTTCGGAAGAAATATCTATATTATCTAAGCGTCGTCGGTGTCAGGGGATCGCCAAAGTCAATCACAGTTATTCTTTCTATAAAACAACATACTTTAGTCAACCGACTAGCGATCCCCCGACACCGACGACGCTTAGATAATATAGATATTTCTTCCGAAGTCGCGGGCAACAGCTACTGCATTATTTTTTGCTTTTTTTAGTTTTCTTTTTGTCTGCTTTTTTTTCGTGGGGGGTTTTTAAATGTATAATTTAAGTTTTTCATTTCATGTTTTTACGTTATAATTCACTTCACAATATAATTATATTTTATTATTTGACTTATACCAACAAAAAATCCAAGATATCAACGAGCTCCCGGATTAAAATTTCCGAACTTAGCCATACTGAAGACGTTGGCTCTCACATCTGGGATCTGAACTTGTGACATTTAAAAGTTCAATATCTCAAAAAGGATTGAACCGATTTTTACGAAACTTAGCTAAGAACCATCTCGATTAAACTACCTTTCGATTAAAAAAAGCTGCGTTCAAATCCGTCTATCCATTTACGAGCTACGATGCCACAGACAGATAGAAAGATACACAGATACACAGGTTAAACTTATAACACCCCTCTTTTTCGTCGGGGGTAAATTTAGTATGAGGTTTCTCGATCTCGATACGATAACCGTAACGTTACGCAGGATTGGATAAGTTGTGCTTGACCCACGGAACTTACCGAGCGTACCGATACCGCACCGATAAGTCAAGAAGCAGCCCTAGACTGCAACGTTCAAGCGAAACTCTGGTAAAAGCAAGATTTAATTAATTTTTAGGGTTCCGTACCTCAAAAGGAAAAAACGGAACTATTATAGGATCACTTTGTCTATCTGTCTGTCTGTCTGTCTGCCTGTCTGTCTGTCTGTCTGTCTGTCTGTCTGTCTGTCTGTCTGTCAAGACCCCTTTTCTCTAGAACGCGTGGAGGTAGCATGCTGAAATTAATATCAAATACTCAAGCCTGCGGTCCCTTAAAGCCATGAAAAAATCAATCTTCTAAGTCAACGCAATCAAAAGATACAGTCATTAAAAAATCTATTTCCATACAAATCGCCGTACTGAGAAAACCTAAAGGGTGCTTCTAGTTGTCCTAGAAACTTGAAATTATAGCTCTTATAGCACAACCACTCCGAAAAGTCCCAAAATCTGAAATTTTTATATCTGTCTGTAGATTTCGCTGCCCAATATAACTTGACCCCACACTGCGTACATTGCGCTTATGAGCAGGGCTCTGCCAACGCTGGACCTCTTAAAACAATGGGGAAAAGCGTTAAAATCTTTCTACGGAACCCTCGTGCGTACTACTAGGTATTTATTTTAATCTTGCTTGTGTATCGTATGTGTAAGCTTTCAGGGTTTCAGGCTTATCAGATTGAACTACGATTGCTAGTGCTAGCTCATAAAGAGTGGTGTGTTGACCTTGAGTTTCCTAACCTAGAATTAGGGTATTAAGGTCGACCATAAACCTAAAATAGTTTTCCATTGTTTGATTCTCATTTTGATAACTACTCGTAAAACACTTTTGTGGATGGGTAATGTTCTCGATGTCTTTCTTAATGAAATATACAAAATATTTAAAAGAAATTATTAGTGCATAGTTAGCCGTGATAACCTAGTGGTATGACCTATGGCCTCTCAAGCAGAGGGTCGTCGGTTCAAATTCCGGGTCGCATCTCTTAGTTTTTAGGAATTTATGTGCGGAATTACATTTGTCTTTATGCTCTACGCAGCTTTTCGGTGAAGGAACATCGTGAGGAAACCTGCACACTCCTGCGAAGCAATTTAATGATATGTGTGAAGTTCCCAATTCGCACTGGGCCCGCGTGGGAACTGTAGCTCAAGCCCTCTCATTCTGGGAGGAGGTCTGTGCCCAGCAATGGGACGTAAAAAAGGCTGGTGGTGATGATGATCAGTGCAATAGTGATCCATCGCTAATCACTTTTTTTTTGTAAAAAAAAATCGTAGGATGTGTTTTTCAGATGCTGAACTGACGAGATAAAAAAAGATACTCTTAAATTATTATCATCATCTGACCTAAATTATCCTTCCTCACTTACTTTATACCTAAATGTTCAATTTGACTGTCAAAAAGATAATAATCTTGGTGTAAAATTAACTGTATAACAAAAACGTGTTTTCAGATTCACATCTAAATTTGCCAACCTTTATCTGCGTTAGGTTTATTCGTAACATTCCTAATGAAAACAAGACGTTAAAAATTACACCGTAATTAATATTTTTAATTGCCGTTAGAAACAAACGAACCTTGGCGCTGACAAAAGCTTATTTGCCGAGTTTTTCTTTTATAATTAACTTGTTTGTTTATTTACGAGAACACTAATTACAAAAACTGATTTCGCGACTCTTGTGCTCTGAAAATGTTTTCTTTGTGGAAATTTATTTACAAATTATACATAGTTCCTTTTTATTGTGCCAGAAAAGGAACAGTACCTATCTATGGCGCCGTAGAAAAGCTTTTGTCGCTTCTATTTGAGTTTAATCTGGTAAAAGTTTTTTTGTACAATAATATGGATTTGCATTTGACCTCAATTACGTCCGATGGTAAGCGGAGATATTATGGCCTAAGGTGGACCACGCTTGCCTGGCCCATTCACCCTTATCTAGAGTTGAAAATGGCCAGACAACAACAACAACAACACACACACTGACCACTAACACACACACTGACCACAAACACACACACTGACCACAAACACACACACTGACCACAAACACACACACTGACCACACACACACACACGTAATACGACACGTAAGCAGGGAATTTCACTGCTTTACGTATAATTAAAGTTTTGATGTATTGTAAATAAAACAGTATAATATTGGTAGATTTAATAATAATGTCTCAGTATTATTTAGAAAACCAAGTATGTATTTTCTTAAATTTGCTAATTTATTGAACAACTGACATTCTGAAAATCCTTTTTTGTCACCTTTAAATTGTATGTCTTAATCTCCAAGCTTAAGTAAGACTTTACGTTGTCTACCGGTCAGTCAGTCACAGAACTGTTTATAGCTACAAGAATTATATTGGTAAGGTCACTCTTTCAAACGAACTTGCGCGAAAAACAATTAAGCGCCCGTCCAACTGCCATCCATTACCTTATTAGCATTAAACATTACATTTGTCTGCCATTTCCAAATTGCCCGACTAAATTCTGGCGAATTTTCAGTTGGTAGTTAATTAACGTTAACCGCAACGCTCTCTGTTGTCTAGTTCGGGGGTTGGCGCGAATGGTGAGTGACGGCGTAATCTCATTGGCTGATATGTTTTGAGTCGACGTGTGATTGGTGGATGCGCTTCGCGAGTTTAGGCTGCTGTCACGCTTGGAAATTTGAAGGGATTGTCGTTGATTCGTTGATGATTCGAGTAAACTGTAAAATGTGAGAACTTTCATCACTGCTTAAAACTATTATTATTTAACTACTATTAGTATTAGTATTGTGAAACTTGTTACCCTTAGTGCAGAATTATTGTTAAAAATAATAATAAAATAAATATCTTGCACTTACTTGTATCAGCGGCCCTTTGCTCCACCTGTAGGGCTAGCACGACTAGCCGCGACTTTGTTTGTCGCGCGAGATTATGTTACCCGTCCCGTTGCATTCTGAGTGACAGAAAAAGACGGGCAGTTGTTCTCGCGCGAGATAGAAGTCGCACTGTGAGTTGTGCTAGACCTACTGGGAGATATAGGAAGTCATCACCATCATCACTTACTTGTATCTTGAAATGTATGGCTTAAAATCTGCTGCTTGCGAACTGTGCTGGTTGAAGGTATAGTACTTACATAAGTGCAGGGCATATAAATAAAACGATAGAAGATTTTGATATTCTTAAAAACTTCTCAAACACCATTTTACTTAAAAATATCCTTAATTTCTTAACAACAGACTTGTATAAATGTTATTATGAAAAAAAAATCGCTTCAGTGCGTAAATCACACCAATCAGAAGCAATGAGCATCGGCATAGGCGAGCGCTACGACTCAAACAACTCGCCAACCAAGAGGTTAGAAAACAACTCTTATTAATGCTCGCAACACTATCCTTTAACCTAATAACTTAAGGCCGAGAATACAACAACACAGAGCGGCAGTAATAAGAAGCCTGGAATATGTCGAGATCGAGATCGAGATAACTCGACGGTTAGTGGTGAACTCGAACGTAGAGATAAACTAAGATTTATTTAGCATCACCTTTTATTTGTTTACGTATAAATTTGTGTGATTAGACGGTTCTGTTTTTATTGTACGTGGGAAAACACTGAAATGTTTGGTTAAGAGGCTTCCCTGAGAGGATGACCTTGAACGTTTCGCGCCTTCGTCACCCCACCTCACTTCTCCTAAACAACTTCGTTTTAGTGGCGACATCTATTTTTACAAAGTGTTATCACAAATAACGCGTCTTTTCAAAAAAAAAATAATGTTCAAAATTCGCACCGAAAACGTAAATTACTTACTTCAAATTTTTAAAATGGGTGTTATAAATAAAGGCTTGGTGCCCATCAGTGGGACGTAAATAGGCCAATGATGATGATAGTGATGATTATAAAAAGGTATTTTAATAATGTTCAACGTAGAAATCTTGGCCCATTAAATTCTCTATACATTGGTGTATGTCACTAGTCAAAGTAAATTATGCTTATGATGTAGTGACAGAATATTAATTGCGACTTGACTTACTTGTGATTCAGATGTCATAAGTATTAGGCACGAAAAAAAAAGGCAATACGAAACGTAGAAAAACAAGTCGAGATGTCATAGATACTTAATATATTTGTATATTGCCTCTTGCCTCTGCAAACGTGCCGGCCATTTTGGAGCCAAGCGGAATTGCCCGCGACGATGGCAAAAGGCCGGACGGTATGTCTCTGATTCCCTGGAGAATGGGTAGGGTTCTGGTTTGGGATGCGACCTGTGTCGATACAGTAGCACCCTCACATCTCCAGGGAACCACACAAAAAGCTGGTGCGGCGGCAGAAACGGCCGAAAATAGAAAAAATTCTAAGTATCAATCTCTCGGTCCGAATTATAATTTTGTTCCTGTCGGGTTTGAATCTTTGGGTCCATGGGGTCCCAGCGCTTACAAGCTTATTTCTGAGTTACAAAAGCGCTTAGTTGATGCAACTTGTGACCAAAGGGCTGGCAGTTTTCTCTCTCAAAGAATCAGCATCGCTATTCAGCGAGGCAACGCTGCCAGCCTTTTGGGCACTATGCCACGGGGGCCTTATTTAGATTTAATTTAGTTTTAAGTTGTAGTTTATTTAGTTTAAGCTTAGATTTAATGTCATTGTAAATTGCTTTTATTATGTAAATAACAATAAACAGCGGTCATTCCACTTTGTATATTTTGTTTTTATCGTTTAAATAACGTGCAGGATGGCTCAAAAACAGCAGCCATTTCAGCGTCTGGCTCAAGGAAGCCCTTTAATGTCTTTTGATGGTGCTGAACTATGGAGTAGGTACAGTCAGCAGCAGAAGTATCTAAGCAACTGAAGCGGCCACAATGATCTGCACAAGCTCTTATGTCTATAACAATAGAGCCGTGCTTAGATCATTGTGAACGCGTCGGTTGCTTAGCTACTTTTGCTGCTGACTGTACCTACCTTTTTTATATTTTTTTTTATTAACGGTTTTCCCGTTGAAATCTATGATTACTTTAAATAGGTACTCAATGAGACAACATACACAGAAAATAAGAAAACATTACTAGCTCGTCTCCTGTGCCCTAAGCACGACTTGTCGAATCCTGCGTTACGTTACGGTTATCGTATCGAGATCGAGAAATCTCATACTAAATTTTAGTTCCAAATACGCTCACGGGCAGGCGCTGTTCCAAACGTCATACAAACTCGTTATAGTTTACTATTCGATTTTACGTGACGCAGGATTCGATAAGTCGTGCTTAGGGCACTGGTCCGCGGACGCCATTCGAGAACCTTCTGGCCCCATCGGCTACTATTATACTATTAATTCTGGGACCCTATACATCCCTTTGTAATTTAAATTTTCACAGATATTTGACCTGGAGACCCTATACATCTCCTGCTCAATTAAAACGTGCCAGTAAAGTAGTGTTCTGGTTTTGCTGTTCTAATAATTACTTTTTACACTTGTTTCTAAAATGCGGTTTTTTTTTCTCTCTTAATCTGTTAATGACAGAGTGAGGTTTCTTTGTGTAATTTGTCTGTGGTTACGTATTGTAAGAGCTAATGTAACTTGTTTTTAGAAAAAATTACTTTGTGCCAAGTTTCTTGCGGCGCATTCTTCTTGGCAATCATGGTCTTTCCGAAAGCGCTGGTAGACTCAAAAAAATGACGTGTAAAAGAGCATTCAACTGCCTATTTGCTGAATAAAATTTTGATTTTGATTTTGATTTTTACCAGTCCTGCCCCGCCCACTGCCACTGCTGATTAGTAAAGCTAAGAAAATTAATAGTATTGTATGTCTAAATGTGTATTAAACCCTAATGCGCATGTTAAACTAACTTTACTCCAGTGGGTCGAGCACGACTTTTCGAAACCTGCGTCACGTAAAATCGAATAGTAAACGTTATCGACTTTTTATGACGTTTGGAACAGCGCCCGCCCGTGAGCGTATTTGGAACTAAATTTTAGTATGAGGTCTCTCGATCTCGATACGATAATCGTAAAGCTACGCAGCATTCGTAAAGTCGTGCTCGACCCTCAGTTTACTCACGCGGATAGGTCCTTTCGGCGTTTCGTGCGAAATCAAATATAAACACACGCGTATCCACCTTTTTTAACGTAATCGTAATCTCTCACTGCTCTAGTTTCCGTTTTTATTTACCTTTGAATTTCTTTGTGAGAAATTCAAGTATGAATAAGTAATTTCAATTATAACTTGAGCCTACCCACGTTCAGTTTTTGCCGGCGTATTGTTTCTTAAAATCATGTAACAGTCAGAAATATTGGAAATTGATTTTTTTTCAAAAAAATTGTCATTGTTAACGAGATTTAGAAAGTCAATGGACTTAATAACACCATACGTACTTTGGACCAAGTACAAAATTCACGAAAAATGTGTCCCAGTCAGTGATTTTATAAGTAAAGAACATTTGCTCACAAGACAATTGAAAAGCATGTTCCGAACATTTTGACATTTGCGCGCAAGTTTGAACCTTATTTGAGAGAGATTGTGATTTGTAGCATTTTTCTCTTTCTATATGTAATATCATTGGACCCAGTACAACGGTATTTTTCGATGAAAGCCATACGTCAAAGCGCTGTCGTTCGACCAAACTAAGACTGACTGGCGCTACAAAACGGATGTCGACCAGATTTTTAACCAGCCAGTCTGTTCCAGTACGTACTATATAACGAAAGAATTAAAAAAACTTGGCACATCTTTTTAAAAATACTACCACATACATATTAATGGCGTAATATCGACTCAGCCAGCGTAAGCTTGTCCTGGGATACAATTATTTAAAGTACACTCATCCACGAGCAGTAGGTATACCGAGAATCCACTGAGAGCTAATTGTGACTCACTTTTTGTTTTCTTTTGAGCTTGAAAAAATGATAGATTTAACTTATAAGGTTAACTCTAATGATTTATTGAATCAGGCGTTACGTTGCGGAGGTCCGTTTTTTTTAATACGACGAGGAAGGCAAACGAGCAAGTGGGTCACTTGATGGTAAGCGATCACCACTGCCCAAAGACATTCGCAACCCCGGAGGGTTTGCAGATGCGTTGCCAACCTCTATAAATTTATGAACTAAAAATAATTACTTTGCTCACCGGCGACCACAAGTGACAAAATAGTTATATCTGTGCGGCTAATGTATGTTTCCATGCAACACCTCCGCCTCCACTGCTACACGAAGCCGTTCAGCACGCCACCATTTACACTAGGTACTAGTACTACTAGTGTAAATGGTGGCATACTGAACGGTTGTTCTGGTGATTTGATAATGGCCTCATAGAGAGTGTTAGCGTTTAGTGTAAGGCGGTGGTGATAGTTGGGTCTGTGTGGCATGACTGTGTTGAATGTCGATTCGTGTAGCTGCAGCGGTGGAAACGGAAGTGTTGCATGGAAACATACATTTACATACCACAAAACGACAAAAAGAAATGTTCAATCAAAGGCTGCATTGTGCATAATATACTGTTATAATTTAAGCTGCCTGTTTATACGTATAATATCGTTTGCATTTTATTCCGAACGGGTGGGGATAGTGGTCATTTTCAAATTAAGATTTTTACTTGATATCCCGCCGTGCTGCACCGTAAAATCCAATCACTGAGGGTCGAGCACGACTTTACGAATGCTGCGTCACGTAAAATCGAATAGTAAACGTTGTCGAGTTAGTATGACGCTTGGAACTAAAATTTAGTATGGCGTTTCTCGATCACGATGCGATAACCGTAACGTTACGCAGCATTCGTAAAGTCATGCTCGACCCTCAGAACATTAGTTTGGTCGATGCAACTTATGACCAAAGGGCTGGCAGTTTTGTCTATCAAAGAATCAGCATCGCTATTCAGCGAGGAAACACTGCCAGCCTCTTGGGCACCATGCTACGGGGGCTTTATTTAGATTTAATTTAAGGTTTTAGTTTAATTCGTTTTAGCTTGGATTTAATGTCATTGTAAATTGTTTTTGTTATGCAAATAAGCTTATTATTGTCGTTTGGATAAGGCCTTTTAATTGTAATTCAAACAAACAGATCAGAAGGGAAGTAAATTTTCAAATGCATAGGCACTAGCTAAGGAAATCGAAGACTCAAGCCTGCCGAAGACGTCTCTTGATTAATTAATTTCAGAGCAGCCGGTCCCATCCATAGCTGGAAGTTATAACGCAGTGCAGGCAACACAGTAAAGTCATTTAAGTATTTTAATTATTCCCGTAAAGTTTCTTGCGAAAACACGTACGGAGAGGATTGGAGAAACTGTTTAACGCTGTCGTACCTATTACCTCTGTACAAGTAATGGATTAAATTAGTTAGCTCCTCCGCGAAGTAGTGCAGTATAGTTATGCAAAATAGCCGCGTCTGCGCTGATTATTTTATTCTCTTGCAATTAGTTTTAACGCCCTCCCTTCGCAAATAGAGAATGAAATAATCTTACTAAACTGACAACCGAAACTACCACCACCACCACGTTTCGCCTCTCTCCGAGGCATCCTCAATGGACGTCATTGATGTTGACAACCCAATCGTCAACTATAGGTACTGCACTACTTTGCGGAGAAGCCAACTAAGTCACAGGTATATTCATATACCTACTAGGAGGTCTCTAACCTTCTTGCATGTCTCTATGAATATTGAAATAAACACATTTTCATTTTCAAAAAAATAATATTTATCCATTACTTGTAACATGGATCTCCACAAAGTCAAGCCTGAATCTATACAATATCGTCACTGCAGTAAATTGTCTACTTACGATAAGGTTTCAAAATAGCTCAAGGATGCATTTTGCATATTTTTTCGTCATTCACACCTATTCCAAACTCATACAATGTAGAGAAGCAATGTTAATTTAAAAAATATTGGAATGTTATATTTGCCCAGAACTCAAAGTTGTTTTTTACGAGGTATGATTAAGCCCTGCTATTTTATTATTCTGTTTTGAAATATAAGTACTGAAACCGGATGATTTAAATAACGTAAAAAGAAAAATCTCACATTGTGAGATAGACGAAAATTGTCTTATTCGTCTTCTAAATTATAGCAGCACGCAGAATAAAAAAAAAAAAAAAGGTTAATTTATTCACAAAAAAATAATGTAAATAGACCAAGTAACAACACATGAAAAGCCATTACAATTTTGTGAAAAGGCACTCAGCAGAGTGCTGGTTTTCAAAAAAAAAAAAAAAAAGGAAAAAAAATACACTGAACAGCGATTCAACTAAAATCCAAATTTTTGTGACATTTTATAAACGAAGAAAGGAAGTGCTAATCCAAGCTGTTTTTCAAGCTGAAAACTTGCACTCATCTCATCACCTTAACACTCATCTGTTCTTGCACTGCGCAGTTTATACATTGTACCTTCACTGACTTATACTGGCGGGTTTTTCCACGACATAAAATAAAAAATAACTACCCTGTACCGTCGGAATTAAAAGAAATCCCTTCTTAATGCGCCTCTACGATACCCAACTTTTGTCCGCCTAACTTCAAGACTCTAGTTTCAGTCATTTAAGCTATTCGTTGTCTGTCAATCAGACAATCCATGAAATATTCTACTGCTTTATGGGTATGAAATTAAACAATCTATAGGTAATAAACAAAGTCATAAAGTCATAAAGACTCGCAGCTAGAAAACTGCTGAGTAAATAAAAGGTGAGTAAAAGCTGTTTTGTTATGAGTAATATGTAACAATTAGTGTAAATTAACGGGCTACTGAAAGTTAAAAGCTTGTATCCGGCGTCAGTTAATCACAAGCCTCGAAGTCATAAATTAAATTCGATGAGTGGAACATTCTACGTTGCAATAATTATACGAATACGTGTTAAATTAGACGAAGCAGAAATTGGTTTAACTTTTATAACCGACCACAAAAAAGGTTGTTTTTTTTTTTGTTACACGCTTACTTATTTCTGCAAATGGATTATGGATTGATTTTGATGGTTCTGTTTATTATTATGACATTTTCTTTTTGTCTAGAAGGGTATACTTAAAAAGACTGCAGGTCCCATATAAACTATACCAAAATCGGTTAAGCAGGTTTTTTTTAAACATAAAATTGTGAAAAAAAAATTGTTACCTCAGAATTCTGTAATTTAAAAACAAGTCCTACCTATTTCCTGCAGCATCCGTGCTTCTTGAATACTACAATCTGGTTGTCTTCAAATCAAGGTTGAATAAACATAAAATTTTACAAAACAAGCGTGCTCCATCTTAAATCACGTATTTTCGTATCGTCAGGCGTGATTGTGTTCAAACTAGTCTACTAGCCTAGTTACCGATCCCGTTTGAATTTAGAAAAACTCTCTCCCAAGTCCATCTTTATGACGTCTGTCAAATTTCAAGACTCTGTCTCCAGTGGTTAAGGTTGAGCGTTGTCTGATAGTCAGTCGTGGTACAACTACTGTTTTAAATGTACGTGGGGGCTAGCAGGCGTGCGATTTTGTCGGTTGTCGGTCAGTGTGTCCTCCACTGATTCCGTCACTATAAAAGGGACGCACTGCGCGACAAGCTGCTACATGTGCTGTAGAAGATTTATCAAACGCCTTTACCATAATATTTAACAGTCACTAAGTCTCTTTGCTTCGTGGACAACTTTCCGAGCCTGTGCCTGTCGCGGCGGGAGTCAAGCAGGGCTGCCTGCTCTCCCCGCTCTAGTTTTTAATGGTTTTGGACGACGTGATGTGTAGGGTTCCAGGTGACTGCCGGAGGGGACTTCCATGGAAGGACAACAAAATGCTGGAAGATATAGACTTTGCTGATGATCTGTGCCTCATATCCATGACTCGTGAAGACCTGCAGTCCAAAACATACGATCTGTGTCGGGAGGCAGCTGAGGAAGGCCTACGAGTAAATTGCTCCAAAACCAAAGAGTTGCGCCTCAATGACACCGATGCTCCTCCCATCAGAGTTAACGGTGAAACCGTGGAAAAAGTGGAGCAGTTCACCTATTTGTGCAGTATTGTGAATCCCCATGGTGGAACAGAGTCTGATGTAGAAGCCCGAATCAATAAAGCAAGAGCAGCCTTCGGTCGCCTCAAACCTGTTTGGAGATCCTCAATAATATCGCGCCGCACCAAGATCAGGATTTTTGATTCAAACGTCAAGTCTGTGCTCCTTTATGGATGTGAAACGTGGTTCGTGAAGAACGACGTTGCCAACCGGCTCCAAGTAATTGTAAACAAATGTTTAAGGCAAATCTTAAAAGTCTTCTGGCCGCGGACCATAAGGAACACCGAATTGTGGAGACTGGCTGAACAGAAGCCCATTATGACGGAAATCTGGCATGGGAAGTGGCGCTGGATAGGGCATACGTTGAGGAGAACTGACGACCATATACCCAAACAGGCTTTGCAGTGGCGCCTGCCTGGAGTGAGAAGACGAGGTTGGCCCAAAACAACATGGCAGCGTTTGGTCGAAAAGGAGATCAAATCCCTGGGCATGGCTGGCGAGAGCTGGAGGTCGTAGCGCAGGATCGTTCCAAATGGAGTAAAATGCTGAGAGCCCTATGTCCCTGATTAGGTATAACAGGATGTGATGATGATGATGATGATGATAAAATCTCTTTGCTTTAACTATAGCTGTCAATTGTTTCAACTCAGAGATTTCCGTTTTTAATTTTTACAATGTCACTACACGTAAGCATTGACGTCTTGATTAATTAATTGTTTGACTTCTGTTCCTCATTATTTTACACAGCACGATTAATTGGCAAGTAATCAATAGGCAGCCTTTTATGCGGTCGCACCACAAATTAATATCATATTTACTCATTTATTAATTAAAGGCAAATTAGGTGCTTCTTTTGAAAGTGAACGTGTAAGGACTGATTAGTTTGTAAGGTATCTCTGGGAAGGAATTAAAAAAAAAAATCTCGTTAAAAATGTACCTACCGTTGTACGTATATTATTGCATTGTTATCGAGTCCACATAGACCCTCCAAATTCCAGATCAATCCGATCACCCGTGATTTGAACCTACTTCCCCAAGTAGGTTAGAATCGACTTCCAAAATTTGGTTACATTGTTTATTTTAGTGTGTAATGCTGCCACTCACTGGATTATGTTAGAACATGCATACCTACTCCGGAAACATACTGCCACTCACTTAACTAGTGGCTCTGTGAGCTAGGCTTCACGAGCTCATTTTAGAACATTTTTAGTTTTTTCTATAAAACATTTCCAATAACTAGATCGACAGAAAATCTATAAGCGTAATTATCGAACCTGCTTACAAAATTTGAATAGAAATAGTAGAGAAATGCGAATTGTGGAGCTAAAAGACGAAATAATTTAGCTTCAGCTGTAACGTAGCATGCATACTCCGAAAACCCGCTGCCACACACTATATTATAATTTGACCATGCGTACCTACTCCGAAAACACGCTGCCACTCACCATAATTATAATTTGAGCATACATACTCCGAAACCACGCTGCCATTCACCATAATTATAATTTGAGCATGCGTACTCCGAAAACACGCTGCCACTCACTATAATTATAATTTGAGCATACGTATTCCGAAAACACGCTGCCACTCACTATTATCATAATTTGAGCATGCATACTCCGAAAACACGCTGCCACTCACCATAGGTAATTATAATTTGAGCATGCGTACTTATAACATGAAACTACCGTGAGACTCAATCATAATGAAATAAAACGGATCACTCACGTACATAAGTCGGGCTTAGCCCGACATGTTTCGGACTAATTCATGATGAAACATGCTGCCACTCACTAAATTATAAATTATTATTTGAGCATGTATATTACTCAGAAATATCCCGGCACTCACTACTTTTATTCGGCTCCGTTAAATATGCAATATGTAGGGTTTGGTCCGCGGGATTTTCCGCCCGGCCGGTAAACTGATTAACTCAGCTCACTTGCTGACAATGGTTGCTTTAGTAGTCATAATTACATTTGCATAAAGGTCAAAATCGTTTGGCACGATTGTCTGAATGAGGTCGCTGGATTAGGGAGCGTAAAATCTAATGAGCCATACTGATAATGGGCTTGCGTCATTAGATCTGAGAAATGAAATGTTGCCTATAGGGATTTGCGGGATAAAACAATAGAAATGCGCCCGGACTTCGGTATTACATGCAAACTAGTATTATAAACACCACATAAACACAATTTACACGCCTACATAACACCACGGACACAATTAAGTACTATTATGATTAATTTTGGTGTAACTTATAAAACGACAAAATATTGAACGATGTTTTATAAAATCACACCATCAATCGCAATTAACAACGAAGTGATTCTAAAAGAGTTCCGTCTTTTCCCTGGATGACAATACAAGTATGTAAATATAGTCATTAAAAAACCTTGTATATTTTTTAGCAAAATCATTTACTTTCCAATAAAACCTTACGCTTTAACATTAAAATGTTAAATTATGCTTATACTTGCAACGGCCTGCTGTATTTGATTTTCGTAACATAGCATCGTTTTAAAGTAACACCGGTCATCAAACTGGAATAAAGAGATAAAATCTTATCCTAATTAAATCAAGGTAACGCCATAAAATTGATGGCTTAATCGTAGTTTCCCGGAGAGATTTCATTGATACGTTGTCATCAATAGAATCAGATAATCTAAACAGCTTTGGCTATAACACCAGAATTTTTAAACAACTTTGTAAGAAACGAATACAAATTTCTTGCGGTAGGCTAACGAAAACGAACTTAGGTAGAACACGATATCAGAAGATATACCTTTATTTTCAGCCAGTCACTTTCCTCTCTTCCTCTGCGTATCTACCGCCAACCCGCTGCAATTATTGTAATTTGTGGGATAAAAAGTATCCTATGTTCGTTGCCAGGTCTTGGTCTACCATCTAAAACCGAGCCGCAATTTATGCGTGATGGAATCACAAACAAACGCTGCAAAACGAGGAATAACTACAACTTAGAAAATTTACAAAAACCGCAAGAAAAATAAAAAGGCACAATCAATGAGCGACTAATCCCAATGGACTCGATTTACCGTTCAACTGCCTAATTATTGCCATTGAATACGCCATTAAACAGATCGGCTAGAGATTACCGCATTGCGAACAATCACGCAATGTGGGGTATAAATACGCTTGAATCTATTGGCTTTTTGATACTCGAATTGTTTGTCTAAATATACTTACTTCCTCTGAGTTTCCCGGGACAATAGATGTTTTTGAGGGAAATGAGAAAAGAGGGATGTTTTAATCCCAGGTATAAGATAAGATTCCTTTGAATCAAATTCGAGCAAATGTTCTACGGCCAAACTTCCCATTTATAAAATTTGCAGGACTCATAGCTGTAACTCCCTTTTCACTCCCAGTTTTAAATGATTGTCGGTTAATTAATTAGATTAGACAGTGAGAACGGGATGTTGACCGCGATTACCTTTTAGGTTTGATGAGCTCCCGATATTTCGACGCAGTTACATGCATCATCGGGAGCTAATCAAACCTATAAGGTAATCACGGTCAATATCCCTTTCTCACTACGTCTATTTTTTTTTACTTCCTCGAGATAAAAGGTTGCCTTAAATTGAGGATAGTCTGATTTTCTGTTAGTAAAATGTATTTTTAATCGTTTCATTGGTTCCTGGGATTACGTTTCACAAACAAAGTTTATCTTTTCATTATATTTATTAGAATACCTAATAAGCAAACTTTATAAAAAGGGACTTTAAAAATTCTTTGAAATAGGGTGTGTCGGATAACTTCCTCGTGTGCTTTTAAGGGGGAAGAGTATGTACCGTTTGGGCCGGTGTACCCTGGGCAACAACGGTTAACTATTTTATGAGTATAATAATACTTTTAAAATAGTTAGCCATTGGCTAATATCCCACGTAGAATCCTAATCCAACTAACAACAGCAAATTCAACATTATATCGAACGTCTAATAAAGCAAACACTGATCGTGGTTTTCCTTAAACCCGACATTGGCGAAATCATCGATTGTATCGATGGAGCCATATTTTAAAATATTTAATTGAATTCCTTGAAATAATTTTCACATCAAAATAATCATAAAATATCCGAAAATTTTGGCTGTAGCCGTGTCATTAAAAACTGCTTGAAACACGGAATTTCATCCGGTCAAATTGAAATCGCAGTCAAAAGGACTACATCGAAACCGGAACAAAATAACGTTCAATCCATTGTGTTAGCCACGTCGATTGTCGACGTGTGTTCATGTTCTCAATCAATGCCCTCCAAACTACTGCCTCAATTTGGAAATACTTTCCAAGTCCGATAGCAATATCGAGCTGTTAGTACTCTTGTTTGCCGAGACTGCGGGCCCCGGGGACCGCCTTGAATAATTTGATTAAGCGACCTCAGTTGGTAGACTATCCACACAAAAACACCAGCTCTGAAGAAGGAGGGTTATGTTTTTCGAGAGTATGTATAATTCTTTGGCACGCTCAGTGGTCTAAACCGATTGACGGATTTCAACTTAATGAAGGTTAGGTACACTAAAATAAAATGTCTAGTCACTTTTTTCATAACGAGATTTTACTCTCAAAATGTGGAGCAACTATAAGTTATCACTCAGTTCATCATCATCATGTCAGCCGAAAGACGTCCACTGCTGAACATAGGCCCAAGGCTCTCCACTCAGACCGGTCTTTTGCTTTCCGCATCCACCGCGGTCCCGCGATCTTTACTAGGTCGTCGCTCCATCTTGTTGGAGGCCTACCGACAGCTCGTCTCCTGGTACTTGGTATTATTATGTTCTTATCGAAGTAATGAAAAATACGTAGTAACCAGAGAAAGCAAAAGCAAAGAATTTTCAACATAATAAAAGCGAGATACAAGTTATAAGTTCGACATATGTGTGTCTGTGTATCTGTGTATCTGTCTATGGCATCATAGCTCCCGAACAGATGGACCAATTTCGATGCAGTTTTTTTTAATCGAAAGCCAGTGTAATCGAGATGGTTCTTAGCCAAGTTTCATTAAAATCGGTTAACCCGTTTTTGAAATCTTGAACTTTGAAATGACAATGTCGTGTGGGTTTTTCAACTTTTCTAATACTATTCGTTGACGGCCGGATAGCCTAGTGGTTAGAGAGCCTGACTATGAAGCTTGAGGTTCCGGGTTTGAATCCCGGTCGGGGCAGATGTTTGTATGATGAACAAGAATGTTTGTTCTTGGGTCTTGGATGTTTAATATGTATTTAAGTATGTATTTATCTATATAAGTATGTTTATCCGTTGTCTAGTACCCATAACACAAGCTCTGCTTAATTTGGGACTAGGTCAATTGGTGTCAATTGTCCCATGATATTTATTATTATTGTTATTATTCATTGACATAGCAGTTTCTTTAGAGTCATTGAAAAAATAATGCTTGTCTATGTCCTGGTCACCCCGATTTGACACAATCTTTTCACGACATTTTCATTCTGTGTACCCTTCATATGAGGTGTCAATAGATTCGTCTCAGTTGTGGGCGTAATAGGATATAAATAAATAAATAAAATCATCATCATCATCATCATCAGCCTACTTACGTCCCATTGCTGGGCACAGGCCTCCTCTCAGAATGAGAGGGTTTGGGCTATAGTTCCCACGCGGGCCCAGTGCGGATTGAGAACTACACACACACCATTGAATTGGTTCGCAGGAGTGTGCAGGTTTCCTCACGATGTTTTCCTTCACCGAAAAGCTCATGATAAATTACAAATGTAATTTCGCACATAAATTCCGAAAAACTCAGAGGTGCGAGCCGGGATTTGAACCCTCGACCCTCTGCTTTAGAGGCGATAGGTCAAACCACTAGGCTATCACGGCTTTTTAATACGTAAAATAAAATCACCATATTTCAGACCAAATTTGATCCATAATTTTGTTAGTTATAATAATAATGCTTATACCTAATGTTAGCTCTATTAGATAATATTGTTAAATCTACATACATCTAATGCCGATTCAACTCACCGGCACAGAGTGCAATCAAGTGTAGTGCACTTGCGTGCACCACAGCACCCGTACTACGAAATTCGAAAATCGAAGTTCGTATCGTATCGTCCCGCTCACTCTCGTGTTAAACAATATTAGCTTGGGAGTGACGGCACGATATGAAGTTCGAATTTTGCACGTCGTAGTCCGGGGGCTGGTTTCATAAACGTGACAGGTGACAATTGACAACGACAATTCGATCTACACTTCGAAGTTAATATGTAGTCTGGTAATACAAAAACTTTTCAAGCCAGTAACCTACACCAAACTGTCGTTGTCATTTGTCACCTGTCACGTTTATGAAACGGGGGCCAGGAGGCTGTTGCGGCTGGCGCGCACCCGTATTATCGTTCCCGGAATCGCAGTCAGGTTTTTAACCCCGACGAAAAAAAGTTTGACCTGTGTATCTGTGTGTCTGTGTATCTGTGTATCTGTCTGTGGCATCATAGCTCCCAAACGGATATACCGAATTCGATGCGGTTTTTTTTTATCGAAAGCTAGTGTAATCGAGATGGTTCTTAGCCAAGTTCCATTAAAATTGGTTTACCCGTTTTTAAAATACTGAACTTTGAAATACCAATGTCGGGGGTTTTCAACTTTTCTAAGTAGGTTAGGTTGTTCATGATAAGCTCGCGAGGTCTACTGTGCCCTAAGCACGACTTGTCGAATCCTGCGTCACGTAAAATCGAATAGTAAACTATAACGAGTTTGTATGACGTTTGGAACAGCGCCCGCCCGTGAGCGTATTTGGAACTAAAATTTAGTATGAGATTTCTCGATCTCGATACGATAACCGTAACGTAACGCAGGATTCGACAAGTCGTGCTTAGGGCACAGCTCACAGAGCCTCTAGTAATTAATAGAAACAGTCTCAATTTAAATACTTAAAAATTCTTGCTCCCACACAACCTTCACCCGTCATGTTGTTTTAAATTAAAGTTTTACTACGTTTGTATGGGGCCGCGGTACGGCCCAGCCCTAAGCCCGTGCCTCGACCTTAAGCGCATTAAAATAAAAGCCATTATTATTTTAGGACGCTGTTTTAAACGTTTATCGATTGTTCTGATTTTAATGGTAGAGATTTTATTTATTTACGGAATCTTGGGGAAAATTTAAGTGGTCTCGTAAAATGTGTGTGTCCGTTTGATACGACGACGGTAGGTCTTGAATAGATAGGTACTCGGTTGTACACTTAACTCACTTACTCGGAGATAACTTAAATGTGAGACGTTAAAATTAACCCATTCACGGCATCCAGATAAAGATAAACTTGACGCCTGTCAGTGTATATTGCACAATGTAATAAACACAGTAGTTTAATAGGGTTAAATAAAATACGAACCTGAAATAAAACTAATGCCTAAAACTCATTCGTTCCTTTCCTAACCGATACTCTCTTAAAATACCACATTTCAACAGCAACGTAAACCCAATTTTAGTTTTTTATTTATTTATTTAATGCTCGCTACCCGAATTTTCATTGACCACGCGCTCGGTCACGCAAAGTACCGCTTAAGTTTTTTCACCATTCGTCCAAAGAAAGGTATTTCCACCGTACCAGTTTTATAGAATTCTTTTGACATGGCATCCGAACATTAGATCGGTTGATTGCTACGGATTCGTAGACGGCTACGCGGGCTTAGAGGTGCTACGTGCGTAGCAGTGTTTATTGTTATGTGCGTGGATATAATTGTTAAGCCATTTGATTTATTGTTCGACGTTTGACTTTTGCGAGTATGATACGATACATTTTGGTTTGAATTAATTTAACAGGTGATTTATCTGTTACTTTAATATTTTAAATACTCATTGAAACAAGAATACACAGTAAATTTGAAAAATATGACTAATCCCGGGAACCGAACCCGGATCCTTGACATTACGTATCACGTGCCTATACTACTACACCACAAATAGCCAAACTAAATAGATAAAACAACCGTAAAAGTAAAAAAAAATTGAAAAATTCCTTTGTGGTCATGTGGTGATTTATCATTTTAAAACACTAACGTTGAAATTATTGTAGACATTTGGAGCTACGAATTAGTAAAGCTGACCTAAAATTTTGTTTACGGTCTAAAGTCATTTGTACGCGATGAAACCTTAAGGGCCATTTTACTTTTAAGTCAACGTGAAAATGTGTCTTAGTGAAATTTTATTCCACTACGAATCGGACCTAATTGTAATTCGTTGAGTACTTTATTGGTCGATTATACGACGTTGGGTTTTCGTTTATTCAGTGTTGTTAGTACTTTGATTTATGGCTTATAGCATAAGCTTATTGACCTGTACAGTTGGCTATTAACTGAACATAACCCTGTAACATTATAATTAAAAGCGACTAGTCATAATCAAGAAACAAGCGCTATTTATTATTCTTGTTTACCAATTTCACGAAACAAAATGGAAGAGATGTTTTAACTGCTTTTTAGGGTTCCGAAATGAAATAGTAAGAAAGGAACTCTTATGGTCATGTCTCCCCGTCGCAGCTGGGTATCTCAGGAACTACTAATCAAGTATCGACTTGAAATTTGGAAGTGTTAGATAATACTTCTGCCGTGTCACACCAAACTGCTGTATCTTTGAAAGAGCCGTTTTGAGAAAAACGACATAAAAGTTAAACTCGAGAAACAGAATATAGATCGCAAATTATTCGTATGTTTTATTTATTTTTTTTTTGCTTTTTTCGTGATGAACACTATGCTTAGCCACCAGTTTCTAGCAAATTTCAAATTATGCTTAAAATCAATTTGAAAAGACTGCTTATACATATGGGTGCTATTAATTTTCATACATTTTGAGTAACGCCAACTACTGTATCTATAGATACACGAAAATGACACCTCCCCGCGTTACTCGAATGATTGCATCTTCTGAATTATGCCAGTCATATTTATAACAACTTCAACACTTAACATCCAAAAGATGTTAAAAAGTATTATAACATGAAAAGTGCGTTTCCAGGTATAGGTATTTATTTCCATTTGGTCTAGTTATAAATACAAGAACTATAAAATGAAACACTGCTTACTGCCCAATTATTATGCAAATAGAAATTAATGAAAATGTGTAGTTTTTGCAACAGGGCCCGAAACGGGATCTTAAAATAGAAAGAGAGAGAGAGAGAGATGAATTTATTCACACAAATTCGACACAAACACAAAAAGCAGTACATTTGAAAAAATAAATAAATAAAACATAAGCCTTAACTTAATAACTATTTAAAATCTAAAGAAATGCCGAATAGTGTGAAGTGGGCAGCCGCCGCAACGCTGTTTTTCAGCAGGACCCAAATTAAAAATAGACTGCCAGACATACAGATCGACAAACCGGTTTACACCAATACCATAGCATATTAAGGGGGTCCCAGCTAGCAGTGCTGCGTAAATAGATTTTTTTTTATACGACGAGGGAGCCAAACGAGCAAGTGGATCACCTGATGGTAAGTGATTATCACTGCCTATAGACACTGGCAACCCCGCCGGAGGGCTTGCAGATGCGTTGCCAACCTAGAGAGCTAAGATGGAATGCCTCTGATTGAATATATTATTATGATGATAACTTTGCTTAAATAAATCATCAATTAGCTTTCTCTGTAATACGTTATGCGATCCAATTGCTTGCTTTCGTATTATAAGAATAATTTACTATTGTAATGGATAACAATGGAAAGATTATGGATTATGCATTTATCAGGTTTCCTTCCCTAGGACAACAAAATAAAGCTTTGTTCACACTGGAAACTTTTGTGTCGAACGAGGAAAATGTTACGATACACGTTTAATTAGGTATAGTGACACTTTTTGAGATAAAAAAATACTTGTCTTGTTGCACTACACCATGTTGAATAAAAGTAATGTAACCAACAAGATGGCTATAGAAATTGTCAGCAAGTCTCATCCATCAATGTTTTAAATTAGCATTGTGATTTTTGGTTTGTTAGTACGTTTTTCCGTTAAGCAGCAACAAAGTTACCAAGTGCCATTTCAAGCGTTGAAATTTTTCATTGGCCCGAGTGGGATGTTATCTATTTTTATTTACGTAGCAAAATGCAATCTTATAACTTTCGGGGAATGTAACAAAATAGGTACGAATATTTCCAAGGTATTAGGTATTTTAAAGTATATTTTTTACTTGAACATTGTCATTTGGTAATATTTGTATCTATTCACTAATTTGTATTTCAGACTCTTGGCGCGGTTTCCTTAACTACTTATGAATTTAATTAGAATGCATTTTACGCATTACCTCTTGGAAAAGATAAACTATAATTGTGAAGGTAAAAACCGCATCAAAATCAGTTTATCGTGTTCAGACAGACAGACGCGGTGTGAAGGATTTTGTTTTATAATAATTTATGTAGTGATGTGCCGCGGTTTTGTTTGGAAAATCATATTCCATTAAAAATATTTTGGTGTGTACGAGTCTTCAGATCAATTTCTAATAAATAAAAAAACTGAAACAGAATTAGACTCGAGTCAATTATTCTTTAAGGAAAATTATAAGACGATTAACAAGCTTCATTGCTTTTGATTTCACAATTACTTTTTTCAATCTACGATACCTTACCTACCTACCAACTCTTTTTATTTTTAATCCAACCTACCTACCTACCTATACTCTTTTTAATATGTTTTTTTATATTTCGTAGGTAGTCAGTTTTATTATGAAGACCGGATAAGCTTTTGGTCAAAGAACCTGACTCTACAAAGCTAGACAGACGGACATGACGAAACTATAAGGGTTCCGTTTTTGCTATTTTGGCTACGAAACCCTAAAAATTAAAATACTATGTCTAGAAAAGAAGTCCCTTTGGGCATAAGTACTAAAGATGCTGATGGCGTTCCCTCTTTGGATGGCTAGGCTAAACCTTTATCCTAGAAAGCTGCCAGCTTATTATATTATAGAAAGGACCGATCCCCTGTGATATCGACTAGCCTACAGTCTTTCATCAAACCATAAATAACCTACCCTCTCATTATTAAAATTATACACAGCACTTCTAGTAATAAGTAGGCAGATTTTAGTATCAAGAGCTACATAAGGCCGTTAAGTAACCCAAAATGTTAAATCGTAAACCTCGCCAGAGGAACGAGGCCGGGCTAGTTTATAACAAAACTGCCTTTGTATTGTACAAAATCACGGAAATTCCTTCGAAACCCTAAACCGTGTAGGCTGTTAGAACCTATTATTAGGGTAATGTGTTCGCCCTTACAAAGATGCATTAGTAGCTTGTCGGCTTAACAAAATTTGGAAAGGCTGGACAAAAAATGCTGTCAAGTTTGAATTCAATTCACACTGATCTTGCTAGAAGACTGACGAGTCCTCTTAAAGATTGTTTATTTTGGAATAAAGTTACCTGCATCATTCTTCTTCTGTCATCTTAGATTTTCCTTATTGTTTAACCCTTGTTTGTAATTAGACAAAACAGTATTCAGCGTACCTTTTATGCATGTTTCAGACTCCATTATTATTATTCTAAACTGAACAGGAATGAAATTCAACCCTGTCTCACACTAAAATAGGTCTTTATAATAATAATAATAATGATATGGCAAATCAAAAGACTGTAATACTAAAACAGTCCCAAATCGACTACGGTGTTTACGCGGTACATTAAATAAAATCAGTGCCCTAAACACGACTTGTCGAATCCTGCGTCACGTAAAATCGAATAATTAACTATACAAGTTTGTATGACGTTTGGAACAGCGCCCGCCCGTGAGCGTATTTGGAACTAAAATTTAGTATGAGATTTCTCGATCTCGATACGATAACCGTAACGTAACGCAGGATTCGACAAGTCGTGCTTAGGGCACTGATACCTTTATTGCGTAAGGCGGTCGGCTTTGCTTAGGCATCCGTCATCTCTTTCTCACACGATCTTGTAGCGTTTGACAGAAATAGACGGCGAATGCTAAAGCGAAACCGAGCGCATTAGATAGGACAGGACTATGGCTTTTTTACCCCGCAACCCATAGCCATCAAGTCGCGACTCTCCCATAAATTTTATTGGCATAAAATAGTGTAATACTAGGTTATTGTGATTTCTTCGTGATTGCTATTACATCTGCGATAAGTGCACCCATTTCGAGTCACGCAATATGCCGGGATATCAATGCACTTTTTCTACCAGCATTCATGGAAAGCTTATTACATTTTGTATTACTTCATTTCCTTCAAATGCTTTACCCTTAATTTATTTTTTAATAACTGCCTTCCTGAGCTTTCAACTGAGGCGAAAAAAGTCAAAATGAAACGTAATAAACAAAATAGAATGCCCCTTCGTGCCAATGAAATACTTAAGCAAGAAATTTGTTAAATGAAGAAAATTAAGGCGGTGATTTGCTGTTTTTATGCGTTGCTTTGAAATTTTTAAAATACGTATTCGAAATAATGATCTTTAAAATTATTCAATAGCAAATTGGCATTCGATGCGAATAATTATTTTGTCATTGTCTTTTTTCTGATTGAAAGCAATTGAACACTTTTCAATTTCGCTTCCTACTCTTCATTCCTTCTCTGTTCATTAAAATCGAACGCAGCTCTCAATTTAAAAAATACCATGTGTATATCATGTTGCGGATAGGTACCACTTTTTATGTTAATTCTATTACTCATTTTTGTCATTAATCCTATTGACGAAGCCTAGCGCTGATCATTAGTTTATTCATTTGTATTTATTTCTTTGTGATTGATTGTTTTTATTGAATAAAAATTTTCTGTTTGATTAAGTAAAAATACTCCTATATCTTTGCTTCAACTCGTGCGTTCGAAATCACATCACGTTTCCAACATTATGAGTGGACTAGCAGCAATTTGTAGACCGTTACCCCCGGCCTCGACGCGCCTATACATTGCCCTGAAAGCCTGTGAAATTTATTGAACACACATAGATTGATAGCAGTCGTAAATACAGGTTTTTGAACAAACATTGATCTTCGGTAAGTGGATACTAATTTTGGTGCGATTTACATTAATCACGCGGCGTATTATTAGTGTCTGTCTCACTGTTGTTGTAGTAAGTGAGTATACATATTATTAGAACGTCGATTGAAGGTAAAAAAAGCAAAGCGAAGGGTAGGAAAGGCGTTTCAGTAAAATGAGTATGGTTTCAGATTGATGGTGATTTGACACGAGGCAAAAAAGTCGTGATAGCCTGGTTTGACCTATGGCCTCTCATGCAGAGGGTCGTGGGTTCGAGCCCTGCGCACCTCTGATTTTTCCGGAATTTATGTGCGAATTTATGTTTGTGATTTATCACTAGCTTTTCGGCAAAGGAAAACTTCGTGAGGAATCCTGCACACTTCCAAAGTCTACCGAGCAAAAATATAAGCCTAATTACTATTGAGAATCCTTGCCGATTTCGACTATGCGTCTGCTTCTGATTCTTATCTGGGGGCGCCTCGATGGATATCACTATATCCGTCAGATACGATTTTGGTCAGATGGCGATTTTCGTCAGATTCGTTAATCGCCAGATCATTTATTTATCAGAAGCGTTCTTCGTCGGACCCGTTTACTGTCTAATTAGTTTTTCGTCAAATCATTTACAAACGATAAGAAACGTTATTGAGAAGCAAGAAGTAGAATGAAGTATTTGACGAAAAACTAATCTGACAATAAACGGGTCCGACGAAGAAAGCATCTGATAAATAAATATCTGGCGATTAACGAATCTACTGAAAATCGCCATCTGACCAAAATCGTATCTGACAGATATAGTGATACCCGTAATGTAGCCAATCTTTAGATAGGTTTTAGATTGTAGTTTCTGTGTTTACGCATTCTTTTTTTTCTCAATAAAAGTACAGTAAGTATATTATGAAAAACTCAATAATTAGGTACGTAGGTACATCAGTATTTTAAGCCGACTAATATTGTAAATGGGAGAGTTTGTTTGTTTAGACATATGGATGATTGTTACTGCCACGAGTCATGCTTAAAAAGCCACGACTTAGTTACATACATACCCACTTATCGTCAACACTATAAATTCAGAATGAAGTTTAAAATCTAATTGTGGTGTGAATTGAATGAGCTTCAGGCGTAGGACGTTAACTACATGAGTGTCACCCACCCATTAGGAGTCCATTTGGGTCTATAATTGTCTCGTATATTATATCAATGATTGTCCATACTTTTACAGTTTGCCCGTGATCATGATGCATGTAACTGCGTCGAAATATCGGGAGCTCATCAAACCTATAAGGCAATCGCGATCAAAATCCCGTTTTTATCATTATGTCTAATGCAATTAACCGCGAATCATTTAAAACTGTTAACGTAAACCTAATGTAAAAAAAGTCCGATACCAGACTTAGTAATTTTACACACGTTTTTTAAATAAAAAAAATCCAGTAGGTACCTACTTATAAAGCTCTGTCGGGCATAAAACTTAATTTAAATATTTATTTGACTCAATTTAGGTATTCTCCGACTGAATGCCTAAGTGATTTTCGATGTAAGTAATTAAGAATCAAAATACATTAGACTGTAAGAGGCTTTGTTCAAGTTATTTTATTTAGGCAGAGTTAATTAAAAGTAGAAATCCAGCACAGAGATTTTGTCTCGATGAGGAAATTCAACAGGGCTGCTCTTATTTCTTGTTTTGAATACTACGCAGTATTTTAAAGTCCTGATTAAAATTATTAGGAAATAGGTATTAGTTATTTTGTCATACAAGGGTGCAAAGTTGTGTTTTAACACACGAGAAGTAAAATTCATTTGCACTCGTGTGTAACACAAAACCTTTCTTCTCACTGTAGCGAGGAAAGCGCAACATGCAAAAAACAGTAAAAAAAAATTCTTCATCACTGGACTGGATTTTTTTAAAGATATTGTAACAGAAAACTCTGGAAGTTGTGTATTTACGTGAGTCGGAGTCAGTGAGAAAGTCTTACAACCGAACAGTGCCAAATGCTCACACTCTTTCAGTTTTTTTTTAATTTATGTATCACCTTGTCGGCGTGACTAATTATGTAAATGAATGCCATATCTAATACCAATATTCTCTGAGCTAAGCACCGGACAGACGGTCAGACGGACACGGCGAAACTATAAGGGTTCCTTGTTGACAGGAGCATGAAATACAGGGCGCACTAAAAAATAAACACGTCAAATCGATATTTGCGACGGTGCATGTTTACGCGAAGCCCTCCCCTCATTTGACATCCCACACCATTGAGGCGTCAAGCTTCATTTACGCGTGTCACCAATCCAGCTAGACCCTCGCAACCGCACTGGCTCTCCCCCTCTTAACTTGATTTTGTGGGCTTCAAAGAGGGGTGGAGGAGGTCGCGTTATATTGGCAACGCTCTGGCGTCCTCGAATTAATTAGGCTCCCGTGCTTTTTATTGACGTTGGAAGATCGAATATGATCTTCAAAATGAGTTTGAGCTATTTTAAAATACAAGTTGCTATGTGGTTCCATACTAGACATACTTATGATATGCCGTTTTGATGTTACAAAATTTTACTCGACGAAAACAGTAGGGTGTAGATTAGATTATTTACGACCGGATAGCCTAGTGGTTAGAGACCCTGACTATGAAGCTTGAGGTCCCGGGTCCGATCCCCGGTCGGGGCAGATGTTTGTATGATAAATATGAATGTTTGTTCTCGGGTCTTGGATGTTTAATATGTTGTCACAGGCCGTTTTCATGAGGGGAAACAGTCTGTTTTAAGGTAGCCTACCTAGGGTTTTGTGAAGGAAACAAATTACAAGTTTAATACATTTATTTCTACAAAATCGGTAGGCTAAATTGACAATTAAAATAGAGAATCTCAGGGGATTGAGTTCGAAGACACTTTTGAAGATACTGGGTTCGATTACACGCTAATGTGGCCTACACTTCCCTCGGGTGTCTGGATCCTCCGGCGACGGCGAAGATAGGGCGCAGGCGTCGTAGAGCAACCAGGAGTGACCAGGGGGCTCGTGTGATGACGTGGTGTTGAGATGGTGTGAAGGGGACCTTAGCGTGCCAACGGCTAGCCTCTGAGTAGGCTGCGAGAGGTCGGCAGGGGTCCGTTAGGAACCAGTAGTGGGTGGAGAGATTTCCACGGGTAGCGTAGTTGCCCTGTAAATAAGCTGGTGTGAGCCAAACGTCCATGGTATGCTCGCACTGCCATATTCCGCTTTCCAGTCCGACCATTCCCGAGGGAGTGGGAACCAGATTGGCAGTGCATGGCAATACGGAGGGTCATACGGATTTACAATTTAGCTAGAGTCAGAGAGTAAGCTTTTACAGGTTTCTAGTGAGAGTGGATAACAGATTTACACAAAGTGACCGTTGGAACTTTAAATTCCAACCGTTCTAGGAAGACGTTAGGTTTTAAAATAAGCGCTACGTCTATAACCGTAGAGCAGTGAAATAGGGAAAGATTAAATTATAATTAACTGTCCGGAGCGCTATTAAGCTACAGTAATGCTTCGGACAGAGTAACAGAGTGGAAACCCTATAGAATTAAATAAATTACAATAAAAGACACAAGTAGTGTAACACAATGATAAAGTACAGAAACGATCAGTATTCTTACCAAGTTCTGGGCTGGCTGGTTCCACTCAGGAGTTGTAGAGAAATGTGGGGTCTCCCAAAAAAAAATTCAAAATTCAAAATTCAAAATTTTATTCAGCAAATAGGCAGTTGAATGCTCTTTTACACGTCATTTTTTTGAGTCTACCAGCGCTTTCGGAAAGACCATGATTGCCAAGAAGAATGCGCCGCAAGAAACTTGGCACAAAGTCATTTTTTCTAAAAACAAGTTACATTAGCTCTTACAATACGCAACCACAGACAAACTACACAAAGAAACCTCACTATGTCATTAAAAGATTAAGAGAGAAAAAAAAAATACCGCATTTTAGAAACAAGTGTAAAAAGTAATTATTAAAACAGCAAAACCAGAACACTTTACTTTACTGGCACGTTTTATTTGAGCAGGAGATGTATAGGGTCTCCAGGTCAAATATCTGTGAAAATTTAAATTACAAAGGGATGTATAGGGTCCCAGAATTAATACTATAATATAATACTTAATCTAAATGGCTTAGAGATGTATAGTCTCTAGGGTCAATTTAAACTAAATTAAAATCAGCAGAGGTGTAAAACGCCTCCACGGTCAAATAATAAGTATGTGATGGTACGGCTATGATCGTCTATATATTTATTTATTTAGTGTATCGAATGTATTTAGACTTTATTCAGGAAAACATCGTAGAGTTAGAGCACATCTCGGTAACAAGGAGGCAGCTTATTTGTCAATTTCAAGGCTTTATACAGTACATTGGATTGAGTGGTCTAGTACCCCGACTGTCATTCATTCCACCCGCTTACCTGGAACCTTTATGTTCCGGGGTAGACAAAGGGTTTATTGTAATGAGGCGAGCCTCATTCAATACAAGTTAGTGAAGCTCGCTTGTACTATTGTTGGCTGTATGGAATAAAGTAAGTGCTCGGATAGCGTGATAGACAGTGAAAATACTAGAAACAGGTATGCCTGAACCAAATGACCAATCTCATTCTGGTACGGGGATCCCTACGCCAGTAACTGGCCCTGTCGTCAGGTTATTGGGGTGACAGTTGACCTCCTTTGCGCTGCGAAGCGTTTACATTTCCAACATCCGAGGATGCGTACTTTCAATGTTGGGGCCCAGCGGGCCCCTACCCCTTTTACCATGGATTTATGAAATTCAATAATATTTGATATGGTTTGGCCAAACCAAGGTCGGAGGTCAATCTGTAAGACATGGCGTGTATTGGGTACCCAGGATTGCTATCAGATCGCCACCGAATCATGTACATGAGTATATAAGGTCAACCTTCCCAAATCAGCTTATTGGCTGAAACCTCCGTTACTTCAATGTCTCAACTCAATTAACTCAGCCTCACAAGACCAGCTGTGACTTGCAGGGTCGTTACCTTTACTGCATCTACCGATGTGAACAATACCCACTGGTTCCGCCGCTCTCGGTCCACTGCCATTTGTGTCTCCCGTTACACGTGACATTTAGCCACTAAAATCCGTTAGGACATCGCCTAGCGTTTGTACGCAGGATTTTATTACTCAAATAACTTGTGACTCTTGTTCTCAACTCTGGTCTCAGAAATGCATATTTGGTCTGTTTAATCAAAATATGGACCTTACGTTAACTCTCAGTTTGCTTGGAAGAAGCTTAAATTACCAATTTGAAGCAAAATTACTAGTGTATCGGCATAATTTTAACAATATAAAGTCTCATCAATCAATTTAATTTATTAACCCGTATTTATTACGTGGTTAATAATTTATCTGTAAAATGCCATCGAGATCGAACTGTATAGAAAATCTGTGATCGAGATGTAGTGTGGAAATCTTCAATAGTGGAGATTAATTATTACACGAAGTGTACTTTACTTGCTCTTGATTTAGAAATCTCATTGTAGCTTAATCCGCTCAATTTATTAATGAGAAATCTCCATTATTAAATAGTTCCGAGTTAGGGAACTTATCTAGAATATAACGAAAACCATGAAATTTAGTAGATCAATTAATTTATTTAATAGGAAGATCTACCTTATAATACATTTGAGGAAGCAAAAGAAACTATTTCAATTATTTAGATCTTCATTGATGATATGATTTCAATGAAAATCGAGGATTCTGTTCCTACAGAGCCATACTAATAAAGGGAAAACGAACCCCCAAATAAAAAACCCTTTTGGCTATTTACACACTAACACACATGCACACAGTGGTTAATAAGCATATCACACAACAATAAACACAAATAATCACACAATAAAATATATACACAATTAGTTCATCTGAGTACAATGAATAGACTTAAGATTTTAGGTTCGCTTTTAGTTGGTGTGAAAAAGAGCTTTAATTGAGGGTCTAATTTACGTTAGCCTCAACTCTCCACCTTATTACATTGGTGAATGGTGCTATATTTATATAGCTTGCAACGGGTTGCCCTTGTGACTGCACACTTATTATCTGTTGTGCGACAATGAAGTTCGCTCTTTATTCGTTATCAAGGTTTAAAACAATTAGGAAAACAGTATCAAAGATCGGCAAGTGAATCTAAAGCTATGAATCAAGGGAATTACAAGATTTCTTATTCATTTCACACAGATTAACTTAGTACACATAAAATTACGTTTTTACAATTTACTCTTTCCAGTATTGTCAAATAAATCCATGACCCTTTATAAGTTCAATTTCCAACGTCGGTCATCTCAATCCCTCGAACTCTAGGTGTGAATTCTCTACTACAATCAAGCCCAAACACCTCCAAATACTCCCACATTTCTCACACATTAAGATCAATAGAACCATGATCATTAATCCGAACAATATCAACATTATGACCTCTATTGAGTTCCAACCCTTATATTCAACCTGAATCAGGCGATAACAAGACTCTTAGAGTTCGTCTAGATTAATTTTTTACTATAATACAGAACAGTAATAAACAAGTAGTGGATTCATTTGATAACCTGTATTAATAACTGAAATCGGGTACTTTACCGAATAACTCCTGGATGCACTTTTCACTCCCTAGCTAAATTACAAACTAACTTATTTATTTAGATTTTAGTTACAAAATTTCGATATGTTAGGACCTTCAACAACCCTAGCTCATAGGTTCTAACAGAGAGAATCGCTAAGATTTTTCTAGGTTCTTGTCGTGAAGCGAGCCAAGATCCAACTGCCCCAACTTCCTCCTCCACTCCCGTCAGCGTCATCCTTCGGGTCTCCACCTCTCTCCGGGAGCTGTGGGCTTGTCTCTGTAATTTTAAAATATTCCCACGAGTAATTCCGTACATATGATTGGTTAATGACTATGACCGATCCTTGCGATTGGACGATAGTCATGCTAGAGCGTAAGCTCCGCCCTTAAAACATCATCATCAGCATCATGATGTTTTTGCTTGCTATGATTTTTTTTTGACTGGTTTCACTCGAGTCTAGAGCAACACGTGGAAGCAATTTACGTATCCTAGCAATTGAAAGATTGCACAAGGTCCTTTGTCTATAATGGGTTCTTAAGTATCGACTTGTCAAGCGTCATTTTTACGACTTAGTTTTAAGAAAGCGAGTCAGGTTTCTTTTGTCTAATTTAATTTTATGTTGCGCGTTGGTCGACTCTATAAATCTTAAGTTTTGTTTAAGATATTTTTTTGTTCCCTTGAATTCTGGGTAAAACTTTCTACACGTGAACGTTGCTGTCTGCGTTATTTGAAATTTATGGGCGCTAAGTCTGTATTTTATAACTTATTTGATACGCGGAAGTGATAACGCTACGTTGACCATCTCAAGTATAATAATACATATACATAAACTGGAGATGTATATGGTCTCCAAATGTCAAATAACAAAAATTGATGAAATATACATTTCATGTCATCATGTCAAATAAATAAAACATTATTTTTGTCAATTGTATTACAATTAGTACGCAGCGGACAACGGCAACAGAGCCGGACACCATACACGAATATCTTCGGGACGCAGCCAAGTCACATTGATGTCCTAATTATCTTCTGTTTTCAACCTTGGCCAGGTGGTGCCATCACATAAGTATTCATCCACTTTGTAGTATGCTTTTTTCAAGAGAGCGGTCTTTATGTATCTTTTAAATGAATTGTGAGGCAATTCCCATGCATCTACAGGCACTTTATTGTAGAACCTCACGCAATTTCCCAAAAAAGACTTACTGACTTTTCGTAGACGAAATTTAGGGACGGCAAGTTTATGCTTATTCCGAGTGTTGAAACCATGCACATCCGACACTTTCTTGAAAGATTTGATGTTCTTGTGTGTATACAATATTACATCATATATATACTGAGAAGCTACTGTAAGGATGTTGATTTCTTTAAAGCGTTCTCTAAGTGAATCTCGGGAGCCAAGATTGTAAATAGACCGGACCGCCCTCTTCTGCAGGATAAAGATTGTCTCTATGTCGGCCGCCTTGCCCCAAATTAGGATGCCATAAGACATAATGCTGTGAAAATAACTGAAGTAAACTAACCGCGCCGTTTCTACATTGGTGAATTGCCGGATTCTTCGTACAGCATAAGCGGCAGAGCTCAATCTACCAGCAAGACCAGATAGGTGTGGGCTCCATTGCAAATTGCGATCTAAGGTAAGCCCGAGAAAAACAGTCTCATCCACGAGGTTCAGCTTCTCTCCATTTAATCTGATAGTAGTGTCAACCTGTCTTACATTAGGCAACGAAAATTTTATACATTTCGTTTTAGCTGCATTCAATAGTAAATTGTTTGCAGTAAACCATTTCAGCACATCTCTTAGAGTCTCATTGATGTGACTTTGATCTTCCTGTTGCCTGTTGACTTTAAAAATGAGAGAGGTATCATCAGCGAACAGTACTATGTCACATTTGTGTTCTAGCAGCTGGGGCAAGTCATTTATGTACACCAAGAAGAGAAACGGACCCAAAATAGAGCCCTGTGGTACTCCAAGCTTCACCGGTGATCCACATGACTGCACTCTATGTATGTCTACTTTCTGGATTCTCTGACTGAGATAGGACATAACAAGGTTCAGTGCATTAGTTGTGAGTCCGTAGTGTTCAAGTTTGCGGATAAGCGTCTCGTGTTCCACGCAATCAAATGCCTTGGAGAGGTCGCAAAATATTCCTATTGCATCTTGCGATTGTTCCCATGCGTCATAAATGTGCTTCATGAGATTTGCAGCCGCATCCGTTGTCGAGCGGCCCTTCGTAAACCCAAATTGCTGACTGTGAAATAGTTCATTAATATTGAAGTGATAAAGCAATTGATTTAGCATAATTTTCTCAAACACTTTACTTAGTACAGGAAGCACGGAAACCGGTCGAAAGTTACCAGGCTCAGATGAGCTGCCAGCTTTGAATAAAGGAATAACTTTACTGTACTTCATTAAGTCAGGGAACACACACTCATCGACGCAGTTGTTAAACACGACGGCCAGATATGGTGCCACAATATGGATGACAGATTGCATTACTTTAACTGAAATACCCCAAAGATCCTCTGTGTTCTTAATTTTCAAAGATTTAAATGTTTTTATAATCTCTTCCGAGTTTGTGTTTAAAATCAAATTTTAAGTTACTATCCTTTTGAACCACATTTAAGTATGAGCCAGCCAGCGCAGTGGATGACTTTAAGTCACGAGTTGTATCTATAGCTATATTAGAGAAAAAATCCTCAAAAGCACTCGCCACTTCTAAATCTGAAGTTACTATTCTTTCATCTATCTTTAACTTATATTGGCTATTATGGGGCTTTGATTTACCTGTCTCTGAATTTATTACGTTCCATACTGCTTTTACTTTATTATCAGCGGATTTAACTTTATTACTAAGGTATTCCGCTTTGGCGGCCACACAAACTTTTTTAAATAGTTTCGAATATCTTTTAACATAGTCTCTCAATGTGGGGTCGTTATTGTAGCTTTTCATTTCATATAGTTCATAAAGTTTAGTCCTACTCCTGTGAATCCCGACCGTGGCCCAGTCACTGAACCTTACCTTCTTACCATTTTTCTTGACAGTCTTAAGTTTCAAAATGTTCCCAAACTCTCGATTTATTACAGTAGTCAGGTCCTTATATAAGATGTTAGGATCATTCTTCTCCATGTTTGGTTGAGGAACCTCATTGATAATACTTTCCTTAAATCTTCCTATACGGTCTTCAGTTACCGGCCTATAAGTAATTAATTGCTCCTTCGTCTGCTTAGGCATTTTAAAAACAGCTTTTTGGCCGCTATGATCGGAACTGAAGCAGTTAATAATTTCTTTGTTCGTAGCTTCACACTTGCAAAAAATATTATCTAAACATGTGGCCGTGTTGGCCGTCACTCTAGTCGGTTCCTCAAAAAGATGATGCAAGTTAAATGATTTAAAAAGGTTCAGAAGTCTCACGGAATTTCTATTTTCGGAGTCCAGTAAATTGACATTGAAATCTCCACATACTATGATATATTTACTACTATTAAAAACTTGTTTCAAAGCATCCTCCATCACGGACTCGAATAGACTAAAGTCTGAGGACGGTGGCCTGTATACACATAATACGATGTGATTATCCAATTCAACACACGAAATCTCAATAACTCGTTCTAATGAAAGTTGAACTACATTTTTCCGTTCTTTACACTTATAATCATCTTTTACAATAATCATAGTTCCTCCATGTATTGCTGAGTTTCTAGTGTAGGAGCTGCCAATCCTATAATTACGAATGTTCGATATCAGCTCATGCTGTCTCAGCCAGTGTTCAGTAATACACATTACGTCTATATTAAAAGCATCGAGGAATAATCCGATTTCAATTGCTTTGCTGGAGAAGCCTTGTATATTTTGATGAACCAAAATGAAACTATGCTCCTCCGCTGTCTCACGCATCAGTTTAAAGACTGGCGGTCCGCGGGCGGCGCGTTCGCGGGGGGGCCGGCGGGGCCGTCCGCCGCGTACCCGTGCCCAGGTTCTATGTTATATGCTAGTAGTTTTGCTGTTGCTAATTTACATTTTTTGGACAGATACAGCCGTGATTCGTTTAGATGAAAACGTTTTATAAATTTATTACTATCAAAAAATTGGTATTTGCTATTATAAGAAGTTACATTGTATAACATGGCATTCCACTTAGATATTACAATATTTCGCTTGTATGAAACCGACCTAGAATAAGGGAACGCACACAAGATAATCTTGTGGATACCACGCTGCTCAACGGCTGACAGAGCTCGTAGTAAGTCTTCAAGGTGAGATTTCCTTACGCCTATACTGTTGCCCAGCATGACGATCAGGGTGGTCGTATTGTCGAACTCGTCTTTCGACAGTTGGTCGGCAAGCTGCTGGAGACTGGCACCGCGTAGGCAGTAGTTCGCGACTTTCTGTCGCAGGAAATGGCCGAGTATGGGACCGAAGCCCACGCCGATCTCATCGGAGTATATAATAGTACTGGCAGCAGCTGGTTGGCCCGCGCGTGCAGTCG